>OY987326.1:119529659-120129659 GCA_963920685.1 Polydrusus tereticollis
TAAAATTGTAAAAAGTAACATTACCGATCCACCCACCTACATACTGGAATCGTTAGAAGGTGAACCGATTAAAGGTTGTTTCTATGAAGCTGAACTGCAAAAGACAACCAGTCCAGGTGTTTATCTGGTTGAAAAAATTCTTGGAGAACGTCAGAAAAATCACCTTGATCAATTGTTTGTAAAATGGTTGGGTTTCCCCAATCAATTTAATTCTTGGACAGATAAGTCTGATATTGTATAAACAGCTTTGTATTTCCTATTACAATTATTGTAACAGTTGAATGATAAAGCAAACATGTAATTTAAGACATATGAATTTTATTTATCAGTATACATTGCTATCATTTTAAAAATTGTTTTCATTGAATTAATAACCATGAAGAGAGTAACATTTGATAAAGAGAAAAATATTGTCCACCAAACATTTGTTTGGGCGTTTGCATATCGAGAAGCTCGAAAGAGCGACTTTCAACAGCTAATGCTTGATAGATACCGTTTCCAACGGCGAATAGAGAAAATCAAAACAACTTTGGATATGATTTTAGAAAGTAATTTTAGAAATAAAATTGTTCATGAACGATTTATTAGTTTATAATATAATTATAAACATATGAAGTACTAAAAAATGTTTTATTCACATTTAAGCAATAATACATAATGACCAAAAACACTTAGGGACTATAACCAAATTGTCTAAGTTCACTTTCACTAATACATATGGCACGGAAAAATACTTCTTCATCACTACTTTTTTAGCGCATGTACTAATCACTTGAAGAATCGAGTAGTGCATTTGGTAGCGACGACGTTGGACTTGACGATGACGACTGCGGTGATGGCGATTCTTCCATTATTTCATCTTCTCGACTCGAAGAGGTGGACGTATCAGTATGTTGTTGATGTCCACCACCTAAGATAATGGGACTTTGAGGTTGGTCAGCAGGTACAGATCCTCTATTGCTCTCGTTTTGACACTAATCACATAATCCCATTGTCCCACTTAAAAATTCCCAATGTTCACAATTTGAACACATTTGACGACCATTGATTGAAAACGGATACACTAATGTTGTTTTACTTTCCATATTGTAAATGATTGTGAAAGCAATACTACAAATGAACTAAGTCACCATAATTTGGATACGTGTATTTATATATAACAGATGACCTTCACGTGTGACCTCTGTCTCTTGGAGTGACTTCTTATTTCATCTCAGATTGTACATCTTCAAATTTCACTCGAATTTTATCAAGGTTAATTGAAGGGTCCAGGTGAAGACCTTGATAAACGCCAATTTCCTAATTTTCAACTTTTGCCATAATATTGTAGGTCTAACCGCTCCCAACAAACTGTATAAACGCCACAGGGAAATAAGCTGTAGAAGTACATGATTTGCCGTAGTAAAAATATACTTACAGAGAAAGAACCTGATAACTAACAGCCGTCCAGGGGAATAACTTGACAAGTGAATTTTATTGCTTCACTTTATTTCTTTTCTTGTTGAATCCTGTCCCAACTGACAGTGATATTTTAATTAATGCATTCCCGTGTTATTGTGCAGTCGTAAGTTTTGATTTAGGCGTGCTTTGTATAATACAGTTTTGATTTTTGTCGTAAAGTCGTCTGAAAACTCTGACCGTAATATATCAGTGGGTACATCTAAAAAACGAAAGAAGCTTGAACGAATCCATGATGCTAATAAAAAATTACGTTTGCAGAGCCACGAAGAAGGTGATCCCTGTCAGTGCAAGAAAAGATGCTTTGAGAAAATTGGAGAAAATGAAAGAAAAAGTATAATAAAGCACATTAATTCAATGAAGAGTAACGATGAGTTAAATCTGTTTTTAAGTGGCTTGATTTCTATAATTCCAGTACAACGTAGGCGAGCTAAACAAGAAGATGTGGCAGTATTTAGAGATGCGACATATTTGTATAGAGTGCGCGTTTTCAAAGATAAAGCCTGAAGGGAAGAAAATGTGTGTAAAATTGCCTTCATGTCTATATACGGCGTAACTAGAGGTAAACTTGTCTACCTACTAGCCCACATGAAAAATACCGGCCAACCTCTTGTAGATCGACAGGGTAAACACAAAAATAGGGCTCATAAACTAAGTGATGAAGTGTTAACGCAAATCCACGAATACATTAAATCTTTTAAGGGGCGCAGTAGCCACTACAGCTTGCAGGATTCCAAAAAGACCTATCTATCAGAAAACTTAAATATTTCAAAAATGTTTTCTTTATTTAACGAAAAGCATCCGAATGTGCGTCTTAGTTACGAAAGCTACCGCACTGTATTTAATCGTGATTTTAATATTAAATTCGGTTATCCAAGAACCGACACTTGCAGTGCTTGTGATAAATATGTAGCGGAAAAAAGAAGTATGCAGTTACAGATTGAAAGTGAAAAACGTGAAAATGAGAAGGAACAACTTAAAACAGAGTTAAAATCTGCTGAAACTCAACACGAGTTACATCTCAGAAAGGCAAAAGTATTTTATAGAAGAAAAACTGCTGCAAAGAAGGAATGCCGACAAAATATGGATAGAGAAGCGGTTTGCATAGATTTTTCTAAAAACTTTTCGTGCCCAAACATTACCACAAATGACGTTTACTATAAAAGACAACTGTCTGTTTATGCTTTCAACATTCATGTATTGTCCAATGGAAATAGTGTATTTTACATGTATCCAGAAACTATTGCGAAGAAGGGTAGCAATGACACGACTTCATTTTTGCATAATTTTGTGTATAATTATCTCGACAGAAATATTACTGAACTAGAAATTTTTTTGTGATTCGTGTGGAGGACAGAATAAGAATGTAACTATGTTTCGGTTTCTTCATCATTTGGTACACATTGAAAAGCGATTTACGTCCATTAAAATCACATTTCCAGTAAGGGGCCACTCTTATCTGGAATGTGATAAAAATACAGGTTTGATAAACCACAATGCAGAAGCTCAGGTCCCAGATGACTGGATGGATATTTTCAAGCATTCGCGAAATAAACCAGCTCCTTTTTACGTTGAAAAGGTAAACCAAGATATGGTTAAGAACTGGACCAATCATTTGGATAAGCTTTATACAAAAACATTACCGTTCGCCTCCAGACCCGTAAAGGAACTAAAAATTTTGGCACAGCACTCCACACTAATTAGCTACAGAGCGGCTTACAACGGTACATGGTTACAAGCACCAGTGTTCCCACCAAAAATCAAGAGACAACAAATGCCAAAATTACAACCCGGAGAGTTTATACTACCAAAGCAGGCGTACGATGGTAATAATATTATTGGTTGCTACAGAGCCTCAAGGTCTATTGCAGTTCTACATCCTCAGAGTATTTTTCTCAACTTCCTCATAAATAAACTGTAAGTGATAATAATTTATTGGATAATGGTAAACATTAAATTAGTTAATTTGATACAAAAAATTAAGAACTAATTTTACTTTCAGGTCTGGGACCAGTAACTTCTCGAAGGTGCGTGTGAAGATCTATACTGTCTCATATCTGTGTGTATTTTGAAAATAAGTTTTTAGTTTGTTAATTTAAATTATTTTTAATTAAACTATTTCTGATTTCCAAAGTTTAGCGTTTATTTCATTTCCTGTTACTATCATTAGCAAACATAGAAAAAAAAATTATTACAATTAGTATAGCAGTTCATATTATTGCGTTTTGAATCGTTTTTTGGCTCTCCTGTAAAATTAGCAATATGGCGCTTATCAAGTTTGTCCCCTGGACCCTTCAATTGTAGTATGGTCAATAATTCGTTGTTCAAATTTCATTTCAACTTTGTCCAGGTTAATAATTTGTTGTTCGAGAGCCAATATCATCTTCCCAACTTTGTCTTCATACTCTTTTTTTTCTTTTTGAACTTCATTGAATCTTCGAGCAACTTCTTTATTCAATGCTATGAATCGGTGATCAGTAATATCATTAGATTGTATGCGCAGATCTGATAATTTCTTAACAATTACAGCAGTTAGTTGTATACGCAGGAGATCACGTTGAGTGAGAACATATTCTTGAGTAGCAGCATCATTTGTTTTTTTAGGTGATGCAACATTCTCTAGGGATTTTCCTTGCATATCATACTGATCATCGAGAGTAAGCCTGAATCCATTTCCAGGTGGTCCACGTAAAAACCGAAATTTTTCATTGGTTTTCTTACGTCCAAACTTATCAACTGTGCTGTTACTTCGACTCATCCTTAACTTAAACTAAACTAATTTGCTATTTTACCTTTTACTTATATAACTTCATAAGGTTTTCATCTTACAAACGCTTATATAGGGTTTGTTATGTTGAGAAAAGTAAAACAATACTTTTATTACAAACAATTTATTTCCTATCGGTTTTATTTATATATTAAACCATAACATTTATTTTTAAACATGACCATTATTTATAACAATACATACATACATTTATATAATATATATTATATATTATACTGGTTTATGGAAATACAGTTCAGAACGTGTTTTTACAAATAAAAGTTGTTCCAATAATTAATTTTACTTTTCTTGATCTTCTACTTTGTCCATAATTTCACAACCATTTGCACCATCGCTGCGGATGACTACACCATCTTTTACGATATAAATAATATCGTCGGGATCCACATAATCAACCAATTTAAATTTTGTTACCAAATCACTTGGTAGATCTGGTATATGAATGACAAACTTGGAAAGATCATTATCAATCATTTCAGCACAAAATTTACTCAGGTTTATGGATCCGTAGAGATATTGTCCACATAGATGCGCACCAGCCATAAAATTGATTGCATCACGCACATACTTTCTGTACTGACAGCCAGTTGAATCCAAACAGGAACCATCAAACATCGAAAACTGTAGTATATCTTGAGCCATACGTCTTAATTTGCATGCTAACCAACTTATATACGTATCTTGTTTTTCAACAACGTTGTCACACATCTACAATAGAATAATGAGATTGTGATTGTGTTTTATGATACTAGGTATTACACTTTTATTACATTATCAATTAAAATTAAAAATATGATAAACTATATATTAAAATATTCTTTACACAACATTGTTTACTCTAAATACCCAAAATTTATTAATGCTTTAGTATTACCCCCAGAAAATACATGTGAGCTTTGCCCCAAATATGTTAGGATAAATTTATCACTTGATTTATTCATTATGTCAACAGTTGCCTCTGATAATGTTTCAGCAACAAGCTTGGGTAAGAAAGTTTGAAATGTTACATTATGTGTTGTATCATACAAAGTAACAACAATACTTTTACCAAAACGTGTTGAAACAAATGATATCTGTTTTATAACATAAATTTTTCCCACCGTTAGTGTTGAAATTTTTCGGTGCTCAAGAAATTCAACATCTTTGTTTATCATATTATTAATTTCAGCCAAAGTCTGCTGTGAAAGACTCATTATTAAAATATGTAATAAAATACCTTTAATAACTTTCACAAAACACACCACAAACACAATATTCTATTTCAAGGCAACAACCAGCAATGCCTGTATGACTATGGTCTTCCTTTCGAAAGAGCTCCATATTTAAAATATCCAATTTCAAAGTCATAGGAGGGGGAATATTACCAGAAACAACGCATGCTCAAGGTCAAGGTGATTTCTTGAAAGTCAAGGTCAAGCTACTCAAGGTCAAGTTCAAGGTCAAGGTCAAGTTCAAGGTCAAGGTCAAGGTCGTCCAAGGTCAACGTCAAATCCGGGTTAGTCAAGGTCATCCAAGGTCAAGGTCATTCGGGGTTGGTCAAGGTCGTCCAAGGTCAAGGTCATTCGGGTTCGGTCAAGGTCATCCAAGGTCATTCGGGTTAGGTCAAGGTCATCCAAGGTCAAGGTCATTCGGGGTCGGTCAAGGTCATCCAAGGTCATTCGGGTTAGGTCAAGGTCAAAGTCATAAAAAGTTGAGGGGGGATCCGCAGTTCTCTCAAACTTTGACTAATAACATTAAATGCATTTTGTTTCGCTGTTTCTCTGACCGTTGAGGAATTGTGTTGCTAATGGAATATTTGAAAAGCATTTTGTTTGCGCCTAATGCCGACCCTGTGCTATCATCTGTATGCGACGCCACGAAGAGGGAGAGAGAAGGAGACAGCGATTCTGACATGGCGAACGAGAGAGCCCGTTGTTATTGTCACAAAATGTATTATGTTATTAAACATCCTTTGTATAGTTAAAATGAAGGTTCAAAACCTAAAACAGTGTTTACAGTTCATTACACAAAGACATGGTCCTTCGAGCCGGATATTAGTGAGTTTCCAGTGTGTTTTTTGACTATAAAAACAATTAAAATCTCGAAGTGCAACAATCGTCAAAACGCCGGTAATGGCGCGGTTATGCTGATGGTCTGACGTTCCAGTCGGCCACCCAAGTTGTTAGCGGACAGAAGTGACGTTTAGTGAAAGAGGTGACTGGACATCTGCGACGCCAGCGCAAGCGGCGAGCATACATTTTCCTCTCTCTTTCCTATTTGATTTGTATAAGTTCCTTTCAGCTGGTCTCGTTGCATGTGTTTTGGTGTTTGAAACGCAAATAAAAATACGCTTGTACCTTTATAATAAGTATCTAGGTAAATTCTATGCGTTATTATGCATTAGATAAGTATACGAAAAATTAGAAACGCGGTTTCAATCCTTTATGTAAGGGTTGTATTGAGGCGAATATAGTAATAATAACACGAATTTTATACGATTTATTACAATACGAAAAATATTTTACCCGGTAAAAATGTCAGAAGAAGATACGATAAAAACATTAATTAAAAAACGAGCATCTGTAAAAGCGAAACTTACTCAATTCGACAATTATTTAAAATCTCTAAACGTCTCAGAAGATCAGGTTGTCGATCGTACAATTAAGATCGAACTTAATCAAAGAATTAATTATACTGACAATCTTTTCAGTGGTTTTGATCAAATTCAGAACGAGATTGAATATCTAGCTACAAACGTAGATGAACAATTTAAAGAACGCGAAGAATTCGAAAACAAATTTCATAAAATAGTATCTAAAGCCAGAGCTCTTTTGGAAAAATTGGATGAAACCGATGAGGTTAAGTCGCAAGCCTTCTCCGTGCAATCATCTACTAAAGCAGGTTTTGAGGGTGTTAAACTGCCTGAAATAAAGTTACCCAAATTTGACGGGTCATACGAAAATTGGATGGAATTTCGCGACATATTCGAATCATTAATCCATACAAACTTACAAATAAGCGAAATTCAGAAATACCACTACCTAAGGGCGTCACTGGTGGGCGCAGCGCCTCTGGTAATTCAATCTCTCGAATTTAACGCGGATAATTACTCACTAGCATGGAGTACGTTATGCGACCGATTCAACAATAAACATCTATTAATTCAGAATCATTTAAAATCCATATTTTATATGGAAAGTATTAATGCAGCTACTGCTTCAAAAATTCGTCACATTTATGAAAGTTTATTTAAACATTTAAACAGTTTAAAATTGTTAGGCGAACCTACAGAATCGTGGGATAAGTTATTAATTTTTATTATAACAAACAAATTGGATAAATATACGGCCCAGGAATGGGAAAAAACGAAAACGAATTATGATTCGGTTACATTAGATATTTTTAAGGAATTTCTTAAAAACGCGCAAATTTATTAGAAACATTAGAAATGCATTCTGGTCAATCAGGGGCGGAAAACAAAAAATTCGATAGCCGAAAACCAATTCAAAATTTTAAGACCGATAAAAATTATAATTCGAGGTTCAATCAAACGCGTGGGCTCCTTAATAGTGTAGAAAATACCGAAGTTTCTGAGCCTAATAAAATTAAGTATAATTGTTTCAATTGCAAAAAGGATCATAGTTTGTTTTATTGTCCGGATTTTTTACAATTGGGGATTAAGGGTCGGATAGCTAAAGTCAGGGAACTTAAGCTATGTTTAAATTGCCTAAAACGAAATCATGCAGCCAAGGATTGCAAGTGGTCTGGCTGCAAGCAATGCCGAGGTAAGCATAATACGATTCTACACGAGCAGAGAGAAACTCCCTCTAATAATACAGCGAGTACATCAGGTAACAATATACGGCAAGGTAACAACGCGAATTCGGAAAACGATGTAAATATTACGTATTGTGAAGTAGCCACTAGTCAAAACGCTCTTTTAGCTACAGCTAGAGTGGCGGTATATAATAAAGAAGATACTCAGCAGAAAACAGTTTATGCACGAGCGTGTGGGGGACAGTCTAGTTTCATAACCGCGAATTTATGCAACAAATTAGGTTTGTCCAAAGTAAAGGTAAATTTGGCCGTTGCAGGTATTAATGAGAGGTTATCATACTCAAATTATAAATGCGAAATGTTAATACGTTCAGTAGTTGGCAATTTTTCTTTTGATTTGTCCTGCTTTGTGTTGGATAGAATAACTTCTTTGGTACTAGATAACGTCATTAATGCAAAACAATTTGGCATACCTGTCCACATTGAATTAGCTGATCCCGATTTTGATATACCGCAACCCATTGACATTTTAATTGGTGCAGACGCCTTTTGGCATGTTTTAAACGTTGGGCAGATTAAGTTAGGATTTGCTGGTCCTATATTACAGAATACGCGCTTAGGCTGGATAGTAGTGGGTCCTATGGGACTACCCAGCAATGATAAATCGATTTGTAATTTAAACAAAAATATTTCGATTCAGAATCAACTTGAAAAGTTTTGGGAAGTTGAGGAGGTGGAATTAGAAAGGATTTGGTCTGCCGAGGAGCGATCATGCGAAGAACATTTTACTAAACATTTGTTAATTAATGGTGATGGCCGATTTGTGGTAGCGCTGCCATTCAAAAGGCCTCCAGAAGCTCTTGGTCAGTCGCGCGAGGTTGCTTTAAAGCGGTTTCTATCATTAGAGCGGAAATTAGTTAATAATAAAAAATTATACGACTTATATAAAGATTTTTTAAAGGTCTATGAACAATTAGGTCATATGACTGATGTCTCTGGCCGAAAGGAGGATTTTCCCGAATACTACATGCCGCATCATGGGGTGCTAAAAGAGTCCAGTAGTACAAGTAAGTTAAGAGTCGTGTTCGATGCGTCTTGCCCTACATCTACGGGTTTATCATTAAATAACTTACAAATGAGCGGACCTATCATACAGCAGGATTTGTTGTCAATCATTTTGCGATTTAGGACTCGTTCTGTTGTGGTATCGAGCGACGTCAAAATGATGTATAGGCAGGTACTTATACGTCCCGATCAACGCAAGTTGCAAAAAATCCTGTGGAGGTCCGATCCAAACGATGATATAAAAACCTTTCAATTAAATACGGTTACCTATGGAACCACAGCGGCTTCCTTTTTGGCTATACGTTGTCTCTATGAAATTGCTAATGAATGCGAAGTTGAGCATCCTAAAATCGCGGAAATTATAAGAAACGATATGTATGTCGACGACTTGCTGACGTCAGTTGACAGCAAAGAAGAGGCGCAATATATTTGTGAAAATATGTCTCAAATTTTAATCAAAAGAGGTTTCTAACTAAGAAAGTGGAAATCGAATGATGTGAGCGTTATTAAAGGCTTAAATGCAGAACTTTCTTTCAATTTACTTGAATTTTCAGCTAATAAAGCACAATATAATAAAACTCTAGGTTTATCGTGGAATTGTAATGGTGATATACTTACATATAAGATTCAAAATCCGAATTATTTAAATTGTAATATTATAACTAAACGCGTAATTCTTTCTCGTATTTCGACTGTCTTCGATCCTCTAGGGCTGATAAGTCCCTGTATCTTAATAGTAAAAGTATTATTGCAGAAACTTTGGGCAGAAAAATTAACCTGGGATCAAGAGGTTCCTATATATATTAGAGATTTTTGGTTAGAATGGTCATCGGACCTAAACGTATTGAACGAAATTAAAATTCCGCGCAACGTGATAATAGATAATCCTGTTAATATCTCAATACATGGATTTGCTGACGCAAGTATCTCAAGTTACGGTGCCGCGGTATACGTTGTTTCAAAAAATGCATCAGGCATAATTATATCAAACTTTTTATGTGCGAAGTCGAAAGTCGCTCCAGTAAAGTCACTAACTATGCCTAGGTTGGAGTTATGCGCGGCTTTAGTATTAGCGCGTCTAATTGCTAAAGTTTTAAAATCATTGAATGTAGCACCCCGCTGCGCGATCTGTTGGTCCGATTCGACCATAGTGCTGGGGTGGCTAAAAACAACGCCAAATCTATTAAAACCGTTCGTTGCTAATAGAGTAGTTGTGATACAAGATCTTACAAATAATTTTGTGTGGAAGCATGTTCCAACAAACGACAATCCAGCGGATATCGTGTCGCGAGGGTTAAGCGCTACAAAGCTGATAGACTCAGATATGTGGTTTCACGGGCCAATATGGCTAACAGGCGATCCTAGTAATTGGCCTAATATTGATACTCCAAAAGTCGACTTGCCCGAGATTAAAAGCGTAGTTTTGGTTTCTGGTAATCCAAAAATGAATTTTTGTTTCGACAGATTTTCGAATTTAAACCGGTTAAGACGTACCTTTGCTTGGATGCTAAGATTTATAAAGAACTCTAAATCACCGAAATTTCGAAATCTTTCCTTTTTATCCGTAGACGAATTAAACGAAAGCATGAATACCTTAATAAGAATTTCACAACAGGAGTCGTTTCAAGGCGATTATCAAACTTTAAGGAACGGGAATCAGTTACCTCCAAGCAGCAAAATATTAAGTTTGCATCCCTTTATCGACTCTGACGGAATCTTGCGCGTTGGGGGTCGTCTAACAAATTCAGATTTTCCATATGCAAAAAAGTTTCCGATTTTAGTGTCACCAAATCATTATTTGACACAACTAATACTCGAATCCGAACATAAGCGATTACTTCCTGCTGGTCCGCAGCTTTTGTTGTCTAGCGTCCGAGAAAAGTTTTGGCCTATATCTGGTAGAAGCATCACACGGAAAATTGTAAGAGACTGCGTTACTTGTTCAAGGTATAATGTCAAAAATATTCAACCCATAATGGGTAATCTGCCAGAGTCGCGCGTTCGACCATTATCGCCATTTGCAGTAGTGGGGGTAGATTATTGTGGGCCGTTTATTATGAAAGATAGAAGGGGTCGCGGCTGTAAACCCGTCAAGTGTTGGGTCTCGTTATTCGTTTGTTTTGTCACCCGTGCTATACACTTAGAGATCGTTTTATCCCTGAGCACTGAAGACTTTCTTCAGGCCTTTAATCGATTCGTAAGCCGACGAGGTAAACCGTCCGAAGTTTATTCGGATAACGGTACGAATTTTGTTAAGGCTAATCGCGATTTGCAAGAGATGGCTCACTTTCTTAAAATCAATGAAAAAGAAATATGTAATCAAGCGGCTAACTTGGGTATCAAGTGGCATTTTATACCGGCAAATTTTCCCCACTTCGGGGGAATATGGGAGGCAGGGGTAAAAAGCTTTAAACGACATTTAAAATGCGTTCTAGGAAACACCAGCTTATTCTTTTTTGATTTTCAAACACTCATTATTCGCATTGAGTCTGTGCTAAATTCCCGTCCTCTTACTCCATGGACGAACGATCCCGATGATTTAACCTGCCTGTCGCCCGCACATTTTCTTATCGGAAGATCGAATGCATCCGTACCTCAGCCTTCAGTAAACCATATTCAGGAAAATCGTCTAAGTCATTACCAGCTACTCCAAAGGCTTTATGAACATTTTTGGTCTCGCTGGAGTCGTGAATATATAAGCGAGCTTCAACAGAGGTCCAAATGGAAGGCAGAACATGGTTCTGTCAAAGTGGGACAATTAATACTAATTAAAGACAATAATCTTCCACCTTCAAAATGGAAACTAGGAAGAGTTTTGAGCCTTGTAAAGGGAAATGATGGCGTGGCACGCGTAGCCAATTTGAAGATTGCTGACGGTATAACCAGTAGAGCCGTAGTTAGACTTTGCCCTCTACCTGTGTTGTAAGTCAAGTCTTCCAAGGCCGGGGGCATGTTTGCGCCTAATGCCGACCCTGTGCTATCATCTGTATGCGACGCCACGAAGAGGGAGAGAGAAGGAGACAGCGATTCTGACATGGCGAACGAGAGAGCCCGTTGTTATTGTCACAAAATGTATTATGTTATTAAACATCCTTTGTATAGTTAAAATAAAGGTTCAAAACCTAAAACAGTGTTTACAGTTCATTACACAAAGACACATTTATTTTATCTAGACAAAGAGTAGTATTGATTCTGAAAACATTGGTTGCATTTAATTTCATTATTTTTATTGCATTTGAGCAATCGTTCCCCCAACAGGATCAATATATTTCTGTATTCACTAAATCCAAACATTTCAAACTCGTATAATATATTCCTTTGCATCCGAATTTAAAGCCTAAATAATAATAATACAAATAATTTTCCTTCTCATAATCAATGCCACTGAACATAAACAAAAATAATCCATCTGGAAAATATAATTAGACAATGTATCGCTAGAATCAATCCTACTTTTTTAAGGAACGTAGGCAAAGAATTTAACGATAGGATCGTAAATGTATAGAAAATGGAGGAGGACATGTAGAAATATAAAGTTATAATTATTGTTAATGTAAACAGTCTTAACTATTAATATTTTTTATTTCCTATTTTTGAGTTTCAAAGATTTATTATTATCCTCAAAATTTATTTGAAGAATAAAAATTATATTGCTTAATATTTTGCGCGGCAAATAAAATCCATTAAAAAAATATTTTCAATTTTTAATTTTTTTCTTATGACGGTCACAATTAAAATCTAAAGATAACGAAAAAACTAGTAATTTTATTTATAAATATACCATTTGGAAGGTGCTTTAAGTTAAAGTGCTTTCCTCAAAAAATAAAATACGATGTGCTGCAAAAATATTGATTATTTTTGTTTTTATTTTAAAAGGATATAATATTGTTAAAACTAACTAATCTGACATACTATTTACGGTTATCTCTAACAAAGTGTACAGGAAAGACAATTTGCGTTACTGTATGTTTGTGATGTAGGGGACACCGGGGCTGGTTGGACACCGGGCCACAGTAGTCACTCCCTAATAATTTTTCCATTCATAGTACGATAGCGCTGCCATCTATAAATGAGACGCCGAACGCGCTTACGGAACGCAGCGGCTGACTAAATACAGAAACAAATGCGACGTCTTGGCATAATTCGATGAACCTCGTGTTGTGTGCGTGTTAAAAAAAAACGTTTGCAAGTTTGAACGAATATTTCTCTCATGTGTAAAAACTACCATATGAAGCGGGAAATTTTCGACGAAAATTGCCCAGTAGGTGCGAAAATGTCATGTCGAAAATTTCCCTATAGGTCCGTATCTAAGTAACAATAATTAATATTTACAATAGCACCTTGTAGGTGTATTATTGTCTTGATATTATGTATTTGTCATTTTGACATATATACTCGAGAAATATTCTACCGAATTACATTCGTGCATCAAAATAGACCTGATAATTTTTCATTCAAGCATGTTGTCAGTAAAAAACTGGATTCGGTTATTTTCATATTTTGTTTAAAGAGCCCTCCACCTTCGGTGTCGGGCTCTTTTGCCAAAATATGAAAATAAACTCATCCAGTTTTTAGACAACATGCTTTCATAAAAAATTATCGGTAATTTTGATGCACTTATGTAATTACTTAGGATAATTTTACCAGAAATTTGCCGGTAAGTAGCAATTTTTTTATAATCACTAATATGCTAGCAACTTAGGATTGTCAAATAGAAGAGAACAAAAATTATACTTTGTTTTTAAGAAAATCCGATCGAAAAGATAATTTATAAACATTGGGGCACCGTGGTCAGCAAAGTCCGGGGTACAACGGACACTGCTTCAAGATTTTTTAGAGGAGTGACCATTGAACCCCAAATTAAACTAATTATTTTATTTGTTAATAAAAGTGTGGTACTGAGTGCTTGTTTTGTTTTGGAGCTGTAAAATGGTTCGCAACAGAAAAAGAAAAACACAAATAGGAGAAACGGACCCAAATTTGATGCTGGAAGCTGTTAAAAGCACACAAATTGGCGGATTGTCCACAAAACGAGCATCAAAAACATTTGCCATTCCTAGAACAACACTTTAAAGGTACATAGATAAGTGTAAAGATCTAGATATTAACTGGGATAATGCAACTCTCGATGATTTACCACCGATGTCACCTAATTATGCAACTCGTCAAATATTTGATAAAAATGAAGAGTGTTTATTAGCGAATTACCTAATAAAATGTGCTCAACTTCACCATGGTTTAACACCGAACGCTGCACGTGAACTTGCGTTTAAATTCGCTACAGCCAATAAGAAGAGAATGCCTCAAAATTGGGAGGAAAATAAGTTGGCCGGAGAAGACTGGTTAACAATGTTTTTAAAGCGAAATCAAAATATGGCAATAAGAACCCCTGAGGCCACTTCCCTAGCGACATCAATGGAATTCAATAGACCTATAGTTACCAAGTTTTTCAATAACCTTGAACAGTTATATGAAAGATATAATCTCGGACCTACCAATTTATATAATATGGATGAAACCGGATTAACAGTTACTTAAAATGCTGTAAAAGTTCTGGCTTAAAAGGGAAGTAAACAGGTGGGTCAAGTTACCTCGGCCGAGAGAAGCAAAACTATTATAGTGTGTTGTGCCTTTAATGCATATGGAAATTCAGTACCACCATTTATGATTTTTCCATTTGTAAATTTTAAGCAGCATATGATTAAAGGGGCTCCATATGGAACCGTCGGATTTGCTAATCCATCAGGGTGGATAAATGCAGAATTGTTCATAGAGTGGCTGAAACATTTTATCACTTTTTCGAAGGCTTCAAAAATTTCTCCAGTATTGCTTATCATGGACAATCATGAAGCTCATATTAGCATCCGGGCAGTAAAATTGGCTAAAGATAGTGGCGTTTTGTTATTGACATTACCACCACATACAAGCCACCGCTTACAACCGCTGGATAAGACTGTTTATGGGCCTTTAAAACATTACTACAACGATGCTTGCAGGTATAGTAAACGACAAACAATTTCCGTTGCACGTCACAATGTGTTCACCAGCAAATAAAATATAAACGCCGTTGGTATCATTGATAACATTCGATGGATTTAGATTGTGATGAACCAAAGCTATTAAATTTTGAAACTCATAAATTAATTTGTTCTAGATCGTGGTTAATGGAGAACCCAGGAAAAAGGATTACGTAATATGACATAGCGGAATTGTTAGGAAAAGCATATCCTCTTGCAATTAGTATGAAAAATATAATAGCGGGATTTCGATCGACAGGAATATTCCCATTGGACAAAAATATATTTCAAGACTGCGACTTTTCCTCAGCGAAAGTAACCGATATCCCAATGGACCACCACATTACAGGAGATGACATTCCATCATCGCCATCAACTTCAAAAGTCACCGGGCTTGATGATTCTCTAGTCAATTGTAGTCAAGCGAACGTTTCAAATACCAACGCAACTCTTGTCCCAAACATCTTAATTCCGACTACCACATTTTATGAAGACTCTACTCCCGAAAAACAGATTGTACTTCCCGAAATGATTCTACCATACCCGAAAGTGGCTAAGGAACCTATGAAGGTGTTCAATAAGCGTAAGCGAAAGACAACAACAATTTTAACGGCTACACTAGAAATAAATAGATTGGAAGAAGAGGAAAAGTTAAAAAAGATTAAACTTAAACCTAAGGTGAAAGTAGTAAAAAAAAATATATATGTAAAGAAATGACTGGAGACTATAAGAAAACAAAGAAGAGGAATTTAAGCGAATCCAGTGACAGCGACACAAATGTTGTTCTGGCAGACAGTGACGATGATGTTTCTTACTTTGAACTTGAACAACTAGATCCAGTTATTTTAGACATTGCCGATGTTGTAGAAAATAGTTTTGTGTTGGTGAAATATGCCACAAAAAAAACATTGCAATATTATATAGGTCAGGTAGTAGAAGTTCATTCTGGTCAACTCGAGGCAACTGTCAATTTTTTACGTAAGCAAGGCAACAATTTTGTTTTTGACATTGTATTGCATCTTCCTTCTCCAGTTAGGGTGGTGGAACTGCAAGGGCAAATAGCTTATTGCGTTTTAATATTAAATGAATCGTATCATTATGTTATATTCATGTGTTTTTTTTTCGAGTTTAAAATTATTTTCTTATTTTCTTTATGTTAAAACTCCATCGCACAAACATGCAGTTGTATTGTTTCTTTAGAATTTAAGCTATAAGTACCTAGAATGATTTTTTTGTTATCATAGTTTTCATGAAAAAGTGACCAAGGTGCCCCGGTGTCCCCTACTTTTTATACCGGGTAATTCAGAAAAAACGATTAAATCCTATTTTTTGTCCAAAATAAGCGAAATTTGGTGCTTAAATATATCTTGAAACTAAAACAATATTTCTTAATAGAATTTTTTTTTAAATGACAAATGGAGGTATTATACTCACAGCGGAGTTTCCAATTTCGACTCTCCCTCGTATACCATAATACTTTTACCGGATTCGATGGGTGTTATTTTGGTTTGAAGATATGCAGAACTTTTCTAAAATAAAATTAATTTACTAAACTCATAGAGAAAAAACGTTCCCATATTCTGCGCACTTTCTGCCGGTCACCGTATAAACTTAAGTCTAGTTTATATAAACGCGAATCGCCAATTTAGTTATCATTGGTTAATATTAATTTACCTTTAAGGGCTGGTTTCACAATCTGTGGGGACCAAAGAGTGCAGGTAAGTTGTCATAACTACCATTCATAATTTAGTTAATTTGTCAATGGTATCTATGACTACAAACCTGGACTCTTTGTTCACCACAGATTGTGAAACCAACCCTAAATTTAATTTAAAATTATCCAATTGAAATATTATTCGCGAAGTAATAAAAAATGATTTCGGCTAATAGGTATCTAATGGTATTTATTAATATTAACCATATCTTAAAACTAGAATATGTAATATAGGTATACAATATAATACACATTGAGAAAATATTCCGTTTTGAATTACAAAAATGTGTATTTTGGTATATTCAACTTATCTTAGAAACTATATATTTTTGTTTAACAAATATTCTGTAACTGTTTATATACGCAGTACCGTATTAATTTGTAGCATTTACCTTATAACTAACTGAACTAATTTTTTGTAACAGATATTCTGTTGTAACACATGAAATATTTTTAATAAACAAATTTTAAGGATAAATCTTTTTTAGGTGTACAAAGTAGCTCTTAAAAATTGATAAAAGCAGTTACCTACAAACCTACCTAGGGGTGCGACACTCTTTAAATAGGGTAAAAATTGTCGAATTGTATTTATATAAGTAGGTACATTTAAATACATATATATGTACATTTAAATTCAAATAGATACATGTAAATACAAATTAATAGAAATAAATACAAATGAATACAAATAAATACAAAGGAATAGAATTAAATACAAATAAATAGAAGCAAATAAATACACGTAAACAGCATAATAGAAATTTAAATGTTTTTAAATACATGACTACAAGAAATACATTTAAAAGTACCTACCTACTTATAAATATAAGTTATGTGTCCAATTGACCCATAGACTTACAATAGATGCCATTTCCTGCAATCCACCCAAAGACCTGAGTTTCTAAGGTCTTTGAATCCACCAGTGACCAGGCCAATGACCCGTGCGAAGCTCCTAGAATCCGCCAATTCTGTGATTTGAGCAGAATCGCTGGACATGGGAATATTTAAATTAATAAAAATTATAGTTAGTCTTGAATTAGATTTTGTATTGTTAGTTGATAGTAATAAAAATTGTTTTTTAAAAAAGCCTTTCTAACAAAAGTACTTTTAACTTATATATAGTTTTGGCGCTAATTTGCATAGCATTTGGTAAGTAATGTAAAAAAATAACAAATCTAAACAATAAGTATTTTAAAATACAATAAATAGATATTGGATACTACGTGAAAGTATTAAAAACTAAAGGATTTACTAAAGAATAACCACCGGCCAAAATATGATAAAATTTTCTGACTGTTCCTCTCGGCTGCAGGGTAGTCAAGACGGGGCACGGAAGACACTGGGTGGTAGGGACATGCGCGTTATTTGACTTAAAAAATATTTGGATTTACTCTCTTTAAATGTAAATTTTACTACCCAAAGATATAATGGAAGCATATTTTACTATTACTAATATGTTCATTTTATACACTGAGTAGTTATCAATCAGAGTAAATATTACTATTATTTTATGTTGAGGTAACTTTCAAATATATTTCGTATTGGTTCTTTTTTTGGGTAAATTTATAACTAAAAGTGGAAACAAAACGATTATAAATTTAATCAATTTAACTTGCACTTATATTTATTTGAGTGACAAAGTTATTCGGCCCTATGATCAAACACACAAGTTAACTTTTAACGTGCCGTTTCCATGACAATAATTGGAAAAAATTAATTTTTCACTGTGCACTGAGCGAAATATCGAGTTGATATAACTCAAATATGAGTTGTCCTAGATCGACGCGTGTTGCTAATAGGGGACAGCTCAGACTTGTGAATTACGGCAACTAAATCGAAGAAATTGCATCAAATCACTGTTCATGAGTTATAATAGCTCTGAAGATGGGTTGTTTTAGCTAGCTAGCTTAGCTAATCGTAACTGGGTTTGACGAACACATGCGACGTGGGCTGCAGCAATTCATTGTTTAAGCTGCCAGAGACCAATATGGGAATTGTGACGCGTTACTATTCGGGCTAGATTAATTCATGACTCGAGCTATCAAAACTGGGCCTTTCAGTTGTTCTAGCTTACATAACGACTATAGATTTAATCTGTCCTAAAGTTGGAGTATCCTCATTTTTACGCACCTGTATGAGAACAAACTCTGAACAAAAATAAAAAAAGATCCCTACGATCAACGATTGCGCGGATAGCAAGTCCAATCCAAAAAGTGAGTTCAGGTAACTCATAAAATGGTTACGAAATGAAGAATTGTGGTAATCCCAAATGTGTTTAAAATGTTGATATTTCTGTGTTGAGGCGAACCAAAAGATGCCGAGTTATTGTAGCGGTTTTAAATAATTTGTGATAATTTGTAGGCTCAGTTTGAATAACATAGAAACGTGCGTTAAAGTAGCTCTAATTTTGCAACCCACGACATCGGTAAATCCATTTTTGTCAGTGTGGTTGAAAAACAGTTCATTGCATTTCATGAAGTAAGCGCCTAAAGCTAACTTGTGTGTTTGATCATAGGGCTGATTGCCTGTTAATTTTAACTTACTTTTGTTAAAACGCCTCTAAAAAAAGTTAGTTCCTCAAAATTGATTTTCACTAAACATAAAAGAGTTAATAACTTTCGCCTTCAAGACAGTTTTGGTTAATTCAAGTTGAGTATGAGATTTTTTGGTTAACACGGTCAGGATTTCTAACAGTGTAGGTATGTAGAAATTTTTTGTGAGTAAGTTATACCTACATTATTTATTTGTTATATAAAAGCCTATTATTTTTAATATGATATCCGATACTAAATTGAAAATAGTAGGTACATAACTCACCATTAGTCCTACACCTTAACACTGGTAAATACAGACAACTTTGAGGTAGGTAAAAAACATAAAATAAAACAGCAAGTTCACTGCCACACGCAAAATGCGCACCCTTCAAATTTCAGCGCGTTTCAGGAGACACGAAGAAGTTTCAGCAAATTTCAGTTTCAGTTGCCGCTTCACGATCGCAATGAATAGACGATGGCGTAAGCATAGTCGCGGCGAGTCGGGTTTTAGCCGACGACACGTCTAGCGTGGTAAAGTGCATCAGGTGAGTGCAGCTGAGGAACACAACTTTTTTTAAGGTTTGATTTTTTTATTTATTAATTTTATTCTACTGAAAAAAACTTTATAATAAATTAAATTTATTATTTATTAATTGTTCAAAATAAATTAGTTGTTGAGAAATTGTAAAATTCATAATATACAGTGTGTCTACTTAAGTTGGAAACCTATGAAAAATATTTCTATTATTATTTTTAAGGAAGTAAGTTATGGTTAATAAAAAGTTCTGCATGGTCTAAACCCTAAATTGAAATATTCTGATAGTAAATTTTTGCAGTCGAATACGAGGTTGGTCAAGAAATATGAATTTTGCTTAAGAGTAAAGTACCTTTATTTTTTGACTATATCGAAACATGATATAAAAAACAGTTGATCAGAATTGAAAACTAAATTCAAATATAAAATTATATCCTACTGCCATAAAAAATCAGATTTGCTATTAAAAAAAAATTGTACATAATATTGTTTCTATTTGAAAATATAAAATTACTTTTAATTTTGCTGATTTCAATATCGAATTTTTATCTCTTTCACTAATTGAAATTTAAATACGTAAAAAATGCATAACGATAATTTATTTTGAAACTAGGAAGATATACAGTGAGGACGTAAAGGTTGGATCAAATTCATTTAAAGTTCATGTGTTCATTTTTCGGAAAAACCCTCGGACCCGTCGATCTTTTATTTATTTATGCATTTTTTGAAGCTCATTTCATGTATAGAGGTTGTCTCTAAAACAAGTTATGAAAGTTTCCTTTATTTTTTAAATGGATACCCCTATTTCAAAATATTTTTTTGGTTCTGCATTAAGTTCTAAACATATTTCTTAAAATATGTCATATACTTAAATTCAGCCGTTTACGAGGAAATCGATATTCGGATTTTAACAGATGATTTTTTTATTACTACTTAAATTGTAAACACTGTTGTAAATAAAGCCTTTGGTTGCTAGGTTGTCACATTGACAGTGACGGTTGTCCGCTGATTTAAGTAGTTTTGCCTCAAGTCAAAGTGGCTGGCAAAAGTTATTTTGATAATCTTGTAATTTTTAAAAATGGTACGCTTAGTGAAAGAGAGCGAACAGAAATATTAATAATGATTGGTTATGGAGATAAAATACTCACACAAATGGAAGTTTGCGAATTCTTCAATAATAAGTATCATCGCAGAGAACCGATATTTCGATAATAGAAAAAAATATAGAGATTTAGGTCATGTTAGGGACAATAATTATACGATATATCGACCTGCGGTATTAGAAGATACACAAATAAATGTGTTAATATCGGTTCAAGAAAACCACCATAAGGCGAGTAGTACTTTTGCTTTGGAAAATCATACCTGCAAAACATCTATCCTAAAGTATTTAGACAAAAATAAGTTCCATCCTTACAAAGTCCAATTGGTTCAAAAAGTCAATAAAGATGACTCAAACAGAAGAGTCCAATTTTGCGAGAAAATGATAAATATGTGCAATAATCATCCACAGTTTTCGAAACGAGTTTTATTTTCGGATAAGGCAACGTTTTTTTGAATGGAAGTGTGAACAAAAAAAAACTGCCGGCATTGAGCTATAGAAAATCCACGCTGGATTATGGAATGTCCCCAATATCCTCACAAAGTTAATGTTTGGGCCTGCATTGTTGAAAATAGAATTTCGAGACCCTTTTTATTGACGGAAATTTGACAGGTGAAACATATTCAGAATTTTTAGAAAATTATCTGTATCGTGCCTTGCCACATTATACCCTAATCCAGAAGATTCTGATGCACCGAACAATTTTTGTGGTATCAGCAAAACGGAGCTCCGGCCCAATACACCCGCAGTGTGCGTGAGTACCTTAATATAGTTTTCCCCGAACGATGGATTGGCCGACGAGGTCCAATTGAATTGCCGGCCAGATCTCCATACTTAACTCCTTTAGATTTTTTTGAGGGGTAATCTTAAGTCTAAGGTATATGCTAACCAACCAAACAATATTGAAGATTTAAAGAACAGAATAGGAGGCAAAATAAGATTGGACCTTGCAAATTGAACCTTACGTCGGTAATAACGTTCTCGGGTACTGCGAGACTGTTAGTGGAGGTCATTTTGAACATTTGATAAAGTGACTTTTAGTTTCTTCTGAATTTTCTTTTATTTTCGTTAAAAAATAATGTATTGTTGTTTTAAGTTAAAACGCACTTTTCTCGCAAACGGCTGAATTCAAGTATATTAAATATAAAATATGTCATATTTTACGAAGTATGTTTAGAAGTTTATGCAGAATCCAAAAAAATATTATAAAAAAGGAGTATCCACTTAACAAAATAAAGTAAACCGTTAAAACTTGTTTTTGTGACAACCTGTATAAATTAAATGAGCTTAAAAAAATGCACAACAATAATAAAAATTGACGGTTTTTTTTTTCGATAAGAAACACATGAATTTTAAATGAATTTGTTTCAAACCTTTACGTTCTCACTGTATACAAATAATAAACTGTATAACTAACATAACAATAACCGAAATAAATTTAATTGAATATTAACTCATTCCGCTAATGTCATGATATTCTTTTAAAACATTCAATTGTTCTAGTTGTGAGATTCCCGTAATACATTCCTTATTAAATCTGAGTAATTTCCTGGCATGCTTCTAAATTGATCCTCTCCGACTGATTAACGGTCCTTGCTGGTAAACCTTCTATTTTGAGTGATCCCATAAGAAATAATCAAGAGGGGTTAAGTCAGGAGATCTAGCAGGCAAGAAAATATCTGAATATCGGTGAATCAATTTTTCATTAATAATACTTTTAAGATAAATACTTTAACAGCTAATGTACTGTGGCAAGGGGCATCGTCTTGTTGGAACCAAATATGTTGACGTTCTTGTAAGGGTAGTTCGTTCGTAATATTATTTAATTGATATTGTAAGTAACGTTCGGCATTCATAAATTGTCAAAAAAATGTGGTAAAATTAATATGGTTTTGTAAATGTCCCAGCACACGTTCGTTTTAGATGAGTATTTGTCACGAGTCTTTATTATAGAGCTGGGATTAGTATCATAGTACCATCGACAACTTTGTGACGAGACAGTTTCTTTTCAAGAAATTGTTAAAAAATTATGCGCCGAATTAAAAAAGGGTTCTCTTCTAACTTTCCTTGGATAAAGGGGCAAAATTCCAACCGTCACTATCATAATCCCTTCCTTCCAATATGTGAACAAAATGTGGTTTGTATGGATGGAGTTTATTTTTTTTTATTACCTATTTGCTACTGTAAAACCTACATATTTCTGTATCAAATACTTCCTTTTGCGCAATGATATGTTTGGGCATTCTACGATAGATTGCATTACTTCTAACTCCGTGTCCACATTGGCAATCGGCTTTCGGCGTTTTTCTACTAAAATTATTGTGAATATTTCCACAAGTCCTAAGTTTATTTACTATTTTCGAAACTGTTAAATGATCAATATATCAATCTGTATGACAGAATGTCTATTGTTAAAAACAACTGCTGTTTCACTATGCGTTTTATAGTAGTCTCCCACAATCAAAACAATTTTAGTTTTTTCTTCAGGATTTAATAAAGGTGCCATTTCTATGTATTCAAACGCATTTTGACGTTCCCTGTCCAACATTTTTACACATAACATGTAAGTATGTAAGTACAGGCATTGGCGCAGCCACGGGTGGGTATTATTCACCCCTCTCCCCCGAGGTCAAATAAATGTCCCCAAACAACGTATAAAATATCGTTTTTTACTCCTTTTATGCTCTCTTGTTCTCTTTGTTGTCATGCACCCCCCCCCTCCCTTGAACCTATTTCTAGCTGCGCCACTGACTATGGGTACTTTTTCACGTAGAGGATGAATTATTTCCGGAGGACGAATATTTTGCCAATTTTGTTAAAAATCCGCAATTAAGGAAAAATTTCCGGAATTATAAATCAAGCTCGCCGGAGATTCGGCACGAAAATTTTAATGCCAAATATTTTAATTTTCCAATGCTCTATTGTCACGGCTTAGCGTCTGTTACGGATAAGAATTTATAAATGGTATTGTTGTTATTTGAGGGGTAGAACAGATGAATTTAAATACTTAATGGGCACTAGTACAAAACAAACACATATTTATTATTAGTTGAATAAGTTGAACAAGCTAAATACAGAAAGACAAAACAAAGAATTGAAGAAGTTAAATAAGTTGGTAGAGGACCTTGCTTACAGTAAAAGAAAATTAGTGATACCTACTTACATTATGATGTTGCCATGGGGCTAAGCTCATTTTGGTCAGACCATCCAGTATCACAAACACACCGTCACGGCCCGGACTTGACTCTCCGCCAGTAGCCAAACCGATCTCTCACCGTTTATAATTTATGATTAGTTAGCAAATGCTAACTGTACAGGGTTATCCAACCAAGACTAGACAAGGCGATTTTTTGACTTTTCCTGTACTTTTATAAAAAAACTGAAATAGCCATCTTAAGTCATTTTCTCCCGCGAATTCGAATATCTTCAGCAAAAAACAATTGAACGTCAAACAAAAGTACTAGGGGTCACTTTGATATTTTTTTAAATGGGATGCCGTATTTTTAATGAGCTTATCCGATTTCTCATATAAATTTTGATCTAAAATGTTGGATTTTTAATTCAAAAACGCCTTTTTTCTTCAGTTTTAAATTCGGAAAATGTTTGTCTACAAAAAAAAAAAAAAAAAAAATAAATCTAAAAATCCAACATTTTAGATCAAAATTTATATGAGAAATCGGATAAGCTCATTAAAAATACGGCATTCCATTTAAAAAAATATCAAAGTGACCCCTAGTACTTCTGTTTGATGTTCAATTGTTTTTTGCTGAAGATATTCGAATTCGCGGGAGAAAATGACTTAAGATGGCTATTTCAGTTTTTTTATAAAAGTACAGGAAAAGTCAAAAAATCGCCTTGTCTAGTCTTGGTTGGATAACCCTGTACAATCAACCATCGTATAGGACGAGAAATATTTAGTAAAGGCATAATGCCATATTCGTGACATTCCCCCCACGTAGAAGAGCAAACCCCAGCGGTAAAACAAAAAGGTCAATGAAAAAATTACCAGTGCATACAAAACACTTTATAATAATGCCAATTTTCTAAAAATCTAACAAAACTCTTAAAAAACCAATATTCAAAAGTCAATGATGAGAAAATTACCAATGCATATAAAACACTTTACAATAATAGTTATTTTATAAAAATTTTATTCAAGATCTAAAAAAAAATTCAAAGATCGATGAGAAAGTTACTACAGGATGTGAAACACTTTACAATAACAATAAACTCAAAAAAAATTGTATCAAAATATCGAGAAAATAAAAAAAAATATTCATTAATATTCAGTGATACATAAAATTATACGTTATAAATTATTACAACCATCAGAATCGATAGGAACTGCATTGCGACACGCTGAGTGACATAACTGCCTTATTACGGACCTGTCGGTACAATGTAAGGTTCCTACATTATGATCTTGCGCAATCTTCTGGTTCTTGACGAGGACCAGTGCTATGGACGGATGCCAGCATGGGCACCTGGACACCTGAAGCTCTATAGGTAACAGCCATTTTCCTGGAATTGAATGCTGATGTGCTTCCTATAGAATGCATGGTGTGTCCCGGATTGTTTTGAGTTGTTTTGAAATGACTTTTGTTGTATGCTCTGTCGATGTAGGTTTGCTTTAATCATCTCGGCTATATTCGTGACACTATAGTAAAATAAGGTTCAGATAATTAAATAAACTGAAAACATTCTACTTATGTCACACAACTTTATAGTGTTAGAGACAAGAGAAAAAAATACAAGCCTGTGTTGTAAATAATAGTGGGCACTATATTTTGGTTTTTGGTTTAATTGCATTTTTTTTACTTTTCCTGTGCTCTAGTAAAACAAGTTCTAAATATAAGTTTAAAATAAATATTATTCTTTATATGTATACGTTGTAATAAAGTTGACTGTGGAATGACGTTGACGTGACAATGAAAGTTCCTTGTTGAGGTTTGGGTATCATGAAAAGTAGAGCTAATTAAATATTTAATAATTAAACGAATTGTAATTTGTATAATCTTTGTTCCTTTTGTACAGATCTGAGCATATTCCAGGTGACCATAAAAATGTAAAGTATTTAAAGTAATTGGTGAAATTATTCCATATTTCACCCACAAATCCAGTGTGGAAAAGAAGAAAATGGGATCGAAGTATTACTTTTATTTCATGAAACATAGACATTTAGTGAAAAAAGCAACGTATCCTTATTTTACTCGTCATTGAGGGAAAAACAGGTGGAAAAGGAATTTCTAAAACATTTGAAAGATATAAATGATCTTGTCGATAAATAACATGTACCTACCTATATATTCGAGTTAAACATAAATATATATCAAAACTATTTTACGCCACTGCTTTTATTACAGCTGTTAAGCTAGGGAGATTTCTACTTCTTATTAATCTTATAGCTAACCGATAGGATATCAACAATTTGAAATCTAAGTATCTCATTTTAAGTTTTACATCTAGAACTTTTTATGAAGAATAACTGTTTTTCTTAAAGTAAAAAACAAAAAAGGTTTTCATATGGCTTCAACTTAAGTACACACTGTATAATAATATGTTCCGATTTCCAGTCAATTTGCGTTTTCATTGACTGCCCAATTTTCTAATTTACTATTAACTACTGCTGTCTTTACTGACATACTGATAACTAATACATTTTGTTTTTCTTTTAATTAAAAAGATATTATTGTAATTTAGACTGTAGATATTTTTTAATTTATTGTTCTTCTGACTCGTAAACAGCAAAACAAGTACATTTAAACATAACTGTTGAAATAGAATATAGAGTCGAGTTCACATATCCAGCAATATTATGACTATCAATTTTTAGAAAAACCAAGAATTTGTGTTAAAAATATTAGTTTTTAAATAACCTTTAACCCTTCTTTTTTAAATAACCTTTAGTGGATGAAATAAGTACTTAAATAAACGTTTTCATTTATTTATTTCATTAAATTGGATGTTAATTTAAAATAAAATGGTAATATTTTCTGTTTTAAATTTATAATGCATGTAACTACATGCACGAAAAACTAAACAGAAAACCTTTTTCGTGGCAAATAATTCAATCAATTGTTAAAAAACCAAATATTAAACAGTTTCAGTGGCGTAGTATCGTTTCATAAAAATTATCACAACGAAATATATTCAGGGTGTTTCTTAATAACATGCCAATATTTATTTTGAGAAAAAAACTGCATATGAACATATTATCATTATGCCCCAAAAGTCTGAACTGTGTTCAACTAAAAGTAAAAATTATTTTTGAAACTCTCATTCCTCTCTGAGTAAACCTGGTCTCTTCATTTTGTTCCGTTTGACGTATGGTTTTCGTATAAAAAAATAAGATTCATTCTACGTTGTTATAAAATTGGGTATTATCAAGGATAAGAAACGTATCTAGTAGGTAAGAAGCAGATTTACATAAACAGTTTTGACAGTTGTCTACCTAGTCTAAATGTTACGTATTCTAGTCATTAAAATTAATAATATTATTAAAAAAACATGGTCCATTTCACGAATTCTGAGTTTGCAGATATGCATTACATGTATGGGCTTCCTGATGGTAACGCACGCGAAGCCAGCCGGTTGTACGAAAACCGCTTTCCAAATAGAAATATTCCGGATGCACGAACATTTTCAAACATTCATGAAAGGTTGTGCGAAAAGGGAATTTTTGAACCAGACAATTATCTAAAACGAGTACAACGTACTGTAAGAACACCATAAATTGAGATAGCGGTTTTAAATTCAGTCGAGGAAGATCCCGAATTAAGTACACGAGAAATTGGAAAAAATTTGAATATCTCACATATTCTTGTTTGGAAAATTCTCAACGACTTTTTATTAATGGTTTCTTTAAAAAATAATTGAAAATCCATTATTCCATACTGAAATTTTATTCACCGATAAAGCCAATTTTTCTAGAAACGCCATCCAAAACTTTCACAATAATTATTTTTGAGCTGAAGATAACCCACATGCAATCTTGGAATCCCGTCACCAGAAGCACTTTTCCGTTAACGTGTGTGTTGGAGTATGCGATGATTATTTAATTGGACCCTATTTTCTTCATGAGAGGTTAAATGGGCATAATTACCGGACGTTTCTCGAAGAAGAATTGCAAGCTTTGATGGAGGATATTCCTACTTTAGTAAGAAATCGACTCTGGTTTATGCACGACAGGGCGCCAGCGCACTTTAGTGCTGTGGCGCGCTAACATTTAAACCAAAATTATAATAATCGCTGGATAGGTCGCGGAGGACCAAAGGCATGGCCACCTAGGTCTCCGGACTTCAATGCTTTAGACTACTTCCTGTGAGGTAATCTTAAAACATTGGTTTACATCATACCAATTCATACTGAACAGCAGTTGAGAAATCGCAGCAGAAACGGCAAGAGTAGGTGAGTTCATGAGAAAAAGAGCAAAGGCAGGAGATGGACATTTTCAACATCTGAATTAATTTATTTCTTTGTGCGGTCAGGGTAATTTTGTGCTAGCATTTCAAAATGTATTTAGATTACTATTATTTTATAATTTTACCGTTTAAAAATGATTCTCTTAAATGAATTATTGCTTAAAGTTACATAAATTATTGTTTTTTCTCGTCAGTAGTCTAGCGAGATGCAAATGAATGAATTTTATTTTTTTTATGCAAAAACCATAAGTCAAACGAAACAAAATAAAGAGACCAGATTTCTTCAGAAAGAAATAAGGATTTCAACAATAATTTTTACTTTAAGCACACTTAAAGCACTTTTCTCTTTAAAATGATTCAGTGCAAATCCCGCACGGCCGACTCTGGCAAGAATGAAAAACCAAGTTGTACAGCAGAAAATGCATTCTGATGCATAGAAGATGCGTACCACCTTTCACAAAAATATATAGGGTCATACCAAAGTTACAATAAAAAAAAAGATTTTTCTCTTAAAACTTTAGCACCCTGCAGTTCAACAGTTGAGACTTTTAGGACATATGATCATATGGAGTATTTTTCTGAAAATGGACCAAATGATAACTTCCTAAAATATTAGCATGTTATTAAGACACATCCTGTATATTAACTTTAAAAAAAAAATGTCGTTTACTTCTACCTGGATTTGTATGCAACACCACCTGGTTCTAACATTACGAGCCATCACTGATTTTTGATAATTCCTTCAACATGACCTTTAATGCCTCATTTGCTTTACATAAATCTATATCCCGTTGGCATATTATAGTAAATGCACGGCACTGTAATTTTTCTTGACCGGGAAACTTACAACGGCCCTAAAAATTAAATATTAAACAGTTTCAGTGGTTACTATAGCTTCATAAAAATTATCACAACGAAATGATATACAGAGTGGCCGCCGAGGTATCCGATATACTTCGTAAATAAATTATATGGCTAATTTTAAACAAGAATTATTCTACTTACTTTTTCCGAATTTCTAACGGTTATTGGTGGTGGTCCCATTGCTTGGCCGACGCGAAGTCCACATCTCAACCCGCTAGACTTTTTCATGTGGGGGCATGTGAAGACACTAACCTATTTAATTGCAATTTGCGCGTGTTAATATTACGGTAGCTGATGGTATTCGATGACCCTTATGATATACGATAACCGTGTGGATGACTGTTAAAAAGGGCACCTCTACCCTTAGAACTTGGCCCCAGATAAAGCCACACCATAGGCGAAAGTGTAGGTACATTTGCTTAAATAAAAACATGCTTCTTTGTGATATGATATGACAATGTGCTCTAAGCTCGCGTATGAGAATAAAAAGAAGATAAATACAATATTTGACTTACAGATTAATTTTTTGGCTTGAGGACGGCTTTTAACGATTCGATAATTTTTTCATCAGGTTAGTACCAATATAGTATAGCAGGTACTACCAAATTTAAACAATACCTCAATAATAGGCGACACTAAATATCACCGAAACCTCGGACGCATTCGGCTTCTTTTGGAGATACCCTGGCGGGAATTTCGAATGGGGATTTGTTGGTGGCGTCAGAAATAGGCGCATGTCGGTCGGAAATGTCAAACAAGAATAACAAGATATATTGTTACGTAACGGATTGGAACATTATATTGCTTAACTCAACTAAATAATGCTGTAACTAATAATTATAGACTTTATTCGTTAAACAGGCGCTAACATGGCATCTAATCCACCTTTTTGGTTCCAATTCGCCTTTTTCAAGTCTCTTTATAGACTTTATTGGTTGAACAGGCGCTAACACGGCATCTAATCCACCTTTTTGGTTCCAATTTGCCTTTTTCTAGTTCACCGGCCAATTATTTACCAGCCCTTTTTAAGTGGATCTACTTAAAAAAAAATAAAAAAATTATAAAAAACTAAAAAAGAATCATAAGAAAACTAAAAAAGCCATTAAGAAAAAGTGCCCGAAACGGGAATCGATCCCGGGACCTATGGCATCACATCCAGATGCTATATCCACAGAACCACTCAATCGCTTATTAGTTTCAGTTAATCTAGTAACTGTAGAATAAAAGCCAGCGTATTTCCGAAAGGAGCCGATGAGCCGAATGCTTCCGAGGTTTCGGTGATATTTAGTGTAGGCTCTCAATAATGGCTTGTTTTTTATTTCCGGACAAACACCTAAAGGTGTCAGTACCGAAGAGTTTTCTTAATCCCGGGGATTTTGAGCTGCCGAGAGTCTAATCCCAAGATCCCAGAATTTATCACAAAAAAAATATTAAGGAATTTACATATCAAACATTTTATTTTGTCAGTTGAAACAGAGGTACAAATAAATTAAATATTACAGAATATAAAATTGAAAGTACCTAAGTAGTTTAAATACGAAAATATGTTATGTATACATTATAAGGAAAATCTCTCAATATAGCGATCACCCTCGGGGAATCAAATGTTGGTCGGTTAACAGGGGTGGTCGATTAATAGAGAAAAATTGAAACTGGTCTGTATATTACAGTGTTTGTTTATTAATAAGTAACTACATAAATATATTTAAATAATTTTAAATGTTTCTGTTTAAACTTATTAGAACTAAAATTAAATGAGATTGCCAATCTACCAATATCTATAATACTGCTCGTGCATACTAACATACAGCGCGTAACAGAAGTATGGAACGCTTTAAATATCTTTATTACCGTTTGTCCGATTTAGCTAAAATTCGGTATCCGTATATATAAGAGGTTATCGCGGAGCTGCTAGTGATATTTGCAATGTTGCCAAATTTACAGTTTCTTAGCAATTTAAAACATTTTTTTTTTAAATGGAACACCCTATATATTATATTATTTTTGAATTCTACATAAAATTACAATTATTTTTTATTGAGTGCATTATAAGTCTAAACTTAATAGTTTTTGAGATATCGAGTTTTGAGAAATGATATTTTTGAACTTTGACAGCGTCTAGCTTTCTAACGATACGCCATATAGCAAAACGGCTTACATGTCCCTATGCTACTTTTTTATTATCTTTCCAAATATGCCAACTTCCGGTTAAACCGGAAGTACTATATTTCCGGATTTTGAGCTACATTCGGTTTAACCAGAAGTTGACACTTTTAAGAAGATAGTAGAAAAGTAAGATAGAAAGCTAGAAGCTGTCAAAATTCAATAATGTAATTTTTCAAAACTCGATATCTCAGAAACTATTAAGTTTAGACTTATAATGCAGTTACTAATAAATAATTATGATTTTATGTATAGAATCCAAAAATATTGTAATATATAGGATGTTCTATTTAAAAAAAAAATTATTTTAATTTGCTAAAAAACTGTAAATTTTGCAACATTGCAAGTATTACTAGCAGCTCCGCGATAACCTCCTATATACGGATACCGAATTTTAGCTAAATCGGACAAACGGTATTAAAGATATTTAAAGCGTTCCATACTTCTGTTACACGCTGTATATATTATAACGAGTGATTTTTAATTATTTTGCTCAAGGGAGGCCATGCATTTTAAAAGCATCATGGCCGTACTGCGTAGATAAGATGACATGATTGTTTTATGACATTTACGTCTTATTTGAATTTGTGTATTTGTAAAGTTTAAAAATTGGAGAAATTTTGTAATTTTTGCAGTTATTTGAAGGTAGGTTACTATTGCTTTAACTAATATTTCTCCGGGGAGTCGTCTTTTGACTATTATAAAGTGCTATTTGCAGGATATGATTTAATTTTTTATTTTTTTTTATTTTTCAGCGTATCAAGTTTTGGTGAAGCTTTGTTGCCGGATTGAAAGTTCTACAGTAAAAATGTTTAGTGAAGCACAAAAAATGTTTATTGTTGAAAGTTTTTTTAGAAATGGAAACAAAATAGGCGGTGTGTGGAATTACTCTATGCATGACTGCTTTGATGAATTTCGAACCGAGTTTCCTGATGTTGCGGTGACCTTTCATAATTTTCGTACTGGGTCACAATACCTAATTGATAAATTTCGTCAGACTGGTTCTGTTCAACATAAAAAAGGGGCTGGAAGACCAACGAAACGATCGAATGAGGTTATTGAAGATGCGCGACAAATTATGGGAAATAATCCTTCAACTTCTATTAGGCATTTATCTCAACAAATTCAGCAAACGGATTTATGCTACAGTACATGTCAAACACTTTTGGAAAAGGATCTGCATCTATACCCTTATCGTGTTACGGCTATTCATGAACTCCTTCCCAATGACGTTCCCCAAAGACTTAATTTTTGTGAATGGTTTTTAAACAATTTTCAAGAAGAAAATAGTGGTGCTTTTGAAAAAATTTTTTTACCGATGAGGCTTATTTTTATTTATCAGGCTTAATTAGGTTAATTCACAAAATATGCGAATGTGGAATACGTAAAATCCGCATGTTTTTGTAGAAAGACCTCTTCATCCTCAAAAAGTTGGTGTGTGGGCAGCAATTAGTTCTAGAAGAATAGTAGGCCCAATTTACGTTGATGGCACAATTACAGCTGAGAGATATCGGATCGAAATTCTGACAACATTTATTAATGAGCTTCACGATGATGAATTGCGGGAAGGTTACTTCCAACAAGATGGCGCTACACCTCATGAAACCAGAGAAAATTTAAATTTTTTAAGTGAATTTTTTGAAAACCGAGTTATAAGCCGAAATACGCAACAAATATGGCCACCTCGTTCCTGCGATTTAACACCCTGCGATTTCTTCTTGTGGCCTTTTATAAAAAACTCAATTTATCGAACACCAATTGAGGATATAAATGATCTTAAACGAAGGATTTCAGAAAAAATTGCCGAAATTAATAATTCTCCAAACGTATTGGTTAATGTGTCTCTGCGGGCAAGAAGAAACATCAGAAGGTGTCTAGAAGTAGGAGGCGGTCATATAAAGTAGGCTTTCAAAGTAAGATAGCTCAGGATTTTATATTACATACCGTCAAAAACATTATTTTAGGTTTTCAACGTGACAACGCTGCTTTCTTGCAAATTCGCCCTATGATTTAATCTACGCGCTACTGCTACACTATGTATACTGGGTCACAGCCGCCCTTGAGCAAAATAATTAATAATCACTCGTTACAATGTACTGTATGTTTGCTTTGAAATTCTTATTTTTTAAAATAATTTAATGATTGCATCATATTTTTTATTTTGTTTATTTTGCTTTTATAAAATTCAGAAGCAACTGAGAAGTATTTGTAGACTTGTAAAAATTCTTAACATTATTGAAAAAGTTTTCTCTCAAACTTGAGCAGGCTTTAAAAAGGCTTGATATTTTCGATACTGGAGCAAGTTCAGGTTCCTCTTCCTCTGTCTCAGAGTTGGGAGTAGTTTTATCTGTTTCTTGGATCTCTTCAATACACTCGATTATAGTTAATTTTGCACTTTCTGTCGCAAAATCGTTATCAATAGAGGCAAATTGTTTCAAGTTCACAAATGTGTTCTTAATAATAAAAAACAGTTATACGGGCGGAATATTATCTTCTTCTTCGAAGTCGTCAATATTATCTGTATTACACATAAATCCGGCTTTCGTAAAGCATTTTTTTATTGTCACTGGAGACAAATTGCGCCAGGCCACCGAAACCCATATCAATGCGTTGGTTATGGTAATATTATTTTCGATCACTGTCTATACATGTTAAAATCCTCTTAATAAGGTAGCTTCTGTAGAAAATTTTAAAATTCTGAACAATACCTTGGTCCAACGGTTAGCAATGTGAGGTAGTATTAGGTGGAAGAAAAATAAGTTTGACATTATCCAGAGTAATTTTGGGATGAGACGTTGCATTATCAAAAAATAATACGACTCTTCTATTCTGCTTCTTTATCTTGGTATCAAATCTGTGAAGCCATGTTATCATGATGTCTGCTGTCATCCCCGCTTTTTTGCTAGAGACCCATTGGAGAGGTAAGGCTTTTGCTGATTATAAGTATTGTTCCTTCTCACCTTCCATACTTGCACAGAACAGAATTGTAAATTGCTGTTTTGCTGCATTTTTTCAGTACACTTTTGTCATCTTTCAATGCATACATTTTTGTTGGCAAAGCACGATAGTAGAGATCTGTCTTAACTGCATTAAGTACGTCCCTTGGGGCATACTCTCTTCAAATGGTCAATGGCCCTTCTTTCCAAACAGTTACGTCTTCGCTATGGATATCGACTGATTCGCCACATATTTTTTTGAAAGTAATATTGTGTCGACGATGAAATTTTTCTAACCATCCATCTGATGCCTTGAAGTTATCTAGTCCTAGAGACAGCAGATTCGAGGGCGTTTGCTATAATTATGGGCCCGGATATTGGTAAGTGCTTGTTTCGCGCCTTACAAAATCAGTTAAAAACAACTGGGTCCACTGCCAGTCCTTCGGTTTTGGAAAATATTTTTTTCGTTGCAACCTTTTTGAAACAACTTTCTAACTTCTGCTTTACTTTAAAGCAACATAGTCACTTGGGTCTTACCCACTTTAGATTTTTCAGCCAATGTGCTGGTACTTAGACCAGTTTTTTCACTTTCCTCGACTATTTTTTCTATATTTCCTTTTTCCCGCCATCTTCAAATATAAACGTTAGTCCCAAAAACACACAAGAACTCTTCATAACAAAACTAATGTTAACCACCCATTTCAGCCTTTAAAGCAAATAGAATGGATCCGCCTGCAATAAAGTAATACTGCCTCTAATGGAGGGTGCTTGTGGCATTAATGTTTACAAAAATTCGGATGTTGAGTGCTCGCGGTCGTTTAACGGATGGGTCGGTGAAAAGGAGTATAAAATAGTGGTATTTCCATTTTTAAATATGGGGAATTCATAACCGGTCGCTTAACGCAGGTGCTCACTTTATAGAGGCGTTCGCAAACAGAGGCTTTATAGTATATTTAATAAATTAACTCGCCTAGTTTCATCTCTTAGGCTAAAACGTATTTTTGTGCGGAAAAACTTTTGCGCCAAAGAAACATCGTACGGGTTTCACGCGAAAGTGAAATCATTTTTCTAATTTACATCTAACAAGGGAAATTTTGATATTATTATTTTAAAATATCTTAATTATTGTTTAGAATAATGACTTCTGCGTTGTTAATTCTTGTTCCCAAGGACCTGTGTTGGCTTTTTACTAAGCGCTTGTTAATAAGAGCTACAGTACTATCTCAAATTTTAAACACATATTCTACTATGTTATTACCTTCTCATTCCTAATCTAAATTAACATTCTACAATAGTGTGTACCTATTTAGATTTCATTTTTAATTAATACGTATGTACGAACTCATCGGTTATTATAACTCGCACACCTTGTTGTCGCTCTTGAAAAACATCATCACCCGATCATTGCAGTCGAAACCTCAACGTCATCCCTTTAATAAAAATCTGTGGTGGTATGGAAATTCGACCTTAAGCTGGCCAATAAGAGTGTCATAATTTATTGAGATTCGCATCGCACATTATCCCGTCGGGAGTTTGTTAATCCATGAATAATTTTGTCCTTTTAAGAATTTATCCCCAAAAATATTTTGTTTATGTTAGATAAGATGCCAATAGGTTATAGTGCAAGAGTTTAGTAATACTGCTTGTTAAAAATAAAAAAATGAACTTTTATTATTACCTATATAACATTAAAGTATAATTTTTCGCGTTTTAAGGGGATTGGTAATAAATACCGTTTTATTGTATTCAGTTCGAGATCAGGTGTTCGAAAAACCTAAAAAATGCTGCTTTTTATAATAACTTTAAAAAATAATGTCGATCACTTCTGCCTGGATTTGTATGCAGCACCACCTGGTTCTAACATTACGAGCCGCCACTGATTTTGAATAATTCCTTCAGCATGAATTTTAATGCCACATTTGCTTTACATAAATCTATATTTCGTTGGCATATTATAGTAACTGCACGGCACTGTAATCTTTATTGGCTGGGAGACTTTTACAACGCCCCTAAAAACCTTGCATTTCGAGTCAGAAATTAATTTGGTGATTATGTCTATCAACATGGGCTTTCGGTCAATTGAAATCTCTGATAGTGTAAAGCACTTAAGCAAGTTGAGTAGGCTACTCCGTCATGGTTTGCATTACAACGTGATTATATCAATATTCTTACATTTATAATGGCGACGGAGAGAATTTCCGGAGTTATGGCACGCACTTCTCTTCGGATTCTCTCTTTCAACTTCTGCAGGTTGCTTGGTCTGTCAACAATTACTTTCGTTTTGAAGTAACCCCACAAAAAGAAGTCCAGCGAAGTGGCGACCTAGTAAACCATTCGATAAGTCTTCTCCTTCCAATCCACCGATTGGGAAAGGTTTCAGCCAAAAATGTACGCACAGTGGCAGCATTGTGCGGAGGAGCACCGTCTTGCTGGAACATCAGTTCTACATCTGGGTTCAATGGATTTGGAAATAAAGCCACTAATGCTGTAATTAATTTAAGTTGGAGAAATTCGAGATATACTTGTCCAGTTAGAGACTGGGCCCCAATTCTTGAAATAAATTCGTATACGGATTGGGCGATATTCGGAAAGAAATAGAATAACAGCAACGATTTGTATTCTTGAAATCCGCATGCGACTTTTTCGTACGAATCTGACATCGAGTGGGTCTAGCTAGGCGGATTTGGTTTTCCGTATACGAATTGTGATATTCTGACCTTACTTTAGCAATTCCGGTTTGTTTTGAGTGTCTATTACTGTCTATTATGTTTTCAAGTTTGTTTACTTAATATGGCCAATTTGGAAGATATGGCCCTCTTGGGGGCGATTAAGGCACTGGAAAATGCTGAAATTAATGCCAATAATCGTCGTACGGTCTTTTAACATAGGGATGCTTTTGAAGAACTTAGTGACAATCATTTTATTAAAATTTATCGGCTATCAAAACCTTTGGCTACAGAATTGGTGGATGTCTTGGAACCATATATAGGACATCCAACAAGAGTGTCAGCCTTAGATAGTGAAACAATGATATACAGTAATATCTTAACCTCGGCTGTTTTTTTATACATCACAGATTCTCACCGCATTGCGGTTCTTTGCTGCGTGAATGTAAATTCATTCGAAAATTTGCCCGAATTTAATTGCGGGTTGTCGGTCATATACTGAACCAAAACCTTGTTTTGTTCTTTAGTCATCGTTTTTTTAGGTGTAACAAGCAAAGCAGCACAAAAACATAAAACAACCAAATATAAATTAAATGAGATAGTAAGGTTATGGTATTTACCTCCTCTTTTTTAGCATATTTGTTCGGGCAATAGTAAAACAAGGACAAATTGCAATGTTGTCAAATTTTTTGCTCGAATTACTTTCGCATGAAAATTTCGAATACGGAAATTTTTCAAGAATTCAGATTTTTGTTCGCATGCGAATCTTTCGTTCGAATGACATCCGTATACGACTGAAATTCGTATGACTTTAAGAATTGGACACCTGTTCAAAGAAAAATGGACCAATTACTCTTCTGCGCACTATTCCACACCACACATTTGTTTTTTGGGGGTACTGTCTGTGAACCTCCATCATCCAATGCAAATTCAAACAGAACGGAGCCTCATCGGAAAAAATAATATTTTTTGCTAAATTATTATCTAGATTGCACATATTTTGCATGCGTTCACAAAACTCATTTCGCCTATCGAAATCATTTTCAAATAATTGATGCACTGGAATAACTTTGAATGGGTGATATTTCTGCTTTTAAAATATTTGCTGAACAATAGATTTCCGTATGTGTAAATTGGCCCCAATGTACGACAGAGAAGTACATGGATTTTCTTCCAAGGAAAGCAAAACGTCAAGTTATTCATTTTCATCTCGAGCAGGACGACTAGATTTAGGCAAATCTCTAACATGACTGAATTATCTTAATTTAGCCTCTATTCCACTCACCACCCTTTCACATATGGAAGGACGATCAGAATGAATTTCATTGAATAACTGAGCTGCTTCTATTTAAGTACGTGTTCTATTACCAAACCCAACCAAGTACAAAATTTCAATTTTTTCTCGTTCCGTTGACTACACCATTGTGAAAACCGCAACTTTGCAGCTACGCTTGATAAATACTTATTTAAAGTAAAATTGTCATACAGTTTCTATGGGACTAAACGGTAACAAGTCAACATTCAGAAATATCAGAATTGAAAAAAAAAACAAGATAAACACACAACGGAATGTTTTGCTCGATTTACAAATAAATCCTCAGAAATACGGTCTTACTTATTGAAATGTTCAATAATAATTTTCTCGATAACTGTTGAGTTTAGGTATAGGACATGGTACAGGAAACATACTTAGAACTCGATACAAAATTCAAAAATAAAATAAAAAAATAGACGTTTTCATTTAAAAAAATGAAGTTGATGGTCGTAACTTATTTTTGAGCTACCCTGTATACACGAATATATAACCAAAAAAAAAAGAAACGCATTAGGAAATAAAAATCGACGGGTCTGAGCGTTTTACAATAATTTAGACATTAGGTACTTCTGGTACTCACTCTATATTGATAACGTTAAGATCGATATATTTTAGGGTGAGAAATGTAAAGTATAAAACAGCTATTATGTCGGATGCATATAAAACGAGCTTGCTAAATCGATCGATTCATTTTATTTGTCTTTACCAACCGTAGGTGTTTATGAAATTTAAATGACTGTACATTGAAATGCATATTTTTCTTTACATCCGGAAAACTATCGTGGGTGTGAAACTTTGTATTCACATTTAGTTTTATCTGTGTAGTGATGCTTCAATATAATATGGTTAAATTGCCCGATGGAGAATAATGCACTGCAGAGCCACCGAACATAGCATTACTTTTGTTTATAAAATAAACCCTGTTTTATAATGTTTTTCCTTTTTCTGGAAATTGACAAAGATTTCGGGAATTTCTACTAGTCAGTCTAAACAGAAGTAATATTTTTTAAAATTTTACATGTTTTCTATTCATTTCGAAGTTTAGGAAATTTAGTTCAGGTTGTGCGTGGCCACTTTATACATACAGGGTATGCCATACTCGATGGTAGGTTAGAAGTATCTGGAGAACGAAAAAAAAAATAATTTTGAAATTTTCACTACGGCCATAGGAGGCTGCGCTCTAGCTTTTAAAAATAATTTCGCGGTTGCAGTGGTGCCAGATCTATTGATAACTGATATCAACTTTGGAATTTTAAATGGGACACCCAGTAGTTTTTTTTATTTTTAGATTCTACGAAGCAGCCTAGGTTTTTTTTGTATAGGATATTTTTCCATTTCTCTTTGCCGTTTCTTAAATATTAATTATTTTGTGTCTTTTTTTTACCGAAACTATGTGAATTAAAACTTCAATATTTTCGTCTCCACATGTCAAATCAACGTAACATTTTAGCATCATTTAGTAAACATGTGGTACTTTAATTTTGGCAACATAGGAATGCCGACTTCTATACAGAGTGTCCTAACAATTAATTGCAATTCAGATTATGTAAATTTGATTAAAAGTCACTTTTTTTAAATTGAACACCCTGTATTATATTTAAGTGCTGAATAGAGTGGACCAATTGAATTTTTTTCATATAAAATGTTCCTCTACCTATTTTGAACCGCTTTCGATTTATAAGCCATTTTATGAATAATTACTATTCATATTCGAGAGCTAGACATTAAAGATCTAAATCGATAAGTGTGCTATAATCAAAACAAATTTCCTTTCATAATAAATTGTGCTTCTGAAAAGAACCGATTTTGTCAGTAAATTAAAACTTTTGGAATTCTCACCTAATACGTCAGATGTTTAAAGTGCTGACCATTTTCATGTAAGCAATCGGTAATACATGTCATCACATGACCGGTAGTAGCTCTTTGAATTTTTAATGGATCAAGTTCTTCAAAAGCGCGCCTTACCCGATTGTCTAGATCTTTTTTGAGTTTACTGGTGTTTTATAAACCACTCCTTTAATCCTACCTCACAGGAAAAATTCTAAAGGATTAAGATCTGGAGATCGCGGTGGCCAACTCCATGGTCCTCCACGTCTTATCCACACCTATCTTCAAATTATCAATCTACAGTATGTCCACGGATGGGGTCTACAAGAGGACAAATGGACTAAAAGTTGAAAGATACGAAAAAAAGTCACTCTTAATAAACGTTTTTGCTTGTCTAGAAAATACGATTCATCATAAGAAACTTCAATTTTTTTATACAGGATGGGTAAAAACTGCAAAAATGTTATATTGCTTAAGAGTAAACATACTTTATTTTGAAAGATACGAAAAAAAGTCACTCTTAATAAACGTTTTTGCTTGTCTAGAAAATACGATTTACCATAAGAAACTTCAATTTTTATATACAGGGTGGGTAAAAACTGCAAAAATGTTATTTTGCTTAAGAGTAAACATACTTTATTTTGAAAGATACGAAAAAAATTCACTCTTAATGAATGTGTTTTCTACACAACAAACCGAAGTAGAACAATTCATTAAAAGGTTTACCTATGTAAAAATTATTTCCCAAAACGTATTCGCTGGCACACCTCTGACTGGTGAACCTAGATAAAATAATAATGACACTTAAGGTGATAGGTACTTGTTGTCAATGTCTTTATTTAATGAAGTTATTATTTAAGTAGAAATGCTATCTACTCAACAAAGAGTTTTTATAACACAATGTCATGGGAATGGTCAAGTTTCATACCGCTACGTCATCGAACAATTTACCGAGAAATTTGTAGGAATCCCAATAACATCCAATCTGCAAGTTAATAAAATAGTTCCAGAGAACTGGTACGGTTTTGGATCTAAAAAAAAAGATGAAATACGACCATGATGATGCTGCTATAGTCTCAGTTCTTCAATCCATTGAAGAAAATCCTATGACGTCCCTTAGAAATCGTGTTACTCAGTTGGAAGTTGTGAAAAAAAGTCAAATTCAGAAGATCCTCAAAGCAAATAAATTGTATCCGTATAAACCGCACTTTAATGAAAGATTGGAAGAGGGAGATGACGCGAAACGACCTGATTTTTGCTTATGGATAGGAGACAAAATTTAAAGTGGAAATGTTGATTTTTATAAATGTATCATATTTTCTGATGAAAGAACTTTTTCTACCAATGGAACCGCTGCAACCCAGCACGTTAGATACTGGTCTTTAGAAAATCCCGAATTCAGAATTATGACGAGAAGACAATATTTCACAAAAGTGAACGTGTGGTGCGCGATATCCATCCATGGCATCATAAGGCTATATTTTTTTGATAACACGTGCAATAGATTATCATATTTAGAACTGCTGGATACATTTTTCAATCGTGAACTTAAAAATCTACCATTAAATTTTCGACAAAATATGTATTTTCAGCAAGATGGTTGTCCAGCCCATTTAACTCATGAGGTTAGAGAATGGCTTGACCGCAGATTTGGTCCAAGGTGGATTGGCAGGAATGGCCCAGTTTTGTGGCCCCTAAGAAGCCCCGACTTAACCTTGGCGGATATGCTTTTATGGGGCCGTTTAAAACAAATTGTTTTTGCTACCGCAGTACCAAATGATATTGAGGTGCTGAAGGGCAGAATTATCCAGGCTGTCCAATCGATATCTCAGGAAGAAATCCGAAATTCTTTCACTTATTTTAGAAAGCAATTAGAAAAATGTGTCGAGTATGGGGGTGGAGCTTTTGAATTATGAAATCGTTATCGTATTCTTTTTATGTTAATAAAAATGTTCGTATTATTATTATTATTATTATAATTACTTCATTAAATAAAGACATTGATAACAATTATCACCTATTCATTATTTAAGTAAGAACGTTTATTAAGAGTGACTTTTTTTCGTATCTTTCAAAATAAAGTATGTTTACTCTTAAGCAAAATAACATTTTTGAAGTTTTTACCCAACCTGTATAAAAAAATTGAAGTTTCTTATGATGAATCGTATTTTCTAGACAAGCAAAAACGTTTATTATGAGTGACTTTTTTTCGTATCTTTCAATTTTTAGTCCATTTGTCCTCTTTTAAACCCCACCCGTGGACATACTGTAGATTGATAATTGCCTATCCATCAACAAATAAAATACATTAAAACTAAATTACTTCTTGATTATTTTGACGGTTAAAGACTCCTTCGCGTGAGAATTTTGCGTCATCAGTCCAAATAATTATTTTTAGAAAATCTGGATCCTCCTGTGTTCGAATCGACATTTCACAAAGATCTACACGTTTTGGAGGATCACCTGCTAATCAGTTTGTAGCCATGTATATTATGTTTATGTAAAATTCTCCATATTGATGTTCGATTTATTCCGAAATCATTTTTGGCACTTGTTATTGAAGCATGGGGATAGGCATGAAAATACGCCGAAACGTTAATTTCATTTTCTTAGTTTTCAGTAAGAAGGTGAAATTGATATCTTGGAGCCTGTACATTTCCGAAATTTAAAAAATTACCTTCAAATCTAAGGAATTTCCGTGGGTTCATTGGCGGCAAATTCGGAAAAAGAGCGTTAAATCTTCTGCAGGTTCTTGAAACAATTCTTTGACACTCGCCGTGAATATAAAACAAATTTAAAATATCGCATTTGAATAACTATTATTCTCCATTTTTGCTATTTTAATCTGACATAAGCAAACCCAAACTAAAAAGTGAAACATGTCATGTCACCATCGTTATGTATTGCAGTTGTTACATTATGGCACACTTATCGATTTAGATTTTTAATGTCTAGTTCTCGATTATGAATAGTAATTATTCATAAAATGGCTTATAAATCGAAAGCGGTTTAAAATAGGTAGAGGAACATTCTATATGAAAAAAATTCAATTAGTACACTTTATTCAACACTTCAATAATATACAAGGTGTTTCATTTAAAAAAAGTGACTTTTGATCAAATTTATAAAATCTAAATTGTAATTAATTTTAGGACACTCTGTGTAGAAGTCGGCGATCCTATGTTGCCAAAATTGAAGTACCACATGTTTACTAAATGATGTTAAAATGTAACGTTGATTTGACATCTAAAGACGAAAATATTGAAGTTTTAATTTACATAGTTTTGGTAAAAAAAAGGCACAAAATAATTAATATTCAAGAAACGGCAAGAGAATTGGAAAAATATCCTATACAAAAAAAACCTAGGTTGGTTCGAAGAATCTAAAAATAAAATAAACTACAGGGTGTCCTATTTAAAATTCCAAAGTTGATGTCAGTTATTAATAGATCTCGCACCACTGCAACCGCAAAGTTATTTTTAAAAGCTAGAGCGCAGCCTCCTATGGAAGTAGTCAAAATTTTAAAATTATTTTTGTTTTCGTTCTCCAGATACCAAATAACGCGCCCAATAAAAGCTATTTATATTTTTTGTAGAAACTCCAAAAATGGTAAAATCTAGGATTGACGTGCGCTAAACCTAAATTTGTATGCAAACCCAACAGCAAAAGTTTGACTTTCATTGTTACGTTATTTATTTTGTGTCAACGACAGCGCCTTCTACTTCTCATACCCGTTATATGTCCTTCAACTCAACAAAATCGCTGTTACGTTGAAAAAATGACGTTTTGGTCATGTAATTTAAACAGCCCTCTTACGTATCTCACATTTTTTATAACAAACGTACTTAACGTACCATTTTCGTTATATATTTAACGTAAAAAGAGCATGTTACGGAGCATTAGAAAAAGTTTATTCCTTTCAGTTTCTCGCTTTTATCAGAACCATGTGACCACGTAGTTAAGTGTTTTTCTGAATTTTGGTATATGAAATATAAAGGCCTCGGAAAGAAATCATGCATGGAACAGGCAAGGGTTGCTAGCTTGTCATCATTATTTACTATTCGCCATAGTAAAAGGCTAGTTCAATTATTTATGCATAACTTTAATTAAAACTCTATTAACGACGCTTAAAACATGACACTGTACAAACTTTACAAAACTGAGAATGACTTGAAATCTTACTGCAGTTAAATTAGGAAGAATATCTTCGAAATTCATTTACAAAGTGAATAACACATCTTCGTGTGAATACAGAAATTTACCGTACCGACTTTGCTGCTTGAAAAACCAAGAGAGAATCTGAGAATTTGGCGTGAACCGACGGGAAGAAATTGACTTTCTTTCTTAAGACCTAATGAGAGAATACTTTGGTAAACAAGTCGGATTACCTTCCCACCTCGAATCTCCTGGTAAAACATCAATTAGCTTTCAGTCTCATGATCCGTTGTCATGCTAATAGCGGCCATGATTTTTACATACAAATCAACAATATTAGATATACTAGAGTTTTTGTTACCGCGGTTCGGATCAGTTCTAAAGAACCTAATTTGCATAATTGTTATTTTCGAAACGTATCTTTCGGCTTACAATAAAGGCTGTTAATCTATAAATAGACATGTTGTTGAATATTTTAGACCAGTTATGAGGTCTTTTAGGAGAAGAATATTTTTAAACTAGGGATTATAAGAGATATTGTGTTTGTTAGTTTCACCGGTTTTAAACTGGGTATAAAATTTATATAAATTGGTTATTATGGTTGATAACAGATTTATTTAATTATTTCATAAACTTGTTAATTTTAATAAATTAATATTTTCCTGAGAGACGGATAGTACGTGGTGGATTTATACCGTGGTCTTCTAGATCGCCTGATCTAAACCAATTGGATTTCTTCTCAATCTCCTCTATCTTAAATCTCTTGTATACAGGAATCTGGTGAATGACGCTAAAGTAAAGAATCATTGATAACTGTGAGGTAATCAGATGAGTGGAAGGAATATTCGTTAGAGGTCGTTGAAACGTTTAGAGAGGAATTATTATGATACGGAATGAAGTAGGAGGCACTTTAAAAATTTGATATGAAGATAGTGTTGGTATCACGAAAAGTAGAAAGCAAAAAACAAACTTTGACACAAGGTAAGTATATTATTTTTGAGTTTCCGAAAAAAATGTTATACGCACTAGTACTTATATTTTTCGAGCCTAATTACCCCTAAGCTTTTTGCTTATCATTTTCGGATACCCTGTATATTTAGAATAATAAAAGTAAAAGAATATATATTTAATGAAAAATTTATTGCAAATTTAACAATTTTGTCAATGAAATTTAACAGATTGGAGTCAGAATAAAACTATTGATTTAAGATTCCCGTTCCAGCGAAACACATGCATATCATTATTCAACATAGTGTTGTTTTTTTTTTTAAATAAAACTGTACTTACATGTTTTTTTGTAAATCAATTATCCAAAATCGGTTGATTATTTATAATGGAATGGAAACACCAAAAGCATAAATATAATCATAGAAACCTTAACATAATAATATTAGGATTATGCTTTAAACACTCTTTAATATTAATCCAATAATGGTCAAAATACCAACCTTTCAAATAAATCAAGTTAAAACTTTAAAAGTACTAACTCAAACTCTGTTAAATCAGTTGAATAAAAGGAAAAAGTACAATGTATGCAGTGATTTTAATCGATGGCCGTTATAACAATATAAACTTTACCAACACAACGTGGTCGGATATGACATACAATTATTGATTGTAAATTAAAGTACATTTATTATTTGAATGTTCAGGAAACTGTTGTTGTAGTCGTGAGATGTTCTTACAATTACGTTATAAATTTTTTATCGTCAAGCACAACACTGGGGAATAAATGCTTTATGGCGCTGTACGAGCAGTGCGTGTATAAGGGAAGCGATTCCCGTAGACCTTGATTGGAGCTCATATCCGTTGTTGGGTAACATGACTTCAGGAAGTATGACGTTCTCCAAAAGAAAGATTTTTAGACAGTGTCGTTCGAGAACCACCAAACTGAACTACGTACTGATAAGCTATACGGCTCTGGGTGGAATCAAGTGAGCAATATCAATTGAATATTTGCCATAAAATATCTATAAAAGGCTATTCAAATTGTATTTATGGTTCAGGTTAGCTCAGGTTCTACTTTCCAAATTATTTTCAAGGTTCTAATACCTTCACGTTTGTCAAATTATGATCGCCGATTAAGATCTTCTCTGTAATCCAGCAATATCATAGTAGGTCTAGGTGCAGAGCCCCGAATGTGTTAGCAGTATTCCAGTGGTAACCGACTTGCGGCTTTATAGAGCATCAAAAGCTGAAAAGGTTTTTGGCATTAGTTAGTAGTTTTGGCCGAAACGTGAATGTGCCAAACTAATGCCTAACAAATTAATTGATGAAGCCAAGGAAATCGAGTATCCTGGCAACACAATATCTACTTCTTTAACTTCCTTCGTGCCTCATAAGATTTCTTTGCATTTAATTCTACGTGGTTATTGCCACCCCAAGGCAATTTATTAAGTCTTTGCGCTACCTCTGCAACCGATATTCGAGCATCCAACCAAAAGACGAAACAAGTTGTCAGCGAAGTTAAACATATTGCATTTTTAGTTTGTTTAGTAAGGTCGTTTATATATAGTAGAAGAAGGGTGGAAGATAACATGGAGTCTTGACGGACTCCGGCATTGAAGGTAAATGTGTCTGAAAGAAATCGGTTTATCGCTTCTCGCAAACGACGGCCTATGAAAATGTAACCATCATACTTTACTCGTGTTCTTATGCCATCATACTCCTTTGATTGGAACTGCCCAGTACAATCGCCTCGGACTCTTTAAGATGTTCTGTTGCGGTATTCCAAAGATGAGTAATATAAGTAAGTAGGTTCCCCATTGATCTACACTTTTCCTTACTCATGGTTGCTGGTAATGTTGAAGTTCTTCAGTTACTTAAACATTTTTGGGTTTGCCATAACTTTTGATATGTATATAATATGTCTCTTTATCCATCCTGGAATAATTGTGCAGATCCGTCGGATTTACTTTCAGTTTCTTCAACAAATTAGTGTGCTGCTTTTCACACACTTCTTTTTTGTAGCCATTCCTTTATCCATATTCTCCATTTCTTCAACATAGCACAATAACTATTCGTCCTCGTCCATTACTTATACTTGATAGCGAGTAACTAAACACCATCATCAACGTAGCTAAAGTTCTTTTCACAGTAAGTGGTTTTGACCTTTTAACTACAATAAAACTAAATGGTCGAAGCAATTGTGTGGACAATAAATATGTAAAGTATAAGGATGCTGTAAAGGGTCGGACTAAGAAAATTAAGTAATTATACTCTTATGATGTGTTTATATTAATTTAATGAAATAAGAAAAAAACGAAATAACATAAATTTTTAAATACTACTTATACTTATTTACATGCACAATGTTATTCTATATCTAGTTTTGCTTCGCTTATCCTCATCTAAATTAGGTAAAATCGGTTTAGTTGTATCATGCAGGGTAACATAAGGATTTTCTACAGTAATTACTTGATGGATTGAATTTTTCCAACTACCTGGGGGAATATCATTAACACATTTTTTTTATTAATTCTATTTAATTTAATTGGCGCCACAAGTATTTTATGATATTAAAAATACAATAATACTTTTCTCTGCCAATGCGTCACCAACATATAGTTTTTTATACAGAATACCTCGAGCAGCTTTAAAAGATCACTTTTTTTATAACATTTTTAAAAATATATGTCGTTCGCCGCCATGTAGTTTTGAATCTCCAATTTCGTATTATTTAAACTCTATACCTTATGTATAATTAGCGACTGTGATAGCTCGCATTGTCCATTATTATCACGCTATTCTGAGGAAGGTTTGGTAAAAAATAATTTTTGAACCATTCTTCAAAAAGTTCTATCGTTCTGAATATCGTCCAATAATTAACCTCGAGGAGAGGCTTATATCAAGAATCAATTGACCTGCCAAACAATATAATTTGACTTTCATGTAAATAATGATTTAAAATTTTTATTTTTGAAGTTGACCGTGAAGTCACGGAATATAGCGGTTGGGACCCTTTACCGCCCTAAAGATTAAAATATAAGGAAATTTATTGAAGACTGTGAAAATATTTTTTCATTTTTATGCCCAATATTTGATGAGGTGATATGTATGGGAGATTTTAACTGTGACTTCTTAAACCCTAACAATCTTGTCACCTCTTGCTTAGAATCCTATAACTTATTTCAAATTATCAATGAGCCGACAAGAATAACAAAAAATACGAGCAAGTTACTTGATCCTATTTTCGTTACATCTAAAGCGTTGGTCATTTCCAGTGGTATTATAAATACTAATCATATTTCAGATCATGACCTCACTTTTTGTGATTTTTCAATTGAAAAGCGGAAAGCTTCGCAAAGGTTTATCAAGGTGAGATCTTTTGAAAACTTTGATCAACAAAAATTTGATGTCGATTTGAGACAGCTCCCATGGCATTTGTTGCTTAGAGAGAGAAATATTGATAGAAAGGTTGAAATATTTAATAGCTGTATTCGGTCATTATATGATCGTCGTGTCCCAATAAAAGAAGTAAGGGTTAGTAAGCCCAAGGCTCCTTGGCTAACGCAAAACTAAAAATTATTTATGAAGGAACGTGATCTGGCCTTGGAAAAGTTTAAGAAGACTAAAAATGAGCTAGATCATGGTAGATAAAAGGACCTCCGTAACTTTGCCCTTACATGTCTTTGCAGGGAAAAAAAATCTTATATTGATTTATTAATGACAGATAAAAAAATCCTAAAAGACTTTGGTCTGCATTGAGAGATTTTAATATAAAATCTAACAATTCGACTGAAATTCCTAAACACCTATCTGATCCTCAACAAATCAGTACCTATTTTTCAAGCTTTTTGCATATTATATCGAGTAACTGTCGAAATTAAAGTGATTACTATGAATCAAATTTCTATAATGATTCCAAGTCTTTTAGTTTTACTATGGCTACTCCAGAAGAAGTGGGTTGTATTTTACGTGATTTGCGTTCCAATGCTTATGGCGTTGATGAAATTTCTGCTCAGATGTTAAAAAATTGCAGCCCCTTTATTGATCCTTACATTACTAACATAATTAATTCTTGCATTGAGCAGGGCTACTTTTCTCAAATTTGGCGTATTGCTGTCGGCAAACCTTTGCCTTATAAAACTAACTCAGAAAATTTCTCTGATCTGCGCGTCATTAGTATTCCCCCAGCTATTTCAAAAATTCTGTAAAAAATTTTATACAAACAAATTTATAATTTTATAACACTGTAAATGGGATCTTGCCCAACTTTCAAAATAGATTTAGGAGGGGGTACTCCACAGCGACTGCCCTGGCCACAGTAGTCAGTGACATAATCGAAGCATGTAATAGGGGTGAGGTTGCGGCGCTTGTTTTGTTGGATTTTTCGAAGGCGTTTGATACCATTGATCATAAATTAATGTTAGCCAAGCTCAAATATTATGGGTTTGACGATCTCGCCTGGAAGTTGTCCCAGTCATATTTGATTGGAAGAACTCAAAGCATAACTCTTAATGGAGTAGTTTCATCACAGACGAGCATACTGTCTGGGGTTCCTTAGGGTAGTGTTCTTGGGCCCTTATTATTTTTAATTTATACGACTAGTATTCTAAAATCTATAACTTATTGTAGTGCTCAGGCCTACGCTGATGATACACAGCTCTATGCTCACTTTAATGTCAATAATCCTCATAATGCTGAGTCATTAATTAATAACGAACTAAATAGTGTTTATGAACTGTCATTGGAATATAACCTTAAATTAAATGCAGACAAGTTTTATGTGCTGTTCTTTGGCGCAAAAAATAGGGTAACTTTGGTTAAACAACAGATATTGTTAAAAATCAATGCGGTTCCTTTGAATGTTGTTGATTCCACTAGGAATCTGGAAGTCATTTTGGACACGGGCCTTAGATTTTGTGAATATGTTAAAAAATTAAGTCAGGGCATTCATTAACCTTAAACTTTTGTATTCTAATAAACACTTATGAAACAAAACTTTAAAACGTAATTTATGTGAGAGCCTAGTGTTATCACATTTTAACTACTGTGACTTTATCTATGGCCCCTGTCTGGATCTTAAGTCCAGGGTTCGTATTCAAAAGATCCAAAATAGTTGTTGCAGATTTGTTTGCGGTCTACGAAAATAATATGATCATGTATCTCCCAAAATAAAAGAATTGGCTTGGTTAAAAATGGATAAGCGCCGAAATCACCATTTGGTAAATTTTACCCATCAGCTTGTTACGAGTAACCACCCATCCCCTCTCAAAGCAAAGTTTATAGTGCGCCATCACAACCGTGTGCGCAGTAATTTACGAAATGATAGCGTGTTATCAATGCCTAGACACAGGACTTCCCTGTACAAACGAAGCTCTGTTTATAATGCAATTATGTTATACAATTCAGTGCCATATGATTTAAAAAAACAAACATCTTATATAAAATTTAAAAAGGAATATAAAAGCTATCTACTCTTAATGTAAAAATGTTAGAATATAGCAAAAAAACAAAATATATAGTGTGTAGTCATACAGTGACCTATCTAGTAAGATCATATAGATTTGGATAATGAATAGTGTGTAGGTGTTTTTATTTCTTTGCTGCCTTTACTTCATTGTTTTGCTTTTCACTCTTTATTCACTCTTTTGTTGTAATTTACTAGCCTCTACTATTTTGATTTTTTTTGTTTCTAGTGGTTAAGTAGAATAGCTTGAAGCTAGACTTCGCCACACTGAAGCATGATTCTTAGAAAGTGCAATTTTCATTCTTTGATGCTAATAAAAGTCGTTTTTATTTATTTTATTTATTTATTTATTTATTTACATGGTTTGATACGCATGACAACAATCCAAATATCTTCAGGGTAGTATCCACGCAGGAATCTTAAATATTCTTTGCAGAAAGCCACAAGGTATTTAGGATTCAACCGTTTTTTGGCTCGGTATGTAAAATGGTATTTATTTTCCCTTTATTTCCATTGGATTGTGTCATGCGTGTTAAACCATGTCTCCTCGAGGTAAATTATTGGACGATCTTCAGAACGATATTTCCTTATCGATGTTATATAAATAGTGATTATTAATTATTTTGCTCAAGGGCGGCTGTGACCCAGTATACATAGTGTAGCAGTAGCGCGTAGATTAAATCATAGGGCGAATTTGCAAGAAAGCAGCGTTGTCACGTTGAAAACCTAAAATAAAGTTTTTTGACGGTATGTAATATAAAATCCTGAGCTATCTTACTTTGAAAGCCTACTTTATATGGCCGCCTCCTACTTCTAGACACCTTCTGATGTTTCTTCTTACCCTCAGAGACACATTAACCAATACGTTTGGAGAATTATTAATTTCGGCAATTTTTAAACTTTACAAATACACAAATTCAAATAAGACGTAAATGTCAAAAAACAATCATGTCATCTTATCTACGCAGTACGGCCATGATGCTTTTAAAATGCATGGCCTCCCTTGAGCAAAATAATTAAAAATCACTCGTTACTTACGACGCCATTTTTGTAATCGCTGAGATTCCATAAGTACTTGCTATTTATTAATTGTGCGATATCTAAAGCCCATTTTAAACAAAACTCTCCAAAGGCTAGTTATGCTGCAGCTTATTTTTGTTCCATCATTGGTAAGCCGTTGCTTCAAGGCTTCTTATGTAGGTACGCGTTGCTCTTCGTACATAGTGAAGACTTTCTGCCTTATCAAGTCCTTGTCGGCTTCGTCGAACCATTTATTGGAACCGGCATCTTTACGCTTCTTTCTTGATTTGATGGGATTTGACACAATTATTTTTACTGAAGTCAGAGGTATGTTAGTTAAATTACTAGTTTTACTCACAGCAGCACTAGCGTTAAGTCCCCTGTTAAGTAAAGAACTATAAACAGTTTTTACAATGTAAATAGCATCGATAGATAAATGCTTTATCTTCACCGGAACATTTGAAGAAGCTCTGTCAATGTTTTCTCACGGACGTCACGTATACGTATAATATAATATTTCGTAAAATTATATTGCAATACAACTGATCACTTCCCGTGAAAAATAAAGATTGACATAGGTATAATCTCTTAATATACCTGCTATTTTTTTATTTCTAAACATTTAAAATTATCTTATTTTAATTTAGCCTTACCTAGAAATTATTATAATCCAGCCCAAAAAATGAATACTGGGGATTTACGGGTATTTACGACCGCACGAGCACCCATTTTATTGCAGTAATTAAATCAGAACCATTTTTCGTAAAAGGACCTTTACAGAATACATAGAGAGAAATGAAAAAGAAACCTAATATAATATACTGGAACATGGTAATATAAATTTAAACTGATTCGCTTTAACTGTACGATTTCATCGAAGGTGTAACGGATAATCTGTGGGGAGGTTAAACGGTTGCGTTGATAAGGTTGTGATTGATGGCCTTAGCTACCGATCAAACTCATATTGATCGCTATGACTTATAAGAAAGTCATTTTTGTGTTGAGTGTGGTGGTGAATTTATATGGCTAATAGTTTTATAATATTTTATCTCTTTAAATTTTATAATAAATCCATATAGTTTTCAAAAATAATTGCTCAGCTTATATGTGGGAAACAGTCCCAATATAAATACATGTATTTTTTTTATTAACAATAATATACATAGGCAAATGCTGATAGTTTAGATATCAAGTCATATTTTAAAAATAAATAGATTTACGTATATATAGTATTGTTGTAGCAAAATCAGTAAATGTTTCATTTGTTTAGTCAGACCTTACCTATGGAATTGCTTTTTGGGGCCAATGCAGTCAACAGCGATTTAATTCTACTTTTATTCCACAAAAAATAAAATTCGCTACATCTGCAAGGTTGAACCTCAAGAGCACTGTAGACCACTTTTTGTTAGACCTAAGATTCTTACTTTAACGTACCTCTTTATATTATTTGAGACGGTATGTCCTACAAAAAAAAAGTATTTTGGTTCCACTATGGAAGGTGAATGTGAGCTGAATCTTTGAAAATTTTTAAAAAGAAGATTAAAAATTTTATGTACTCATAACCCAAACGACTTAATCATAATGAGTGGGGATTTTAATATTTATTTTTTGTCCAAAAACAGACATATCTCAGACCTTAAGTCAGTGATCGCATCCTTTAATTTAAATTATACCATTTAAGATCACACGCGTATAACAAACCCAAGCCAAACCTGTATTGATAATATTCTAACAAATTTTAATGATGACATTACATCAAAATTTTACACTCACAAACTTCAGACCATACGGCTCAAAAGTTAAAATTACATATTGAGAAACAAAAATCTAAGCTTATTGAAAAAATAAACTTTAACACGGCGAATAAGTTAAAATTTAAAGGGGCTCTAAAAGAAGTAAATTGGCAAAAAATGTATACAATTGATAGGCATTTAGTAAATGAGCAATGGGACACTTTCATAAACTATTTTTAGACAAGTTTAACCAATGTTTTCCTTTTACAAAAGCACCAGAAGGAAACTTTAATAAATCCAAATATATCTTCCACAGTCCTAAAATTACTAAATGTAAATAGTAGATTTAAGACCTTAAATATTATTAAAAAGAAATACTATGATAAGTTAATAAAGTAAGCAAAGAGACGAAATTGTGCAAATAGGTTAAGGAACGCGATTAATAAGAGTTAGTGCGCCTGAAAAATCGTCAAAGAAATAAAGGGGCAAGACAGTGGAAACGATATTAAAATTGAAGGTGATCAACAGACAATAGCAAACAAATTTAATGACTTTTTAGTAAATGTTGCGGCAAACTTGTTAGCACAATTAAAAAATATACCTTTTAGTTTCGATATAGAAGACGAATCATTACAAATTGTTAGTAAATTAAAGAATAAGTTCAGTTGCGGGTATGATAAAGTCTCAACAAGCATAATAAAATTTATCATTGGGACAATTTTGGAACCACCCGTCTTTGTTATCAATAACTTACTTACACTTGGTATTTTCCCGGATAAACTAAAACATGCTGTTGTAGTGCCCATTATTAAAAAAGGCGAATATAATAATTTAAAAAATTACCGTCCAATCAGTTTACGACCATCATTCTCTAAATTATTTGAACATTTTCTGTGTAAACGAACTTTAAGTTTTATGAATGAAAATAATTTGTTTAACCACCACAAACAACACGGATTCTTACAGGGAGAATCCACCCAAGCGGCAGTTTTTGTTATTGTTCAGGACATTTTGAAGCCGTGGAAAGAAGTGATATCCCTTTGGGGTTGTTCCTTGATTTGTCAAAAGTATATGACACATTAGGTTATGATATTCTTATAAATAAATTGAGTCTGTTTGGCATCAGGGGAACAGCTCTAGAGTGAATTAAATCATATCTTTTAGAAAGGCAACAGAAAGTAGTCATAGGTAAAGGTAGAAACAGAGTCTTGTCCAAAACAAAAAATACTTTAATTAAAATACCACAAGGTAGCGTTATTGGCCCGATTCTATTCATTGTTTACATCAATAACATAACAGAACTCTATTCTCTGTGTTACACTTGCAAAATAACTATATATGCTGATGTCACCAATGTTCTGTTGACTAATAAAGATGTGACCACCCTTGGACAGGGTGTTCAAGTGTTTATGGCTGAAGCTGAGGATTGGCTTTCTAAAAATAAACTAGTTAATAATAACTCTAAAACTGGTCTGACCATGTTCAGGACAAACAGATCACTTATTGAACAACCTGAAAGTTTTCAGATCAAAAATGTTTGTAACATAGATGTACAAAATAGCACCAAGTTGCTAGGTATATTTTTGGATAGCACTCTTTTATGGGATTGTCATTGTTGTCATTGGCAATTTTGAGTCTCATTTTCGATACGGAATTATCATGTATGGAAATTGCAGAGATATTGTAAAAATTTTTGTTTGCCAAAAAACGAGCACTTAGAATAATGATGGATTTAAATTATAGAGAGTCATGTCGAGGATCTTGACCGTAACTGCAATATTTATACAGAAATGTATTATTTTTTTTTTAAACAAATCTCCATTTATTAATAACGTCTCGCAACCAAACAAGAAACTTAGAATATACATATCCAATACACAGATTAACCATGACAGAAAAAGGCCCGTATTATCAATGTATCAAACTCTATCACGGGTTGCCCAATTCAATAAAATTATTAAATAACATAAAACAAATAAAGAAAAACAATTTTCATTTGCTACTGGAAATAGAACCATATAGTATAGAAAATTATTACAAATATCTTAATAAGTGAGAGCTAGTCTTTGCTGTCATTCTCTTAGGCGAGGATAATGTTTCTTTTTTGTTGACACTATTTAATTGTATGTTATATACTTTTTAAATAAAGAGGATTTATTTATTTATTTATTTAAAACCTACTTGTCAATAAAGCATACTATATTCTGCAGAAGTACTACAGTGGTGATTTCTCGATTGGTTAAGTGAATTACTTTTGTACTGTATATACAGGGTTATCTAAATTAACTGTCCATCATTGGTAACTTTGTTATTATTATAGATACAGAATAGTTTCAATTAGCAAACTATTAGTATTTTGAACGCTCATTGAGATGGAAGAATAAAAAAAAACAAATGAACATCACATTTCCGAGTTTGGACGAAAATTACGATTTTTTTAAATGGAAATTATATTTATATTTTTCTCTGTTAGAACTTTAAGTTTTAAACAAAAAAGCTTATAAGTAATTCTCTCCTAAAGTCAAAAATGACGTTGATATTACAATTTCTAAATATTAACAGTAAAAATAGTAAGAAGGCTATGAAAGCCACGTGATCTTTACGATTTGATGGTATTAGGATAAGTGATAAATCGCAGAAGGCAGAAATGCAGTTCCTTATCAAGGAGGCTTTGGAAAACAATGATAACGCTTTCTATCAAGTAATGTCAAACATTAGTATGCTTTAATTCGTTTTTCGCTTATCACTTTTGTTTTGTCAATTATTAATTAAAAAAAAAATGGTTTTCACCCATGAGGAAAAGCGTGGAATGTTCTTCTTCTTACTTAGTGTGCAGAAAAGTCTCTTCCAGAGCAAAATAATACTACGCTGAATTACCACTTCGCATTCAACCACATGAGACTGTACCGAAAATTTAGAGGCAATGAGAGTGTTTTTGCCAAAACAAGGACAAATAAAAATTTCATAATAAGCGAGGCCACGGAAATCGCAGTTATTGCATATTTTGAAGCCTACCGTAATAATTCAATACCAGATATTGTCAAAGACTCTAATTTGTCTTATGGTACTGTGCATAGGATTGTAAAAAAATACAAATTTATTCCCTATAAGTACCGACCAGTTCAAACGGTTTTGCCAGGGTATCCAGAAAGAATAATTGCTTTTTGCCATTGGTATCTTAACTTCTGTCGCCAAAATGTAAATAACTTTCGTTATATTTTATGGACAGCTGAATCTAATTTCTCAAATTGTGGAATGTATAATAGAAAAAATCATCATTACTGGTCAAGGAAAAATCTTTTGTTAATACATGCAAGAGCTCCACAAGTTCGTTTCAGTTTTAACGATTGGTGCGGCTTAATTGGTTCCAGAATTGTCGGTCCGTTTTTTTATGGGGGCACCCTTACTGGTGAAAGATACATTGAATTTATGACTGAAATTCTGAACAATTTTTTAGACGAACTGGACCTTATAACTAGACTGAATTTGCATTTTCAGCAGGATGGCGCACCTGCGCACAACTACAGAGATACTTATCAACTTTTAAGTACTATTCTTAATGATCAGTGGATAGGCACAAATGGCCCTATTCAGTGGCCTCCCCGATCACCGGACCTAACCCCGCTTAAAATCTTTTTATGCGGTTTTTTAAAGAACCAAATTTAAAGAAAAGGCACGAAAACTTCGACGCCTTAAAGACTGCAGTTAGGGAAAAGATAAACCAGATAGATGGTAGGACCATACTTTAAGTAGTTCGAGCTGTTCAGAAACGTGCACAAATATGTATTGAAGAACGGGGTAGTGTCTTTGAGCATCTTCTAAAAAAAATTGTGATTTTTTATTTTCATTTTCTTATAAATGCCTAAAATAAAGTTTGTAAAACTTACTTAGCTGTTTTAGTTTGAGCTTCATAACCTTATTAAGTTTCATGCCAGTAGAAAATTACTTATAAGCTTTTTTGTTTAAAGCTCAGAGTTCTAACAGAAAAAAATATTATATACGGGGGTTTCCATTTAAAAAATATCGTAATTTTCGTCCAAACTCGAAATCGTGATGTTCATTTGCTTTTTTATTCTTCCATCTTAATGAGCGTTAAAAATACTAATAGTTTGCTAATTTAAACTATTCTGTATCTTTAATAATAACAAAGTTACCAATGGTGGACACTTAATTTAGATAACCCTGTAGAGGAAGCGAGACTTCTTTATTCTTTTTTCTTTGATGTATGTTTAAATGTTTCATGTTAATATTTTTAGATATAGTAATAATTGTTGACCTAGCGTTTATAACCAAATTGTAATGCGCACTCTTATTTTTTGTTTTTTATTCTCATTAATAAAAAGCTAGCTTTAGGTTGACTTTGTCGATGAAAATTGTGTGTTTTTTGGACAACAAAATTGATTGATTGATAAAAGAAGAACAAAAACAAATATATTCTGGTGAGATAACATTACTAAAGGTGACATTGCCTTGATCTTAGGTGCCAGTATAGTAAGCAGACAGCGACATTAATATTAATATGTCTAACGAAAAAGTCAATAAAATATGCTACGAATGGTTGAATGTATTTTATCTTAAATTTTAATATATGGGGCATTCCACACAAAATTTGCAACTCAAAATTTTTTTCCCACGAACAATTTTTTTTACGGTTCAGCAGTCAAAAATATTTGACACGTATTTTTTTATTTTAATGTAATGCACTGATTTTTCGAAAAAAAAATTTTTCAAATTTCACGTTCGTAAAGAATCACCTTTTTCCGATCGCTTATACAGCAATATCGAATAAAGATATAAAAATTTATCACATACATAAAATATTCGCCTTTTTCTCAGCTTTCGAATGGAGTATAATAAAAATCAATTTTTTAATTTGTTAAATGACATAAATTGAAAACTTATAAACAAATGCAATTTTTTCGAAATTGGACATGATTTTTTTCCTTTTCTTTTATTAAAAAAATCAACTTAAACCTTTTTTAAAATACTGTTAAAATTTTGGAGTGGAGAGTTAAATACTTACGAAACCATAAATTTTTCAAGCACGGTTTGCACGCGCAAAGCGCGCCGCAGCGCGACTCGCTTGGACTCGGCTTGACTTGTCTAAACTTGTCGCGCTCGACATCAGGCGCTAACACTAATAGTTTAGTATTTGCTATGTTCTGGTGATGAAGAAGGGTTGAAATGTCGTCAGAAGTGTATTCAAAATTCAAAGATCGCTGTTGCAATCCGTTTGATTTCAAAAATCATAATGGGAGAAGTCAAAGAAAACGTTTGCGTCGAGTTTCTGATTCACATCTTGAAAAATTTGATTTTTTTAGTAATGTTTTGTGTGCAACGTGTAGGCAGAGAGCAAGTAAAATGCAAAAAAATGGTTTTAGTAAGTTTTTAAATAATGATGCTACACAATTTCGAAAAATAGTGAAAATAATTATGTAGCATCATTATTTAAAAACTTACTAAAACCATTTTTCGGCATTTTGCTTGCTTTCTGCCTACACGTTGCACACAAAACATTACTCGGTTTCAAAAAATCAAATTTTTTAAGATGTGAATCAGAAACTCGACGCAAACTTTTTCTTTGACTTCTCCCATTACGATTTTTCAAATCAAACGGATTGCAACAGCGATCTTTGAATTTTGAATACACTTTTGACGACATTTCAACCCTTCTTCATCACCAGAACATAGCAAATACTAAACTATTACGCTGCTTTTACACTATCAGGTTCGACGGTCAGATTTTAAACCTGACAGAAACCTGAAGTAAAAATTTATTATCCGAACGCAATCAGGTTTTCAGATGGTCCGGTTTTATAAATTTAGTCTACTCGTCGATGTCATCAGTGATGGATCGTAATGATATTATAACTTTGTGGTTATTTTACAGAAAGCGTAAAAAGCGATGTAATCGTAAAAGGACCCATTGGATGTCTATGTCGCTGGTCATTCTTTATAAATTTACTGTCGCACCTTCCACAATAACGTTGCAGCAAAATACTAAACCAAGGCCCTTTACTAAACCGGACGGCAAGAACCGGACAAGTGTGAAAGCGCACGTTGCTGTGCATACCCCACTACCACTTTTCCGGCGTCAGGCAGCCGGATGCATCAGTCGACCCACCCGGCCGCATCTGGTCGCCGAGCCTGAGCCTGATAATGTAAAACGCCACATTTAAACCAATGTACTATTACTTCTCCGGTTTTCTTTAGGTTTAAAACCTGACCGGCAAACCTGATAGTGTGAAAGCAGCGTAAGGGTACACACACAAAGAAAGCAGGTCTCCTGCTTACTGGCAACCGGCGCCTACAAGCGCCGATAATTCCCTTTGGTTTTAAATTAGTGCGGACATAAACAACGCGGGTCGGAAATTGTTACAAGCGTAAATCGGCGCGGGCTATTATACCGGAATGAACTTTTAATTCTTGGCTTCTTGTTTTCGGCGCCGGTTGCATATTTTTAGTAGAAATTTATATTAATATACCTAATTTGCTGAAGTTAATAAAATGGATATTGACATTCTGATCGCTGCTGTTTTTAAAAGATCCGCATTGTGGGATAAACGGCTTAAATCTCACAGCAATAGAAATGTGACGCAACATTTGTGGAATGAGATAGCGGCTGAAATGAAAGTCGATGGTAAGTTTTCCTAGTAATAATAGACTATTTATTTTGATTATATTTATTAAAAACTACGAGAACAATATGTAGATGCTCAAAAAGTGGGCGGCTAAAATATGGTATAAAAAGGGTCATTTATATTTTAGCAGAAAGTTGTTTAATTGCGATAATTTAATGGATTATTGGAGAAAAAATTGACAAAGATATCCCTAATTGTTTTAGCTGCATTTGTCGGTCGTCCTGCAGTAACTTGATTTTCACGATTTCTTTGATGCACAATTTCTACATTAGTTAGATGTCTTTGAAAATTTTCTCTATCAAGAATGACGCTATGTAGAATACATATACATTTAATAACATTGTCTGCCACAAGTATATCCGTTTCGATGGGTTTGGACAAGATACGCCATTTTGCAGTTAGTATTCCAAAAGTACATTCAATTGTTTTGCGAGCTCTGGAGAGTCTGCTGTTAAAGCATTCATGCTCGATAGGCAATTGTTTTCCGCCAAAAGGTTTGAGTAAAAAGTCCAAAAGTGGATAGGCTTCATCCCCGTGCCTTCGTATTTGTTTCTGGAAGAGTAGACGGTTCGGGTATTTTAATTTCTTTTGTAGTTAACATTTTATAAAAATCTGAGGACTGGAAAGTTCCGCCATCACTTTGTTTTCCATATGAGATGATGGTATTCTCCATAACGTTGTCTTTCTCGATTTACTGGATGTATTCCCTGTCTTTGTCTTTTCATTTTCAAAAAAACGTTATCCATTAGCAGAAATTCTTCCTCAGAGGAAGAACTAGACATCTTGTCTTCACAAAACCTGCTTTTCTACTGACTGGTAACCAGCGTTCTTTATGTTCGTATCCAGCAAGAAAACGGGCGCCGGAATTCAGCGCCGAAAACAGGCGCAGGAAACCTGCTTTCTTTGTGTGTGTACCTTAAGTGTTAGCGCCTGATGTCCAGCGCGACAAGTTTAGACAAGTCATGCCGAGTCCGAGCGAGTCGCGCTGTTGCGCGCTTTGCGCGTGCAAGCCGTTCTTGAATAATTTATGGTTTCGTAAGTATTCAACTCTCCACTCCAAAATTTTAACAGTATTTTAAAAAAGGTTTGAGTTGATTTTTTTAATAAAAAAAAGGAAAAAAATCATGTCCAAATTCGAAAAAATTGCATTTGTTTATAAGTTTTCAATTTATGTCATTTAACAAATTACAAAATTGAGTTTTATTATACTCCGTTCGAAAGCTGAGAAAAAGGCGAATATTTTATGTATGTGATAAATCTTTATATCTTTATTCGATATTGCTGTATAAGCGATCGGAAATAGGTGCTTTTTTACGAACTTGAAAATTGAAAAAATTTTTTTTCGAAAAATCAGTGCATTACATTAAAATAAAAAAATACGTGTCAAATATTTTTGACTGCTGAACCGTAAAAAAAATTGTTCGTGAGAAAAAAATTTTGAGTTGCAAATTTTGTGTACAATAAATTCAGGCCAGTAGCATAGGTATAAATATAATAATATATTTTTCAAATGTAGGTACAGGAAAATTGCGTGATAAAATTTCAATATTTGTATATTTTATTATAAAGATATAGGTAGTTCGTTTCCTAAAAATAATATTTCTGGAATAATATATTCTATAAAAAAAATACACACACACAGAGTTGATAAAAATAAAACTTATAAAGAATAATGCCGGAAACATATTTTGTTTTAAATCTAAAAATGTTATACATAGCAACAGGGATTATAAACCAAGGTTATCCTATGTTGAATTATACTTAATGCGAGGGGAAATTAAAGTTAGTTCCTAAATTATATTTAAAGTACATTTAAAAAAAAAACACGCAAAATCTCTTTTAATTATATTTATTTGTTTGTTTATTTATTCTGTACTTCATAATTATTATATTGACAGGCAGGAATGTCAAGCTAGCAAAGCAAAATAAGACATCGTTACAGGAATTTAGGTTAAATTCATCTTCCGTTTAGAGCATCTCTAATATGCTTGTTACCGATATTTCTTTTAAATATTTTAATGTTATTTAATAGAATTTACTTATCTGAGTAAGCTGTTAAAATTTAAGCTTCCCATGTATATCTAATTCTTAGTAGTTCAATATTAAAGATAAAGTTTCAGTACAAAACGCGAAAGACTTTGAATTTGCTACACAGTATAGAGTCAGTATTATAATCCGCCTGAAGGAGGTGTTTGTTTCCAATTTACATGATTATTATTATTATTACTTACAGCCTTTATTTTTATTCCTCGAAATGTTTTCAGTGAATAGTAGTTTTATCAAAGCAGATTCTGGATATTTATCAAAAGTACACATTTTTATTGAAGTTTAACTACTTTATTAAAAATATAAATATCTAAAAAAAAAAAATGTTACTATTAAAGGAATCGTAAATAGATGATACCTGCCTAAATTTAATATAATTTAAAGTACCTTTTAATAGGGTCTACGTATCATAAACGTACTAAAACCTACATAAAACCTTAGTTACTCATAATACATTAGTTACCATAATTTAATACGTTAGTTACGAAAGCATAATACGTTAGATACCAAATAATATTAGAACTATTTTTCATGAACATGTAAAACAATATTTTGACAGTTTTCAAATTTGATGGATACACCTTTGTCGTCACGATCTTAGGTATGCCCTCTGAAGGCTGATTAATGACTTTCGATTTCGTGCGGTTCCCCAGTGCCTAATCCACTGCCGGAAACATCGCCGATTTGAATTTTGTGAGCAATGGAAACTTTCTTGGTCACACTTTCTTCTAAATACCCTCTAGCAACCTTCGCCGATTCCCATTCACCAAGTTCTTGTAGGTCTAATATATCTCCTCCAGCATTAACAAGAAAATTTGCCGAAGATCTTCTAACGCAGTGACCAGTATACAAATTAGGACTTTCAAGTGAGGGATACTCAGCTATTTTTTGAGGTATTTTAGAGAAGAAATGAATGCCGCAGGGCTGTACCGTACATTTCCCTCTTCTATATGATACAAACAATCTTTGGTGAGTGACCCGGTCTGGCCTTAACTTTGCGTACTTTTTAAATAAAAGCACAGGATTGACTTCGCCGTCAAATATCACAGCGAAAAAACGTTTCTTGTGGGTTTTTGAGTCGGGAATAGTAACAATCAGCTTGTCCTCTAAAACGTCAACATCTTCCGTGGTCATCTTCGCTAATTCATTAGTTCGACAGGCTCCTTCAATTCCAATTAAAAAAGCCACTTTCATCATTAAAAACTTCTCGTCTGAGGCAGAACACACAAATTCGTTGACTTGTTCTCTTGTAAATACTTTTGATTTTTTTGCTCTATATCCAACATTTTTCTTCTTGATGAAACGTATTAAGGCGCCGTATTTGTCGATTTCCACTCTTTCCTTCAGTTCTAAAGTCGCTCGTAACATGGAATATTTCGGCCATAAGGATGAAGCAGAGTATTCCTCAGAGAGTTTTGCGAAATACGCCAGCAATACCGTTTCTTCTGCACCTTGAACATGTACTTTGTTTCGCCACTCACAAAACTGCCGATATTCTTTTTCATAATGGATTTTAGATTTGTCCGGAAGCAAGTTCAACCTTATAATGTTGGCTGCAGCTAATATATCGTCAGGAATATCAAAATCTTGCATGATTTTAATGATGACTTTTTGAAATGCCAAAATGAAATGACAAAACACCTTGTTTTTATTTTCGCATCGCCGTTGTCAATGATACGATAAAGCTTTGAATATAACTCGATTATTAGCGATTTAACACCGTCTCGGACATTGCGGGTGACTCGGCTGTCGCCTCGTCACCTAGCAATGTCCTCGACTATTATAAATCGAATAATAATCTCGTTATATTAATAGCTATATTTTAATTAAAGGTAAATATTGCAGAAGGAAAACATTTGTAATTTTAAGTCCGGTAGACAAAGCTACGGTCATAATGCTATTGGGTACGTACGACTTATACAGCAAGGAGCAATTTGTGAATTAAAGACTAAAATCACCCCAGAATATAAAATGAAATTAAAAAATTATATTTTGTCCTGTGTTATTATATTAATATCAAAGGCAAAGAAGTCATAAATATAAAATGTCGGGATTATGCTGCGTCTGAATAAGGGTGTAAGCAAGAAATGGCCATTTTGATGTAGTTGGATCGACGTAGCCAGGAACCTACTTGAACGGAAAAAAATGGAGAATTATCATCAGCTTCGACAACAAGAAAATGGATTTCTGATGCTGATTTTGAAAAAAAATTACAGCTGCTTATGATGACTTAATTGGTATTGCAAGAATATATATGTAAGTATAGCCAAAAGGTAAAAAGTAGAAAATAGTTTAATGCATTACTATAATACTGACAAAAATATTCCTCATAATCTTGCTATTTCCTTTAAAAATATTTCACCACAAGATAAAAATCCAAAAAATTTTGAAAAATAAAAATGAAAAGAGAGTTAATTTTGGAATTAAAAAGAGATACCAGAAAACCAAGTGACAGTATCATTTGGCAGGAAATTGTATATGGGCAGATTACTGCATTAAGAGCTCAAAGTTTTACCAGATGTAAAGCTTTGGATAGATGTTTAGTAGAAAGCATATTAGGAACAAAATTGATTCAAACAAAAGCAATCGTGAGGGGTTTAAATCTGGAAAGGAAACAGGACAAAAGCTGGTTAAAGCAGAAATCTATCTTTCCCAACAAAATCCCTTAATAAGTGCCTTCTCTGACGCTATTAATAAATAATTTGTAGTTGAAATTCGAAGTCCAGCAACCGAAACCCCTTGTTGAAATTACATAGATTCAGATGGAAAAATTAAGGAACAATGCCTATATCAATTTTAAATGCAATAAAATATTGCAAGTTTGATAAAAAGCTTGTTAAATCTGTAATAAAATAACTTGATGAATTTAGTTCAATTTATAGTTATAATTTAAAGCTGCTGTAAATTAAAGCCTGCTATCAGTAAAATATTTCTGAAAAACATGCCAAGCGATAGTGGAAATATAACTTTAACACCTGCAAATGTAATATAATAGCAGAAGCTGCTATACAACTAATGTGAGCAAATTCTCGAAAATAAGGTAAAACTGATTATTGGTCGTTTATGAATAATTGTCGATGGCGAGAATAATATATATAGTTGATGCAACACAATTTCCAATTAACGTCATACCCTTCGAGTGACGTTAGTTATCGACAGTGTTGCCAGCTTGTAACCAAAATAACCAAATGAGAGAATTATAGTGGTTCTGTTTCTTTCATAAAATGAGATAAATTTATAAAAATAAACACAAATTTATTTACTTTATTTGTAAAATCTTCCAGGACGGTAATATATTCCTTAATTATATAGAATAGTCATATAATTTTATTATCACTTTTTTATATATGCTTGGGCTATTTGAATAATAAAAATAATTATACAAAGATGGATCTTTAATTATCCTCCAAATCACTTGAATCACTCGTTTTATTTACTTCAATAATAATGGATTGTATATTCAGTCAGTGTATCTAATACATGTTCTCTTTCATACCGTTTTAATATTTTGCTTCCTGTGTGCCGAATTGAATTTTTCCAAACATTGGGCGTAGTAGTACGCAATGATTCTTTCCACATATTCATAAAGTCAGGTTCTGTACTGCCGTCTCGACCAATATGTCTATTAGTATAATAATTTTTGGTAATCTCCCAAATATGTTCAATTGGATTGAACATATTATAGTGGTATGGAGGAAGCCGTATAACTTTATGTCCATATTGCTTAGCCAGGTCATCACCTAAATATTTTTTTTGGTCGCTTATGTCTAAAAAGAATTTAGGTTTAATATTTAAGAATATGTTAAAAACGAAAGCAACCAAAATGTCTTGTACCAACCTATTAACGATTGTAAAGGTTCGGCTTTGAACATTGTATAATCAAATTTAATTTTATTGGTAGTTAACCATTTTTAAATTGCAGCTTTATGACATAATAATATGTTAGGTATTTTTGTTAACCACATACTATGGTATGGGGCGTTGTCTTACAATTACAATCACAGATGGCATTGCTAAATTTTTCAATAATTGGTTTTCGAACCATTGTAAAAAATTTTCCTGATTCATTTCTCCATGGTAGTCACTCAGCTTAGTTTTAGAAGAAAATATGGTCTTTGTACTCTTAACAAAACCATCTTCACTACCAGCATGAAGTATTATGTACCTAGAAAAATATGTTCTACCTAGGTAAATTTCCCATAGTTTATATAGTTGCTTACTGCATAATGCCTTTTACCATTAACTTTAGTAGATCTAACACTTCTTTTATTTTCATCTTGCCAAGATCGATCTTTCATCCAAGAAAACGAATTGGTACAAGGATGCTTCTTTTCCTTACACATATTCTTTCAAAAATACCAGTCCTTTGAAGTTACATGGGAAAGTTGTCAAAGTTACATGATGTTCTAAAAAAAGTTGCAACTTAAGAATAACCAATGTAAAACATTAGTTTTTTTAATAATACCACTTACTTGTTTCGTACATTCCATAAATAGTGTCACGGATATAACTTATATCCAATCTTGACACATTCCCAACTCCCTCTAAATAAGAACATTTCTTCTTAGGTGACTCTAATAATTTATTTTGCTTAACTATTGTTAAAACTGCGCTTACAGTGGAGATATTCAAATTTAGGGCATCTGCTACACGCTAGAAATTAGTAAAGTAGAAATAAAATATATAGACCTTAACATACTCTTTCAATTTACTTCTCTAACTGCTTTCAAGGGTAACAATTGGCCATTGTTGTTAAGTTCTTCCTGAAAATAGCTTACTAGAAAAGCTATTAGCTCTTTGCACCGGCTATTTAAATGCTTCGGCATTTTTTACACATAGTAAACAACGTAATCGACAGAGATATGTATGTGCAGTTTTGTCGTTTTTAAAAGAACAGTTTTTTAATGCTATTTATGAAAAGATCTGGAGTTTCTGTTAAAAAAATAGACGCAAACACGAAACCACAGAATGATTAAGGTTAGTTTTGCACGAAATGTTAAAGTAGGCCAACGAACGAGTTGACGCCACTATCACAGTTGTTTTGTCAACTGTCGGCCAATAATATTCAAATTATATTGATTTTTACAAGCTTAAATAAACAAAATATGCAGATTCTGCTATAAGTGGGTTCCTATCAAAGTAGAGGACTTTAAGTTTATAGTGCATTCAATATCGCATAAAGTTTTAATATTTTTTGTCCAAATTTAATTTCTATCTTAATGTTTTTTTACGCAATTTACTATTATCAACTGGTTGATGACTTGAATTGGAAATTGTTTTGCATCAACTGTACGTTAAAAATTAACAAAGTTGTCGTTTTAATTTAAGCGATGATCAAGGGTAAAATATAGTACATAATTCGAGTTGTAGTATAATTACGCACTCACGGAATATTGTTACTTACAACACTTATTATATACTGTTATAACGAATAATGTTCTATGTGTACGTACTTTATCATAACCCAACCTTAATAGCTGCCATATTACAAGCACTTGCGTTTAAATATAATTGCAATTTTATTTACTTAAAATAAATGGGTATGTTAAGAGGAGGGCGATTGGATATTCTATGGAGAATTACACGCAACAGGGTATAATATTAATTTAATATGATATGTAGGTATTTCATATTATTTAAAGTATAATACGCTAAAAGCCAAAAACATTTCAAGGTATGCAAAGCCGAATCTAAGAAGGGGCTTCGGACTTTAAAACCTAATATTAAAAAAAATCAATCTATATTTTCCAACATTTATGTTCTTGTAAGATTTCTTGCAAGATTAAAGTATTTGCAAAATATTAAAACCTTGGAAAGTTTAAAGTTAGTTTTTCAATTTTTAATATGTTTTATTCATTTTTAGTCCCCTTAGTAGTGATTTATGAATCCATCTTAATTGGGTACACCTAACTTAAAACTTTTGAAGAGTCCGTGACTTTCTCGTTTAGTGATATTCGCCTTAAAAAGTGACCTGACCCAGAGATTTTGTGAGCCGACCAAAAAAAAACAGGCTTTTACACAGTGCCGGTTTAAGCACTAGCAGCGCTCTGGGCGAGATTTCTATGGCGCCGCATATCTGCTATCCAAATCCGTGCGAAAAAAAGGAAGCAATAAAACAAGGGATAGAATGAAATAATAACAATTAATTAAAAAAAAAATAATAAAATTTTACTTTTCTGGCCTTTGTATCGATAAACTCTCTTATTAGACACCAAAGTGTGTGTTTTCCCCAATGTCATTTTTGATTGACAAAGTTGCCAAGTTTGTCACTCTAGATTGAGATATTGTCGATCGCAGATAGGTTTTTATAGCTTAAGCTTTGAAAAACTCCTTTCCCAACTAGGTATAGTGATTAGTGTTTGCAATGCTATCCATTTGGATACAGTTATTGTATGTTGCGATATTTAATGAAATATAAAATGTAGACAGGAGTAACAACACCATCTTGATCAGGCAAAAGGCGATTTTAGGCTAATGAGTTCATCACTCAATATACAACCATCTATATCTGATTTCAAGCCTACAGCTAATTTTATTTAGAGATCACCACACAGTTTGAGAAGCTCTGGTTTTTCTGGAATCTTTTTTATATTATACAAAAATACCAAGTTTTGGAGTACTCATTTAGCTGTCTTTCATTGACTGTTCAATTGACAGTTGAAAAATTCAACTAATAAGTTTATTTTTTAAAGAAATTTTAGGCTTACCCTGAGCAGTTTCACCAACCTGACTTTTAACACGTCGAATTCTTGTTGTGACTTTAAATGCAGGTTAAATATCAAGCCCTTCAGCCAACTCCTCCGCTCCTACTCTTCTAACAAAGCGCAGCATTTTTCAGCATTCCTGTGTATTTATGGGGATCCATGCCTATTAATTGCAGCGATTTACTAACGATATTAATCTGAAAATGTGTCTCATACCAAATAATCAATGAAACTATGAAGCTGAAAACTTTTTCATCAGTTTTCTCAGTTTCAATAGCCAAAGCCATCAAAGCCTCATAGGACTATTTGACTTGTTTAACTACCTTAACGTTATGAAAGCTTAAAGATATATTTTTCATTACTTTGGCATGTTTGTAATAAAGCATTATATCCGCTTTTCTTTAAAAGCTCTCGACAAGTCATATTAAAATTTAATTTAGTGCATAATTCTGCCTTTAAGGCTCCAAAACGTGAACATTTTAAGAACGATTAAGACAGTTTCGCTACTGCAGGAGTTTAAAAAGGCTATGTAAGAACGCGTCCGCTCAAATTAAATTTTAAGAAAGAACTATTTCTATTTCTAAAGTATATAGCTTTAAAAAAAACTAAGGGAAATAACGAAAAAATTGCAAGTAACCCAGAGTACTCATTTTTAGACATTTTTAAAATTAATAGCGCCGTTAATAAATTTAAAAAAAGGCTATGTACCTTAGATCTCTTAAGTCTTATCTTTACAATCCCAAAAATTCAGATAAAGCAATCTCGTAAATAAGCCTGTCATCTAGCAGCGCGTGAATAATGTTTTTGTTTAAATGTATTAGAAGTTGCCTATCTACAGCTATATTTATTCTCAGTCCCCGTGAAACAATCGATACGGAGACAGGATTATGATACACCAAGAAGAAGTTTAGTTAGAAGTTTCCGAGGATTTAATAAAAATATTTACGCAAAAAATGTTTGGATGTGCGGGTGGCATGTGCGTTTTATTTGGAGGGGAGTAAACTTGGTTCCGAAAAGTAACCGATGACCTTGTCCATATCTGGGAAAAAATGAAAACATATGAAAAACCAAAAGACATAATGTGCACAAGATGTTTAATTTATTAATAATAATAATAATTACAATGCCTTTATTAGAAATCAGCAACAATACATAATATAATACTGAGCTACGGGTCGCGGTATCCAACTAAATGAAGGCCTAAACTGATACCTGCTAGATACAAATGATTATTACAATAATTAACCTAAGCTATTAAATGAAGTACAGAAATTGCCAAGTGAGAGAAAAACAAAATAAGCACATTGTATACGAATTACAGCAAAGGGGTAGTGCGCGCAATCAGATGGTTCCTAATGTCTTTACGGAAGAAATAGTCGAGAAAATAATCCAGCAGAAGTTGATCAAAACAGATATTTTAAATTAAGTTATAAAGTTTCTTTACCGGTGTTTAGCAGAAAACAACAAATTGAGCAAATAAAAGGAAAGGAAAGATAACCTGCAAGTGAAAAAATGTTAATATTTTTTTTCTAAAAAAGTAGCGGAGAGCGCCAAAAAAAAACTTCGGATTCGTGATCAAATTAGGGTGTATGCATAAAATTAACGAAGAATTCGCTGTCTACATATCCTACTGGCCCAATAGTTAATTCCCAAATTAACAATACTTATTTGGGTGTGGTCTACAAAGTTTTCGTCTGCGGCGCGCGCTTATCCCGGCATGCAATGCATTTTATCTTTTTGATAGGTCAGCAAATTATAAATATAATAAACAAATACAGGGTGGCCAAACGAAACTCGGACGGAATACTATACGAAAACTTTGCAACTATATGTATATAGGGTGTTACTTATTGGTAGGCCGTGTCAAAGTTTAAAAAAGTAGTTTTTTTATTAATATCTTAAAGATCCGATTTTGGTGAAATTTGGCAGTGTTGTTCATTGTAATACGTTAACACTAACTAGATGATAATTATGACTTCCGATGACGTCCCGGGGGGGCACTCTCACGAATAATATTGACAAAAGAAATGTACGCCACTGACTTGTTTAAATAATTTATTATATTTTTTTGGGGTTAACCAAGTAAAAACACAACACTTTTGTCTCTTGATATTTTTTCGTATTTTACTTAATTTTCGAGATAAAAAATTAAAGCCACTTCATTGCATATGAATAAATAAAATCAAGTTAACTGATTCACAATGCTGCTAAAAAAAAACTTTGACTGCATCTCTTTTTTTTTAACTTTATTGGCATGAAGCCATTCAGCCAGTCACTTAAAGATTAATCTTATGAAATATGTTAATATTATAGAGGAGGGCTTATTTAAAAAGAAAACATAAATGAACGGGGACACACACTTCACGCCCAGGGGTCTATCAGGGCGACTTTAAAAGATCACAAGGACAGGTGGACCCCTTAGAAAGGAGCCACAATTAAGCATTATTGAATTTTCGGAAACTATAAAATTTTATAATTTTAGGTCATTATGGTGTAAGAAGTTCATAATACTCTTGTGTTAATATTTTTTTTTGCATACGTTAATAAACTTAAAAGATTGAAGGGAGATTGGAATTTGTAGGTACTTATTAATGTTAAAAGGAAATGATGGCGAGATTGTTGATACTTCGTTCATTCAAAAAATATATGATTTAAGTCACTCCGTACATTACAAGTATCGCACAATTCAGAATTTAAAATATTGATTTTAAAAAGATGGGCGGGATAGCAGGTATGCCCAAATTTTAGACGTGTAATAGTAGTAACATAACGTCGACTTACATTAAAATCATCATGCCAGTATTTATTTGGTAGAGTAGGTTGAATCTGTGCATAACTGGAGGTGTTAGATAAGGTGTATTTGTGCCATCTATGATTCCATTTGTCTTTAATTCGAGCATTTACCATGTTAAAACCATCGGATATGTCGACTCGAAAGGCAGTTTCACTTCCATTAATAATTGCATCTTTGGCTAGATAATCAGCATATTCATTTCCATGAAGGCCTGTATGAGCCTTTGCCCATACGAATATTACATTTTGCCCCATATAAATAATATAAAATACACTTTTTAATATCCAATAGTATGGAATTATAATTCCAACTATGAATTCCAGCGAGTGCTAATAAAACAGATTTGGAGTAAGATACAATGACAATGTCGAAATTAGTATTATTTTGAGATGCAAACTCCAGTGCTTTCAAAATTGCTATGGCCTCAGTTGTGTAAATTGAGAAGTCTTTATTAATTTTAAATATTGAAGATATATTGTCACGCTGAACAAAAGAGGCAGCACCATTTTCTTCTAGATTTTTAGAGGCGTCCGTATATATTACTGAAGAGTCTTCGATGACAGATAATTCTGCATTAAGTATACGTTTCTTAGATGTTGGATTCTCTTGGAACACTGGAAATTTGACGGTTATATAATCTGTAAATAAACTAAAATAGTCAACACTCAATAAGGTAACTTATGCTATATTGGATATTATCTGATTATGCTCTCTGAAAGCAACGCAAAAGAGGAGGCGAAGTCATCTTAGCCCAATATTTGTTCACCAAATCTGAAGTGTTTACCAGAGGTATTTGGTCTACTAGAGTGGTTTGCAAGTACCTATGTTTTAAAATAAATTTAGTGCTGAGAAATTCTCTCCTTAGATAAAGCGGTAATTCCAAGGATTCAGCTAAAAGCGCTTCAGTTTGTGTTGATATCATAGCTCCCAAACGAATTTTTAATGCGTTATGCTGTATTTTGTCCACCGTAGCAAGGGTGGTCTTGCATGCCGACCCATAAAGAATGGAGCCATAGTCAATAATTGAGCAAATATAAGCCTTATAAAAAACAAGAACAATTTTAACATCACAGCCCCACCAAGTTTTACACATAAATCGTAGTAAATTTATACTCTTTTCAACTTTTGTCGTTAACGATACAATGTGTTGTTTTCAGGTTTTTATCTAAAGTAATTCCAAAATACTTCACAACTGTATTGACTTATATGTCTTTATTGCAGAGACTAATATTAGCAATATTTGGTGTGTTATGTCGAGTAAGAACACAAAATCTGGATTTCTCCTGAGACACCTTAAAACCGTTAAGCAAGGACCACTTAAGAAATTTGACACAATCCCCTTTAAGAAAGTCAATTGCTAAATTATATGTCTTATTATCAGTATGGATGCATATGTCATCGGCGTATTGAACAATATGTGCATTTTCTAAATTATGCAAATCAGCCGTATATAGATTAAAGAGCAAGGGACTGAGTGCCGAACCTTGTGTTAATCCACAATTTAGTAGTCTTGGGCAAATTTTTTGATTCTTACTATCTCTAACATAAACCTTTCTATCCCTATACAAATTAACTATACTCGTAGAATAAGCGACATTTTTTGGAACACGATAATTGTTAACTAGCTTGCTTTCCAAGATATTAAGATTGACACAATCATATGCACCTGTGATATCAAGAAAAAGTGAGGTGAGATAATTGTTATTAAAAAAATTATTTTGTATGTTGTATGCTCACAACTATGGTACCTAAATCAAATCCTGATTGCTTAGCCACCATTCTAAGCGAATTTTTATTAAACGTTCAAATGTTTTTAATATACAGGAAAGTAATGAAATCGGTCTATAAGAATTATTAGCCTCATCAGGATTTTTTACAGGTTTTTCTAAATATATTGCTAAGACTTCTTTTAACTCCGTAATATTTACCCCACCAATATAAATTTCATTAAAAATTTCTAAAAGGACTTTTCTACCTCAATTTGGTTCAGGAATGCGCCAATGAAGTTACATCCTAGTTAAGTAGCACCCTGTATATGCATTAGGATTGGGGTGGTTTACACGCATATTTTTAAAAAAATTACATTAAACAGGGTGGCCTAAAAGTTTTTATGATATAAAATTATGTTTTTTTTAGCAGGACACCTTATATTTTAATAATTTAAATTATAGTCTCAATCATCCTGATTACTTTAAGATAAGGTTATGAGTAAAGACCGAATTATATTCAACCAAAAACCTTAAGAATATGCACATAAATATGCACATATTTTTTAAAATTTATGCAGGATATATGCAAAAAAGACGTAAACATGCAATGAATATGCGGTAATAAAACAACTAAATTTTGATATTCTAAATTAAATGTTCATTTAATTAGAGGATTGAGTATTGAATAAAGATAAATTGAAGTAATAATATACTCTATTAAATCAGTTAACACCTAATACAGTTTTTTTTTATATCAAACTTATACTGATATTAATTTGAAAAATTATAAAACGCACCAGTTATTATGTGTGCTTCAAGGTTTTGAACTAAAAAATTGTGGCGTCTATCACTAAGGACATGCTTGTTAAAAGAAAACGATCTTTCTACATCTACTGAAGTTATAGGGCAAAATTTTAATTTCGGATCTAAGGCAGGTCCAATTGCTATATTATTTAGTTTTCCCTGACATTATGTTTATGACCTGCCTTAAAATCTTGAAGCCTGTGTTTTTTTCTATTAAATTTTCTAATTTTGCCACTACTGTTTTTCCTACCTCACCTCGTATTTATTTGCAATTTTGTACACATGTTTCTATTATATCCATCGACTCTGGTAGACTTGTACACGATTACTCTAGTTGCAAAATACTGTCTGCTGTAAATGAATAGTTACACTTAATATACATTAACTGTTGTTCCACTTTAGCACTTTGAAATATTTCTTTAGACTTTAGGATGCACTGTGAATTATCACTAGACATTTGTGAAATTAAATCTTTCAATTTTTGGAAATTATCTGCATAAAATATTGCCGCACGAATCCAGGTGCCCCATCTGTTCACGACAGGCTCAGGTGGTAATGGTACTCCGGGAAGATTCTCCTTGTAAAATTGTACTCTTAATGGGGTCTTTATGAATATCCTTTTTACATTTGCTATTAGGTCTTTGACCAACGGAAAGGAAACTTTAATAGTTTCAGCAACCCTATTTAATCCGTGAGCTAGGCAAGTTACATGAATTAAATTTTCATAAAATATTTTTAAATTCTGTCCTGCCTTTATTATATAAGGCGCAGCATCGGACAACAGGACAATAATTTTATCTATAGGAACTGAATTCGGCAAAAAAAATGTGTTAAGGTGTCTTGAATAAAACGTGTAACTGTGAGGTTGTTTGTTTTTTCCACTTCTTTTATGGCTATAAGGTAAGCTTTTCCAGGTTCTTCTTCTGTGAGTTTTCCGATCATTAAATTAACTATATAACGACCACACGAATCAGTTGTTTCGTCGACGACAACATACATATAGTAACCTCAAATTTCTTACTTTATTTCATCTAGCACGGTACCAAATACTTTCCAACGACATTTTTTCTTAATGTTGATTCATCTGTAGCATTTCATTTTGTATATTTTTGCAGAAAGACCCTAACTTGCGGGTTGGTTAACTTGTTTAAAGGAATATTAGCAGCCAAGAACGTTTTACATAGATCTTCGTTAATTTCTGACTGGTCAGGGTTTTTGTTTTTAAAAATTTCAAATGACTGCTTCAGCGTTGACTGTTTGGGGCCAGACTTCATCTTGCTAACCTTAGCAATGTGAGACGGCGTCTTAATTTGTTGGTCTATTTGAAATTTCCTTGAGCAGGAAACAATTTTTGAACAAGACTTGCAAAAAACATGGTCGCCGTCCAAAGCAAGTTCCGGGTAAGGCTTAATCCACGAAATACATCGTATTTTCGACACAATCACCGCTTTCACTTTCACTTTGTTTGCGTTTACAATACTAGCTGCGGCTACCACAAACGACACCCTCAATAATACTGACAAACTGTAACAAATGTGAGCAAATCAATAATTAAAAAAGGTGTAGATAAAGGGATTCTAGTTAAAACATTCGGTGAGAAATACCCACCCACTAATGGAATTTCTCAATAGAAGAATAATAGGTTATTTTATTAGTTTATTACTTTATTAATTAGCCTATTTATTGCCCTCTTATCTTCAGACCCCGACAGCACAGGTGACACGGCGGCGTGCGACCATAAAAAGTAAGAAAAGAACACAGAAATCCCAAAACATTCGTAGATAGGCAATAATTCTTAAAATATGCATTATTTCCTTTAAAATCACAAAATATGCAAAAAATGCATATATAATAATATGCAAAATGCATGAAATCCGGTCTTTAGTTATGAGGGTTAATATGTAGTATTTTTTAACAACATGAAGTATTTCTTTTTACGAAAAACCTCCTATATTTTATGACATTTCTGGAAAGTCCAATAATGAACGAAAACCAGAAAATAAATTTTTATCAAAAAAAAAACTTTTTGGGCCACCCCGTATAATGCAAAATATTTTTAAGTCATGCATCTATGCCACCCCAATAATTTTAATACATATAGATAAGTTCTTTAGTTTTCGTGTAGTCCTTAACCCGAGGTTCGTTTAACCATCCTGTATATATTTCGGGCGCTTAGACAAAATTTTTCTCCCTTTTTAACTTTACACTGTTGACACCAGTAAGGGATTACCAGCGTCGAATCTGTCTTCTTTCTTGACGAGTCACATAGTCAATAAATTTTGCAAATACTCTCCCTGGATCAAAACTTGCACCTAAGCTGCACGGAATTATTTAGTGTTTTCTTTTTATTTAAAGTATGCCATTCCTTCCATCTTATCATTACGGAAAACACCGAATACTCTAAATACGTTAAAATAATAAATCTGGTAGCACACTGCTACGTTTCAGTTAATGCGCCTCCATAAGAAGGCAAGGAGCAAAATCTATAAACAATATTTTGATTCCAGTAATACATTTATACCAATTTGAAAAAACCTGTTTATCCCTAGTACTATTTCCCCTATACATATATTATATTCTTCGATGTTCAATTTTTTTTCTTTCGTTTGTTGTGTAAAACTTAATTCAACCAAACTTAACAGAGTAGAACATATCATAAGGTCATATATAATATAACAGGGTTGTTTACACGTTGTTGTGTATTTACTAAACATGATTGTTTTCATATGTAACATAATTTGTGGCTCTAGAGGAAATACATTCTTAAAACAAGGGAATAATATGAATAACGACCAAGAAATTGCTTTGTGATGTTTGTTTCTCTTTCACGTTATATTTTAAGGAAAATGATGCCTAAAACATGAAAGTTTGTAAACCTTCGTAACCTTTGAAGAAAGTAACACTCCTGGGGATACCGTTTTATTTACTAACTTTGTTACTATCGCAGAGACTGACAAGTGATATGCCTTAAGCCAGATTCAATTTGAAGCTCCTATACCAGATTAGACGCCGATCAATATGTGTTGCTTTCACAGTTTGCATTGCTCAGACAAGAGCCCTTATAAAGGATTAAAAACTTTTGTGTATAGTCAATCCAGTTTTCCCTTAACTCTAATAAAGTCCTTTGATTAGGTGCATCCTCGAGTTTACATCCATTTCACAGCTAAGCAGTGAGTAAATCCACTTTTGTGGAACCGACCTGACTAACCTAACAAACTTGCTGCTTACACGGCAGACTATTCCTCGGTTTTGCCAGCTCGTCTGCTCTTTCGTTGCATCTACTTTTTTATGTCCATCCAGGAATCTAAATCAGGTAGAACTATTTTCTTTCAGAATTTACCATTATAATGTAATCGTAGATTATTTAATATTGTGGAAAGGATAATTCATTTAACAAGCTACAAAGGTGTTAAAATAGTTATTTATACAACAAGTTACGAAATAAGGGTTTTTTAGGCACGCGACGTGAAAATTGTCCTATGAGGCGAAGCCGCAGAGTGACTAAAAGACATTGTTTCGTAACGAATGCTATACAATATTTTTTCTAAGGGCTTTTTGTAATAAAAAACTTAATTTATTTTACCAAACATTTTATTACCTGTGTTTCATTTACACCTTTAATGTAAAAAAAAATTGACACTTGTCAAAAAAAAATTCGAAAGAATTTTTTTGTCAAAAACTGCGGCAAATATTAAGTAAAAAATGAGTGATTTAGAAGAGTAAGAAATTGAAAATGCCGCAAATGAGTCATTGAACCTTGTTCCCAAAAAATCAAGGAGTTTGTATGAGGGCACATACGAAAAATTCAAAAACTGGTGTGAAGAAAAAAAGGTAAAAAACTTATCAGAAAAAGTCGTTTTGGCATATTTTTCACGATTATCTGATGCCTATAAGCCATCAACTTTGTGGAGTACTTAGTCAGTGCTTCGAACGATGGTTTATTTAAATAAAAATGTTGATATAAAGATATTTACAAACCTAATCAAATTTTTGAAAAGGAAGTCTACTGGGTATAAGCCCAATAAGTCGAAAGTTTTTTCCAAGGAACAAATAGAAAAATTTGTCAAAGAAGCAGACAATAACAAAACTATTTATTGGACAAAGTCATTCTTATTATGGGAATCTCGGGAGCATGTCGCAGAGAAGAATTCACATAAATAAAGATGAATAATATTGAAATTTCGGAGTCTTTAATTAAAATAACCATTTCTAGCATTAAAACAAATGTTGCAAGAAACTTCGTAATTAGCGAAGGCTCTATTGATGGCAACAACTTCTTGAATATTGTCCGAAAGTACGCCCAATTACAAGATTTTTTATCACGTACAGAAACTCCAAATGTTCCAGACTTCCAGTGGGCATTAATACCATTGGAGCAACACCAGAGAAAATTGCCGAGTTCTTGGGGCTTCCAAAGGCAAATGAATATACAGGCCACTGCTTTTGAAGATCTTCAGCAACTTTTTTGACGGACTCTGGAGCGGACATATTGATGCTAAACCGACATGGAGGTTGGGGGGTATATAGACGATTCTTTAGAAAACGAAAAAAAAATTCCGAGAAAATTCTTGGTGAAAAATCCTTGGACGCTAACAATAAACTTGTTAAATCTAATGAATCAAAATGTTCTACCAACTCTACTACTAGTGGCATGGGTTTAATTGATATTGCTGTTGGAGATTCATTTTCGATTTCTAGTTCAAATTCCTCATCTATTTTACAAAGAGAAATATTTCAACGTACTGTTTTAGGTTACCCAAGCATTAATTTTAATAATATAAGTAACTGTACTTTTAATATTTATAATAAATAGGTAAAATTATAGTCTGTGTTTAGTTCTTAATTGTAAATAATTACTTTTAGGCACAGCGTGCTTAAAAAACTTTTTTCTACAAACGTGTTAAAAATGTAACTTTTAACACTGTCTACTAGCCTTAAAAATGTTACTTTAAGGCACTAGTGTTAAAAGTAAAAAGTCAATTTTTTCAAAAAAACGTCAAAAAGCATTTATATTTTATTTATTTACACTTATATTAATAGTACAATTTGAAAATTTTGAAAAATGAATTCCTTCCTCAGTTCTGCTGTTCCTCGCGGTTGAGGAGGATTGAACAGAAACAGCAGCATGTCCAGTTGATGTTGAAGCATCATCGGCTGATATCGTTTGTATTGTAAGCAATTTTCGAGCAATAGAATTTTTATTTTCCAAGGAATCCACGATGTACCCTTCCGCAACGGTTGAGGATTTCTATCCCCCATGCCGCTTAATTGTCGTTAAATTTGCTCCAGCATCGACAAGTAAGCTCGCAGAGGAACGGCGAAAGTAATGCCCCGTGTAGAGTGTTGAATTTGGAACTCGCAGTAATCTTTCTATAGCAGCAGAAAATTTTCCGAACGTATTAATTCCTACAGGATTTCTGGTACATTTACCTTTTACATATTTTAAGAAGAGCCGCCGATGTACGACATCTGCTGGACGAAGGTCAGTATATTTTCGATAAAAATCCAAATAAAATTTTTCAACGATAGTGAAATTTCGTGGTACCTTGCTTTTGGTATCTGATATTTTAATAACTAATGAAGTCTCTATATCTTTCACGTTGTCAAGAGTCAACTGACAAAGCTCCTCCCTGCGGCAGGCACCAAATACTCCTACAATCGTAGCTACTTTTACCAAAAGGTACTCATCATCCGATGCGTACTTCAGAAACTGTTCAATTTGGTCTCTAGTAAAAATTTTTGATTTTTGATCAATTTAAAATGTTTGGTTATATCTACGTCGTTATTTACACGTAGCATAGCTTTGATGATTGAATAATGGGACCAAAGAGAAGATGACTTCCATACCTTTGGCTTTTCCTCAAAATAGGCCAAGGATATGTTTTCGGAATACTTTCCAGAAACGCCTTTGTTTTCACACCATTTTATAAATTTATTATGAGCAATCTTATATTGAATTCTTAATATTCGTGGCAGTAAATCCAAGGTAGCTCTGTTAGCAGCTTCTTTTATGTCTTTAAGTGGATCGATTTCTTGTATTTCATGCATTTTTGGCAAGTCACAACAGCCAGCGATAGCGTTTTAACAAAACCGACAGGACCTTTCAAGTTTTCAATTTTTTCTGAAAACAAATCAGCCAAGAATGATGGTTGCTAGATTTTATTGTCAAATGTGAACTAATTTAATATAAATATATGATGCTATTAGAAACTACCTGGATGTAAGAGATTCTAAACATTCAATTTTCTATTATTTTATGCTTTTTATTGCCCTTTGCAGAAAAAATATTGTATGATATTTGTGTTAAAAGTATTTCTAAGGCACTCTTGTGGTTTTCAGAACGAGCGAAGCGTGCCTTAAAAATGTGCTTTTAACACTTATGTCATAAATAACTGTTAAGCACGCTGTGCCTAAAAGAAGGTTATTTAAAAATCAAAACGACAATCAAAAAGGGGTTATTATAAAACGTCAATAAAAAAATTCAATTTTTAACATCTTCCTGTAGCCTATAAAATGCTACTTTAAGGCACTAGTGCCCGAAAGTATTATAAGGCACTACTGTTAAAAGTAAAATGTAAAATTTTGAAAGTAAACCTCAAAAAACATACTAAGCCAATAATCGTTGTTAGGTTTTATTGACAAATGTCAACTTCGATAATTTTATATGCGACTCTATTTAAAACTCTCTGCTTCCATTTTATTAAACATTATAAAAATTTAATTTGTAATTGTGTTTTTGCTTTTGAAGGCCCTTATTTCAACTTTCAAATGTGTGCCTTAAAAATATACTTTTAACACTTAACATATAAATAATAATTAAGAATAATTAAACTCTGTCTTTCGTCTATTGTTCCGTGCTGTTTCCATTTATTCTATGATCCAATATGCCTTACCATTTACTCATGTTTGTTATTTGTCGGAAATTATGAACTTTTATTTATTAAGATAATATTATGAGAATGGCCAAATTATATTGATATTAATAAAAGTTGTCCAAAATCTCTTTTTGGCACAATGCTGGAATTAAAGTCTTTGCTCATTATTGTTTTGACATTTCTTTTTTTTTAATTCCCTTAAATCAAAACAATTATCTTTCCCAGGCAAATAAATGTTTGTCATTAAATACTTTATTATGAAAACAGACCAAAGTTCTTAGTTATATCAATAGAACAATAATATGGTCATCTCCAAGTGTAACATTTTTGCTTAGGTCACGATTTGCGTAGTCCCGAAGCGATCCCTCCAAAGCGCCCCTTACATTTCGTTCTTTTCGTCCGTGATTTCCGTATGCATATCTCAGTAACAAGAAGAGACGTATTGGTTCAGTTTAGGCGCAAAAGTGGTTATAAAATATTATCATTTAATCTGTATTACATCTGTACCCCAGAGCCAGAATATTTTAAGTCCAGGGGCATGCGGTAAGTTAGTAAAATCAGGAAGCGCTGCCGATAGGCCCGTTGGGGGCAAAGCTCTGCAAGTGAAATTTCTTTGGGGGCCACTCCCAAATATTGCCGAGAATTTACTGAGGAGCAGAGTTGGGTATCTATCTACATTTTTGTTTTCGACATGTAGAAGAGGTTTTCCGACATTTAACGTTTTTAACACTCTAACCTAAATGAACCTTACTCATATATTACTTTACTTATTATTTAACCTGTAATTAAGTAGTATTGATTGAATGACCAAAAAGGTTACTTTCATGAAGGTTCTGTCAAAAAATGGGAGATTATATACCTGTATATTATGTTATGCTTCTTGTATTTTTCTTCTGTAAAGTAATAAAATATATGTAAATGTAAATAAAACAATGCAGTCTTCCTCACTTTAGCTTCGACGTTGCGGCAGTTACGCGATTGTGTTGGAGCAAAGGTTGTACTCCTCAACTTTTTTGAAAAGTCTTTGAAATTTTTTATTATTTTTAAAAAAAAGTTTTTCAAATCTCAATATCTTTAATATCTTTAATATGATCACCTTCTACAAATTTTCTAAAACATGGGGCATAACCCCATATTACCATATTAGCTAATTCGGCATTATTTCCATTTAAATATAAATATAAAAAATTTAACAATTTTTTACATCAAATTTATGATCCAAAATCTTTAAAACTTACAACTAAAATATAAAGAAAACTTTTCTCCTTCATATGTTATAAACGAATTAATTATCTTATTCACAATGTTTCTTCATCGATCTATATTTCACATTTAATCAAAACTTCATGGTATATCTAAATATAACTAAGCATTTCATACACCTTTATATTATGAGTTGTTTTAATTAATTTGAGACAACGTACTTTTCTACTAAACTCAATGTTCGTATCCCCTGATGATGAGCACTTCAGCACTCGAGACATGTAGGGAGTCTTTTATTTACCGTAATCATTAAACTGTGGAGGAAGACTGCATTGTTTTATTTACATTACATTAAATCCACTGAAATTATGGACTATTTTTTCAATAAAATATATGTTCTCGTTTATATTACTCACGTTTGGAATAACGCAATAGCACAGATTTAGTGTGGGTAAATCTGTGGCAACAGAACATCATGGAAAGTTTCGAGCAGTAGCACTGGACATTTCCAATGCCTTTGAACAAGTATGGCATGGGGGGCTCCTACCTTTCTACCTAAAGTGAGAGCATACGGAATGCCAGCTCAATTTTGTTTACGACTGTCAAGCTTTCTGAAAGGCCGCTATCTGCAAGTGGCTATGGACAGATTTCTTCCAGACACATTTAACATCAATACTGGAGTCCCTAAAGGTTCTATATTGTCGCCCATCCTCTTTAATACCTTAACGATCTTTTGGAAAAAACTTAAAGTCCTATATATAGCTTCGCTGATGACAGCACTCTTGTTTCATCTTTTACTTTGGATGCTCGAACATCGACTGCTAATGCACAACATCTCTATAGATAGCAAGAGGTTTCACATCTCAACAAAGACCGGGACGATATTCTGTCTGTGGGTGATAGTAACCAGGTAGAACTTAACGCTAAAAAAACCAAGGCGGCAGTTTTTTATTAAAAAGTTAATGTTAAAGAACCGGATATAGTCATGGTGGGACACTCGATTCCCTTGGCTTTATCAATTCATTTATTGTGCGTTAATTTGGATCGTCATATATCTTGGTACAGTCGCGTTGCGGCCATTGCTAAGGCAGCCTCGCAGAAGCTTTGAATACTTTCCCGAACTAAGAACCTCTATACACCCCAACAACTTTTGATGCTCTATAAAGCCCAAATTAGACCATCGCTAGAGTATTGTTGGCATAATTTGGGGCTCTGCTTGTAAACAAATTCTGAGATTGCTGGATTCCACTCAAAGAAGGGTCATTCTCTTGATCGGTGACCATGATCTGACAAACAACCTGGAAAGCCTTGAACGTCGAAGGCAGGTTGGCGACTTGAGTCTATTTTACAAATATTTTCGTAGCAAGTGCTCAGGTTGACCGCTTGATTCCACCCAGAGCGGTGCATGATAGATATACACGACGAGCCACTGCAGTCCATCCGTACGTGGTTCAGCTTAGTGTCCCCCGAACAACACTGTTTAAAAATTCTTTCATCTGGAGAATGTTACCACACTGGAACGACCTCCCTGAGGCAGTGTCTCCCAACGAGGATAATCTCCAAAGATTTTAGACTAACGTGAATCGATTTCTGCGCACGCGCACCATTTCCACAACGCCATAAAGGATTAATCCAACAGTGCTTTGCCTTATAATAAAAAATACTGTATTGGGTGCTTTTGGGTGTTTTTGAGCCAATACTTGCGTAGTTACTGGCGGGTATTTCTTGGCACATGTAACGTAATGGCAACTGTACGGGGATAATCCTTTAGTGGTTTAGGTTAACTAACCACCTGCGGGGCAGAGAAAAGGAAATGTTAAAAAAACAATGTGAATCACGTGAAAGTTTTTTTTCATCCCCTCCAATATTATCAGTAGTTTTTATCTCTTATCAAAGCACTGAGGGAATATCCCGTGCACTCTCCCGCAATTACATCTGTGGAAAAATAGCTGGGATTGCTTAGGAAATGTTTTGTTCAAAACACATCTAAAAAGTGGGTTTTAGCTTTGGCGCATCGTGTTCAGCATGAATAACTACCCTTGAAGATAACAACACTATACATGGATCAAGTTCCTCGCATAATTTGACTTATGTAGTGGGCACGTATTAAAAATGAAGAATTTATATAATTTATAGAATAAATGTACAAAAATATTAATTATTGTCTAAAAATAATATTGTAACATATTACTTTTTTCCCTGATAGAAAAGAAAACGAAGAAAAATTAAATACCGTAATGAAATATAAGGTATATAATAATTACGAAATATACGATTCATATAATTTTATCGTTGTTAGATTTCTTAATTGGATTCTTCTTGTTATTTGTTTCTTGTCTATTAAATAATGGAAAAGTTTTACTGGCCACTCAGTTAACAACGACACGAACAGACGTGGAAGCTTTGAAATATTTAGGACTTTGAAATGTTTCCTTCTATTGATTTCTATTAGGCAAAATAAAGTATAAGAAAGTGGTTATTAAAATAATAATATGCCACAATGTAAGTTTTTTTTTCTGCAGAATAATATTGGCTTGGCGAGTCTTGAGATTCTATAGGAGATGATAATATTGTTTTCGAGAAAAGTGACATAAGTAAAAAGAGGCAGTTTCGTCAAAATCGCTTTTAAAATTACGTTGACAGAATATTTTGGATTTTTGTAATCATAATGAGTATTGTCAACTCTTAATGGTTTTAGGTATTTGTTATAAAACAGTACTTTGAAAAAATGACTTATTTTAAATTATTTTGATAATTTGGAGCAAAAATTAATAAGTTTTTGATAAATGTGACACTTTTCTTGATAAATTAAATGTGTTTTATTCTGACACTTTTCGATATAATAATATGCCGCTTTTCGTGAAATAATCCGGGTAAAATATTAATTTTGGGAGGCACTTTTTCACATGTGACGTTTTTCTAGACAAATTAACGATACTTTCGCTACATGGTTGGAACCTCGGTTGGAACACAACTGATTTGTGACGGTTTTCTAGAAACGCGTCGATACAATTCAATCGTTAGACAAAAGGACACTTACGCCATCTCTTAGCAAAACGTAGAGTTTCACTTGTGACGTCTTTCCAGATAAAAGTATATACAATTTGTAGTGGCTTTTTACGTTTAACGGAAAAAGTAGCTTTTTTGACTTATGTCACTTTTCTCGAAAACCATCGAATTATGTGATTTTGTGAAATATTAAAATCTCTCGGCAACTTTTATGAGAACAATTAATATGTAAATAAATACAACTTCATAGATGATATACAGTATCCTATGAGTAATGGTACATAGTATAACCACCGTCCAAATATAAGCAGTCCGCTCACTTGCTCTTGCCGCTGTAAATTTCTCCCCTGCCGACGCCCTACCCCGCGCCCAGCGAGTCAACCCTCAAGCGGCGTTCGGCTGGGGATTAGTTTTTACAAGTGCATACTTTAATCCACAGCGCTCTTGGCGAAGAGTTTTCGTATGCTGCCACGTTATAATTAGTATAATATTAGCTTACTTATGATGGAGGCGAATCACCCTGAGAGTTTTTCTTATTGTTGTACTGATAACTGTTTTTTGTTATTTTGGTGCCCTAAAGATCCAATAAGGTAAGTAAAAAGGATTGTTTACTTCCTTTGAGTAAGATGCAAAGTAGATTTAGTGGGACATATTACACACCATGCCGACGTTTCGTTAATTTATTTTAACTATGAATTTTCATGTATGTATTGATTATGCTGTCAAACAGGTATATTTAAATAATAGTAATTTACGTAACAAAGTTCCGAAAGTAATATTTTACGGGATGAGTAGGAACTCCAGGGCGAGCCGTAGGCGAGTCCTGAAATCCTGTGAGTTCACTTTTGGATCGTGTTACGTACAATATTTTTTCTGTAGTTGTTTTGTATGTTAAAAAAATATATAATACGTGACAAGCGCTGTCATAATATAGTGCAATGTTCATGTTATTGTTAAAGCCGTTTACATAGAAACCCAAAATCGTCCCGAAAGTAACAATAGTAGACCCGAAAGTAAACAAATCGTATCGAAAGTGAAAAAAATCGTTCCTAAAGTAGTTACTTTCGGTACGATTTGTGTTAAGTATTTATTACCACAACTCCCTCGTATAAAAATATTCAAGCGGCCAAGCCACCGTTCCTACTGAATGACTCCCGTATCTCCCTCGTAGGCGGTTCTCGGTGCGATTCGAGGTCACCGCCGGCGTTTTCAATACTTCAAAGAAGTGATCGGACTTCTTATATTTGGACGGTGGTATAACTGTAGATTCCTTGGATTAAAATATTGAGATATGACCAAACTTAGCTTAGTTCAAAAGTTGATAATAGCCAAAATTTCATTGTAGATTGGGATTATTACATAAAAATGAGTTTAATTTTTTTGCCCTTTGATGCCTTTCTGCTTTTATTAAAAATATGAATTTCTTGTCACCTCCATACAAAAAAGGTATACTTTTTAAATCCCGCTCAGAGTAACTATTTTCGAGACATTTGCGTTTATAATTTCCAATGCATGCATCAGTTCAAATTTCGATTAACAGAAAAAAATCTTAAAAATATTTCAGTTTAAGGAGAAATTTCAATTTTTGCTTACTGAAAACTAACAGAATTGTAAATGTATATTTAACGTGCTCTTTGGAGTACTTTCCGATGACGTAATCAAAATGTTGTTGACCATTTCTAGCCTAAAAAAAAGTGAACACCGTTTAAAAAATAGTAAATTTCAGTTTTTCTTTCAATTTCTAGAATTTCTAAAATATGTAGGAAGATGTATTGTGAAAAAAAATATTTGGGCTACACGATCTGATGGCCCTAAGTGCATTTTAATCCGATTTTTATTTCCTCTCTAACCTATTGCCTAGTTTATATACATATTTATAGAGCGTAATCTATTCAGGAAGTTGTTAGTAAAGGAGAGTACTTTTATCTTCCTCATAATATTTCTAATGTCATGATACATATAGTGCATTGAACATTCTCATATTCATCCAGGAAATATCTATTTTATGAGTAACGTTAACAGAAGAGATATTTTATGAAAAACTGTTAAAAGTTTATAGCTTGTTAAAACAGTAGTGGATCATTATTGCTATCGCAACATGAATTTGATATAATATGACACTGCCCGAGTAAAATTGTCTGAAATTCAACCAGTCTTATAGAATACGAGGTACAAATAAAATTAATGAAAAAAATAACTTTATAAATCCTTCACATAACGATTCTTTGAAATCTAAATAAATATTACCTAATATCAGTATTCCGTATCAGATCACCGCATCAGATCATCGTATCGTATAGCTTAAACATATCAAAGTTATGGACGTCACTTATTCTTATCCGTATCATATTTAGATTTGTCATAATCGTCGAGAAAATCACCACCAATATTGAGCCAGTTCTCATAATGGCGTCAGTGGAAGTGTACGAGAATTTGGAGCTGTCTTTCGCTTTCTTTATAGTAGTTTACAAAATTATTAGAATACGACAATGTACAGACGAATGCGCTGGTGGCAAACCGAATTATTTTCAAATAATGATAGACAAGCCACGCAAGTGGAGGACACCTCTAGACTGGCTCAATGTTATATACGTAGCTTCTTTGATGATCGGAGAAAAACCGACTCGAGATGGAACGCGTATCATGTCCTCCCAGCGTATCAAATGACTGCGTATCACGGCCGGGCCACATAGTGATCATGGTATGTGTCGATGATACGAACACGGTGATTTGATATGGCACAGTGCTACATATGTGGACCCGCCTTAAGAAATTTCACAGGTCGAGCCATCGAAAATTCTTTGTAACTTGGAACAAAAAACATCGTGAAAGAAAACTGTATACTGTATAATATAGTGTCACCATTAAAGTCCGCATCGGAACTATTTTTTATTTATGATTTATTAATACCTACTACTTCTTAATTAGCAAACGGCAATCGTTTTTGCTTTACACTAAAAATTATGTATTTAACGGTAATCACGTATATGTCATGCAATGCCCGTCAAAATCAAAAAATTCTGAAAAATGGCACTTTTTACCGAATGTTTAAAACTGTTATTAATAAAAGGTATTTCCAGTAGAAATATAACTAGTGCATGAAATATTTCCGGAAATTTTTGAAAATTTTGTCTGAAACCAATTTTTTAACAAAAGCATGAGTGCATTGCACCTGAAAAAATCCCGAACCCGCAGGGTGAGGGATTTTTTCTTTGATGCAATGCACGAATGTTTTTTTTTTTAACAAAATTGGCTAAAGACCAAATTTTGAAAAATTTCCATTAGGAAATATTTTAGGCACGTGTTATGTTTTGATCGGAAATTTCCCGAGTTGATAAAAGTTTATTTAGGTAGTTGCTAAAAAGTTGATTTTGATATATTTATTTATTTAAATAATGCCATACTTTAATAACAATTAATATTTTTTCTAATGCTAATAGTAAAATAAAACTTAAACTTAAATAAGTTTTGAAACTATAAATGTCAAAAATGACAATTATCCCCGGGATATTTCCAGATGTAATTTTCAAAACGGATGCAATTTCCACTTATCAATTTTTTAAAATTTCCGTGTAAAATTTCCAGTTAAATTAACACTAGGGAAATTTCCAATGTAATTTTAGGCCTATACAGGGTGACTCCTAAGGTGACACTTTTTTTTCAACTGTGTAAACAACTACTTAAACGAAACAACTTTTTCAAATAACTTTTTTTAAATAACTCAAAAATAAAGGAGATATTTTTTCATACACATGAGCCACTTTATTTTTAAACACTCCCAAACTAACTGAAATCTATCACGTGATGAACTGACAACAAATTGAGACTTCACTGCTTGACATAAAAAAAATAAACACCAACAAAAAAAAATTATCAGCAGTCGTATCGTAGGCCTTTTACATTAGCGTATCTCCTTTATTTTTGAGTTATTTAAAAAAAGTTATTTGAAAAAGTTGTTTCTTTTAAGTAGTTGTATACACAAAAGTATCACCTTAGAAATCACCCTATATACAAAGTTTCAGATGTCTAGGGCAAAGTTAAATTCTTCGAATTAACGTGTTTTTTGCATGATGTAAGTTCTTTATACCTGTTATATGTTGTCTGTTAAATCAAAAAATTATTAACGCTCGAAACCAATGCAAGCAAACGATAAACCAAAGCAAAGAAGCACACAACCAGTGGAACAAAGACAAACCTTTTGAATGTCCTAACAGCTCAAGATCATTTTGGTCGGTAGCAAAGGCCGTTAGTCAGATCTGGAGAACGTCATCACTCTGGAACAACCTACCTGTGGCCGTGTTCAACAATGATTAATCCTGCAGTGTTGTGCCTTATCATAAAAAAAAATACCATTCTCAACATTTTATTTAGTGTATATGCTTATTTTATTACTGGGATATCTTTTGTTTCAGAAGTGAAATTAGAAGCAAAAATAATTTACAGTGTGGCGTCCTTCTCATTTAATACAAACAGTCGCCCTTCTACAAACACCTTTGACATAATTTTTTACAAAACATGGTTTCACATCGGCACAGCACTGTCTAATCGTTTCTTCTAAATACAATAGCAAAAGAATACTACTTGGCAAGTGGTAATCATAATATGTATATTTGTGAGAAATTTGTTCTCTATCCACTTGCTGAGACCCTATACAATAAGGATTAACCAAATTATGCTAAAACAGCTATTCTCTAGGCTACATGAGCAAACGAGCGCTGAATTAAATAGCAAAATTCGGCATATTTTGACTAACACTGTTTGTACTAAAATACAAACTCAGATTGCAGAAACTACCGGAGAAGAAAGGAATCAATCTTTATTTAAAATGATAGGGTGTTTCGATTTTCCAATGGCAGGTATGCTCCCTTGTCATGCTTGCTCTGAACTGACGAGAACCAAAGAGTCCAAAACTGGTCTACAGGTAGCAGCAGTGTAGCATCCTATCATTGGAAATAAAGATTAATTTCTTTCTTTTTCGGTAGTTTCTGCAATCTGAGTTTGAATTTGAATAGTACTAATCGTAAGTTAGTCAAAATACGCCGAATTTTGCTATTTAACTCGGCACTCAATGGGGCATGTATCCCAGAGAATAGCTCTGCTGTTTTAGCATAATTTGGTTAATTCTTATTATATAAGGTCTCAGCAAGTGGCTAGAGAACAAAGATCTGAGATATATACATATTTATATGTCATATTCTTTCTTCGAAATGTTGGGTTATTGTAAACGGCAGTGGCGGCTCGTCCATTAGGGCACTGGGGCACGTGCCCCATCTAGAAAAATCACCCACCTAGAAAATTCCCGAGGTATAAAGGTATAAGTATTATTAAGTAAACTCTTGATATTTCGCACTACATTATTTGTTGAACGGGCAACATACTATGAACGAACGGCAACCGGGTGAACCGGGCAACTTACAACGAACGAACATAGGCACCTGGGCACACTATTATGAGCCCCTGCATGCTTCTTTGTTTTAAATCGTATGCGAAATAAGGACAGAGTACTGGATAATAGTAAATTACTGTGGCCTGTGGCTATTCGTTCAGCATTATACGGCAAGTCTGGGCACAGCCCATGATACAACTACAGAAGACAATATGATATCGCGCAGGTGGGCGTGTCTTTCGTGACGTCAGGCAGTGAGAAAAGGCGGCCATATTCCTGTTGTTTACATACGGTTTTGGTGTACGAGTCGGTCTTTTTTAAATTATAAGTGTCCTTTAATTATAAAAAATGAGATGTGCGGTATTTGGCTGTATAAGGTTGATAATCAGTGTAAGAGTTTTACGCCTGGTATAAAGTTTTTTAGTTTCCTAAAGGACAAGGAATTGCAAACTGTTTGAAAGCATGTGTGTAAACGCAAGGATAAGTTTATTATTAAAAATGCCCGTGTTTGCTCGAAACATTTCAGTGACGATGATTATGCACGTAATTTAATACACGAATTGTTGGGATATACACCTAACAGTTATTGGTCCCTAAGAGAAAACGCGGTACCATAAAAAAAACTATATAGTATATAGTGGAGGAAGACTGCATTGTTTTATTTCATATTACATCGACTCCACTGAAAGTATGGACCATTTTTTCAACTAAAAATATAGTTTTTAAGAAAGAGTTGAATGTGTATTAGCGTTTTATACACATTGTTTGTTTTCGCTGTTAACTATTTCAATAAAAGATGAATATTCAGTTCAGTTTAACTGATTTAACCCACGTGGCGTGACCGGCGTATATCGTATTTGAGTGTTTGTAAACAGAATAAAAACTTTTTTAAGAAATACTATGTCCCAAGAAAGACTTTCCACGTTGGCTATGTTGTCCATAGAAAAACAGTTGATTAACAACATTCCAAACTTTAACGAAAAAGTGATAGACAAGTTTGCTTGTTAAAAATCGAGAAGAATAGAGTTGCAGTTCAAATAGTAAATTTAGGTGAGTCTATATTCTTTAAATTATTCGCACAATTTTTTCACGGTATTAGGTACACCCGTGCACCGGACAAAGTATTTTTTTTTAATTATTTTTTTTAAGGCTCAAGAGGCGAATTTTATTTTTTGGGTCCCCAAAATACCCATATTTGGGCGCGGCCCCGAAAAATTTGAGCGCCACTCACAACTGTATTTAGGTCTAACCTGTCACGACAACACCAAATTCCTGTAAACGAACAATGGGGCCCACACACAATGCCAAAATAGACACAAGAAATAATTAAAACTTATTTCATTTATAATGATAACGTAAGTAATAATAAAAGTTATTTAAATAAGGAGAATATTTTAGACTGAAAATCCACTATACTTAATCGAAGAGCTAATAAGTTCAGTTGATTTACCGAATCAGACAAAATAGTAAAAGTATGAGGTTGGCTAGGTTAAACACTAATTATTACAGCGCAAAAGTTGCAATTCTTTTACGTATCGCTTTATATCTAAATACCAGAGATTAATACAAAAAGTCACTTAAAACGTTAAATAATATGTTGAAATATATTGCTTAATAATGTTAGTTAGGCAAAGCCTATGGCTTTGATTAAAACAAAAGAAAAATTATTCTCAAATACGGCAATAAACTACACTTGGCTATAGATATAGCCAAGTGTAGTATATATCATAATAACAAAATCACGACGATACTTACAGATTAAATATAGAGGTACTTATCATAAAGGTCCTCTTGTAGGTGGCTGGCTCCTTGTTGTTCCTTAGCAATGCTGATAACCCTCAAATAGGCCCCACAAATGGCTCGGAGATTCAGGACCATAAACCCAAGGATTTATACTGCTTTGGCCAGAAAAATTGCAAAGAAGCAAGTGGCAAGTGAAAAATAGGAGACTCGTCTAAAACAAAAATATCGACCATCTACGAAAATATACGTTGTAATCTTAGAACATATGTGCCTTAATCAGGAGTTAGGTCTGGAAAACTCAAAGATAGGGAAAGATTCCCCCATTTTTTCCACAAGGCTAAAATCTGTGACCAGTCTTTAGAGTCTGATATCACCTAATCACACAGATGACGGTCACAGACAATCAATTAAAATTTGCGCCAACACACCTGAAAGTATTACAATTACATACTTTCTGCTAATAAGAAAAAGTGCAGCGATGTTAACTCAGGCGATCTGGGTGATCAGGTTAGTTTAGGTTAGTTCTCATTACAGTTTCCCCCCTCCTCTGTTGAATCAGTTATCTTGGTTATACCAGTTATACCATATTCAATAACACATAAACAAAAATCAAGTTATGCTTCTTTATCGTGTACTTGACGCGTGCGTGCCATTATTCTTGAAACGGTGTTATGATGCAAATTTCCTCTCGCATACCTGTCATTAAAAATGTCAGTTACTGACCTGTGAGGCATATTTTCTCTACAAATTAGGGCAATTTAAGTAATAGCTTTGTTAGACAAATTTATTGAAATAGGAGGTAATATTTTATGTTTTTTCTGTTAATCATTCATCAGTGAAAAAAAGTTTTTTGTACTGTGAAAATAACAAAATATTTACCTATCAATAAGGATACAAATTTGTCAAGTTTTTTGACAATCGTACAAAATACTACACTGGGCGGCTTATTTAACGCATAATAAAAAATTTGCTTCAATTTTGATGTTATGTATTTTCCAAATTTGCGGTTCGTTTTTAATGATTTATTTTTCTAATTGTAGGTTTGTTTCTTAAGCATATCACTGCCTTTATTGTTTTGCATAAAAATTGAACTTTGGTTTTATACCGGGTGTTATAAAAATGTTGTGTTTTTTTATGGAAATTCAAAACACCCTGTGGGAATTACTAGCCATTGCAAGTTATCGCAATTACAGCCGGATAAAGGTCTCATATTTCCTTTACACTTTCTTTTTTGATTCACTTGTTTGTCTCTGTTTTTTCATGAAATACATAATTTTTAGTTATAAAAAAACAACATTTAAAGTAAATAAAGAATCAGTATCTGGTATTAATATAATGTTATTAAATCCACAAAGCATAGCAAAAAATACACACGGGAAAAAATGGTAATTTCTGAAGTTGTTCAAGAAAACTAAATAACAACATTTAGTAGCGGGTATTGTCTCCCCTTGCTTTAATTACTGCTTCGCATCTTCTTGGCATACTTAAAATCAGATTTCTGATTTAGTCTTGATTAATCTGATTAGGAGGAGGAAGCAAGACTCTAACATGTCGACCCATTTTATCCCATAAATGCTCAACAGGATTAATGTCAGGGCTTCTTGCCGGCCAAGGCAAAGTTAAAATTTCTGTTTCTTGGAGATAATTTTGTACCACTCTTGCCACGTGTGGGCGTGAATTATCGTGCATGAATAAAAAATTATCCCCAATAAACGTGACTTCTTTTCTTTCCTCGTCTAGTTTGTCGGTATTGTTCATATATAGTTTTTATTCTTCTTCGGCAGTAGCTTTATTCCTTGGTGAGTCGTGCGTGGTTATCTAGGATTTTGATGCTGATTGTTTTTGGCGCCTTTTTTTTACCGTCCTTAAAATGGTGCTGTGTTGATAGTGCTTCTCTACTATTTCTAGTGCCTCCCTACTGTTAAATGGGCTCGCCAATAGGTAGCCAATCTTTAGGTAGTTTGTATGTCGAGTCAGGTCTTGCTCTTGTATGTGACTGTGTTTTGAGTTCATTGGTCGAAATGACCGTACGTTTGTAGTAGTCGCTCATGATTTTTAAAAATAACTCCTTTATGGTCTGTATTTTAAAGTCATTGTGTGGAACTCGGTTCAGAACATATCTCGGTACATTTGCTATCAGCTTTAGTGCTTTGTTCTAAACTACCTGGAACTTGTTCACCTTCATCTTGCTTATGTTACACCACGAGGGCGCACCATAAGTTAAAACCGGCCTGACCAAGACCTTGTGCAGGTTGACTTTTGTCCTGTTCCCAATTCTACCCATCCTGTGAAGCAGGAGGTAGATAAAGCTCAATTGTCGCAATACAAGCTTTACTCTATTAATTGAATTTAGCCTCCAATTCAGCCTTTGGTCGAAGGTATTTAACCTCCTGGCACCAATTTACTTGTACTCCGTTAACGCTAAGCCTAGTTTCAGGTAGTTTAACGTTGCTTTTTGATAAAAATATGGCCTTCGCCTTGGAAGAATTTAGATGAATATTCCAAATTGTATTGGAATAGTACATATAGTAGAATAATGCCTTTTACCATCAACTTTTGTGGATCTAACACTTCTTTTATTTTCATCTTGCCAAGGTCGACCAATAGTGCTATTCTGAAAATTCTATGTTTCATACAAGAAAACAAATTGGTTCAAATATTCTTTTTTCTCTTTCATATACTCTTTCAAAAATACCAGTCGTTTGGAAGCTACATGAGAAAATTCCAAAAGCCCTCGCCTCAGTTTATCTTTTTTCCACCCGAAACCTATTTCCTTTAACAGACTTCTTAAAAAGTCAAGACAACCATTAAACAGTTGTCTATTACAACTTACTTGTTTAGTAAATTCCATAAAGAGTATCATGAATAGAACTTATATCCAATTTTGGAACATTTACAACTCTTCTTGCATGAGACCATATCTTTTTAGGTGATTCAAATCATTTATTTTTCTCAACTGACGTTAATACTGCGCTTATAGTAGAGATATTCAAACTTGTGGAAACTACTAAATACTAAAAATTATTAGAAATAAAATATGTAGACCGTAACATACTCTTTGAAGTTACTTCTCTAACTGCTGTCAATGGTAACTGTACGACTCACGCTTGTAACAATGAGCTACACTAAACTTTAACCTGTGTCTTCACAAGCCGACTGGTTCAAATTTGCTTTACAATTGGAAAATAAAATTCTTTTTGAATTTTACTGCATTATCATTTTTTATTAAACGATTAAATAATCCTTTAGTATATACCCTGGCATGGGTATGACATACAAACACCTTTTAACTTGGATGCGTCAAACAACCACTTTACTACTTTCAAATACTTGTAACTACTTTAATCATATTTTGACGTGCTTCATGTAAGCACGGAGCGCTTCTTATCTGTTTAGACTCTCGAATGACACTGTTTTACTACAACTAACTTATAATAACCTTTAACCACTTTTACGTGAAGGATTTACCGGTTCACGAAGCGCTTCTTATCTCTTTAGACTCTCGAATGACACTACTTTTAACTACAACTAATAACTTTGTAACTCCGTTTAATAACTTTTAACCACTTTTACGTGAAGGATTTCCCGGTTCACGGAGCATTTCTTATCTCTTTAGACTCTCGAATGACACTGGTTTGTTTACAAAGCAACAGCACAAATCTTACCGTATCCCAACACCTTGACCAATCAGGTTTTAATACGTTGAAGACTAAGATGGCGTCGTTTACGTCACGATACTGTTGTTAGCCAATAAGTATAGATATTCGTTGTTACTATGCACGTGGCGTATGTCGTACTTAAATTTGCGTGTTAGAGAATAATACAAAATATCAGACAGTTTTTTATACATGAGGATTTAACTTGAACATATATTTTTATGGATTGGTACAACGTTGCCATTACTTTAATATGTGGTGTTGCCAGTTATATTGCATGTGAATATAATGTATTTTGCTCAATTTTTTTAGCATTTAGGTGTTCAAGAAACACATAATAAGTTAGCATAAATGCGACGTTGCCGCTTAGATTAGTATTTCATTGCATTATATTCCCTAAAATTGAGTTCCACGCTTTTACTTTAACTTTGTACTGGGTCACGACAGAAATATGACGTGTGGCCCAAACAGTAACAATGGGCCATTGCTGTTAACAGTTGTTATGTTCTTCCTGAATACTTTACTAGAGAAGCTATTAGCCGTTTGCACCGGGCATTTAAATGCTTAGGCAATTTTCACAAACTATCCGTTAAAAATACACGCACAACCCCAAGTGAAAACGAAACGTTAAAACGGGCCGATGAACGAGCTGGTGTCACCGTAACGGTAACAGTTCTACTACCAACTGTCGGCCCATAAAATTCAAATTATATTAATTTATTCAAGTATAAATTAAAACATATTTACTATAAGCAAGTTAGTATCAAAAAGTAAGTTTCTGGTACCTACAATCAATATCGCATGAAATTTTAATATTTCTTGCCCGAATTTAATTCCTTTATGTTTTCCGGATTTACCATTAGTGATTGATGACGTGCGAAGCAAAATTGTTTTGCATTACCTATATGTTTATAAATGATTGACATGATGATTTTATTGATAACATGCACTTCTTGTCCTAAAATTTAGTAACTTAGTAGGAAATAACGTAATAAGACCCTGGAGTTTAGCCATATACTGAATTAATGCCCTGTTTATTATCAAAATAAAACATTTATTGTTATTGTTATGTTTGGTCTTAGTGGCACTACGCTTTGTATGCCACATGATTAAAGGACACTGTCCTTTGCAAACTATTTGTTTGTATTCCTAAGGGTTTTAGCGTAACCCACAGGGCAAGAATAGTGAGATACACGGACTCGAGTTGTGGTTGAGAGCCTTGTTAAAGGGAAAGGTAAATGAAACCTTTAAACTAAAAATAAACCATTTTGCTTTGGCCACGATAAGAAAGTATTTATTTAAATATTAATTTTGATTTTTCAATTCTTTCCAGGCATCTCCATTAACTTCTTCTATTATTATAAATATCAAGGTAATTTAAGATATAAGAATACCGAAGTAAGGCATTGCGAATAGCAACTAGTATAAACTGAAATTGTTAAACTTTGTCAGTTTCTAACAGGCAGTACTCACACTATGATGTTAGTTGTTGATAAGTTAGGTTGATATCTTTAAACTCTTTTGATTCTTCGACTAATTGCTTGAACATTTTACAGTTTTTGTTCTAAGATTTGCCATTTTTTATTGTAATGTTATGTTTTCTGCATGTGTCATTGGTCTTTTATTGTTTTATGAAGAATGAATGCAGTGGCCCGTATTCCTCTTGGAAAACTGTTTATTTTGTCTTGAGAGTACGAGTCAACAAATACTGCAATAATATTGTTTGTTTATAGAAGTCACTATGTTGTTCTCGGTTCGGAGTATTGCTTGGCGCATTCGGTATTATCCTGAGCTATTTATTTTCAAGTAAGTAACAAAAAAAAGGCTTCTGAGAACGAAACTGAACAGCAAGAACCTGTTCAAAGCAATTAACACCTACGCCTGCTCAGTTCTGTCCTACTCATTCGGCATTGTAGACTGGAGCGTGACTGATATCGAAGGGCTACAGCGCAAAATCAGAACCCAACTTACCAAAACACTCAAACACCATCCAAGAAGTGCGGTAGAGCGGACCACTTTACCACGACATCAAGGCGGAAGAGGTCTGGCAGATATTGGGAAAATAATGGATCAACAAATAACCAACTTAAGGGAGTACTTCCGCAACAAAGCCCAAACTTCAGACCTACACCATGCTATTTGCGAAGCAGACCACTCTACTCCTCTAAGATTGAGGGATCAGAATGCCCCACAACACCACAAGACCAATGAAGAAAAGCTACAGATATGGAGGGAAAAACCTCTGCACGGACGACACCTGAACGAGGCAGCCCAGGATCACGTCGACAGTCTTGCGTCGAACTACTGGCTCATCTCTGGACAGATGTTTCCTGAAACGGAGGGATTTCTACTGGCAATCCAAGATCAGGTCATACCAACTAGAAACTACCTGAAATACAAAATTAGAGACGACTCAGTACAGGTAGATAAATGCAGATATGGATGTCAAACGGCAGAAACGATCCAACACATCACGGGAGGATGCCAGATGTTTTCTGCAACAGAATACAAGGAGAGGCATGATGCAGTGGCCAAGATCCTACACCAGGAGTTAGCGGCGAAACTACAGCTTGTCCAAAATGAGAAGATCCCATATTATAAATATACACCACAGACAATCTTAGAAAGCAACCACTATAAGATGTACTGGGACCGGACTATTCTTACTGATCTGACGGTGGCCCACAACAGACCGGACCTTGTAGTGGTAGACAAGAGGGCCAGGAAAACGACTCTGATAGATGTAGCTATACCAAATAACAACAACCTTCTAGTGAAGCATGCTGAGAAAATAGCGAAGTATCGAGACCTCCAGGAGCAAATAAGAACACAGTGGAATATGGACAGCATCGAAACCATGCCGATTATTGTTTCAACAACAGGAGTAATCCCAAACAAGCTTTTGGAAAACCTTAGGACACTAGACTTACCTCAAGATCTCTACAAAGATGTGCAGAAAGCAGTGCTACTTTCAACAAGCCGAACAGTCAAAAAGTATATGGGTAATCAAAGAAGAACCCCACGGGCCCAATAACACGGAAAGGGCCCCCACAGAGCTCAATCCTTTTGATATCGGTGATATCTGGGATGAGTGAATGTTCCCCGTAGAGGGAGTGCATGACAAGTCTCGCGACCTGTCAGAAAATCATAATAATAATAATAATAATAATAATAATAATAATAATAATAATAATAATAATTTGTAGATTACAAGAAGGCCTTTGACTCCGTACCGCACGAGTGGCTCCTTTGCATATTAAAGATCTACAAAATCGATCCTTACTTGATAAAATTTCTACAACACGCAATGGGGCTGTGGAAGACCAAGATTCACCTTAGTGAGGGGACCACCAATATTTCCACCGACATTGTTTCAATAAAACAAGGAATATTCCAGGGTGATTCCTTGAGTCCTCTGTGGTTCTGTCTAGCTATGAACCCTCTCTCCAACCGACTAAACTTCACAAGATATGGATTCGCTATCAAAAACGGCAACCAAGAAGCAAGTAGGGTTAACCATCTTCTATATATGGATGATCTAAAACTAATGGCCGCTACCAAAAACCAAATCGATCAGATGCTTAAAATAGTGGAGGAATTCTCCAGTGATGTCGGAATGCAGTTTGGCCTGGATAAATATCGTACTCTCACCATGATAAAGGGAAAAATACAGCAAAACCCGTTCGTTATGCAAGATGGCCAGGGGATTCAGGCAATGGGAGAAGGCGAGAACTACAAATACTTGGGGATGAAGCAGGCTCAACGCATCAGTCATGCAGCGATGAAGACAGATATAAGGGAAGAGTTTTTTAAGAGAACAAAAAGGCTTCTGAGAACGAAACTGAACAGCAAGAACCTGTTCAAAGCAATTAACACCTACGCCTGCTCAGTTCTGTCCTACTCATTCGGCATTGTAGACTGGAGCGTGACTGATATCGAAGGGCTACAGCGCAAAATCAGAACCCAACTTACCAAAACACTCAAACACCATCCAAGAAGTGCGGTAGAGCGGACCACTCTACCACGACATCAAGGCGGAAGAGGTCTGGCAGATATTGGGAAAATAATGGATCAACAAATAACCAACTTAAGGAAGTACTTCCGCAATAAAGCCCAAAGTTCAGACCTACACCATGCTATTTGCGAAGCAGACCACTCCACTCCTCTAAAATTGAGGGATCAGAATGTCCCACAACACCACAAGACCAATGAAGGAAAGCTACAGATATGGAGGGAAAAACCTCTGCACGGACGACACCTGAACGAGGCAGCCCAGGATCACGTCGACAGTCTTGCGTCGAACTACTGGCTCATTTTTGGACAGATGTTTCCTGAAACGGTGGGATTTCTACTGGCAATCCAAGATCAGGTCATACCAACTAGAAACTACCTGAAATACATAATTAGAGACGACTCAGTACAGGCAGATAAATGCAGATATGGATGTCAAACGGCAGAAACGATCCAACACATCACGGGAGGATGCCAGATGTTTTTTGCAACAGAATACAAGGAGAGGCATGATGCAGTGGCCAAGATCCTACACCAGGAGTTAGCGGTGAAACTACAGCTTGTCCAAAATGAGAAGATCCCATATTATAAATATACACCACAGACAATCTTAGAAAGCAACCACTATAAGATGTACTGGGACCGGACTATTCTTACTGATCAGACGGTGGCCCACAACAGACCGGACCTTGTAGTGGTAGACAAGAGGGCCAGGAAAACGACTCTGATATATGTAGCTATACCAAATAACAACAACCTTCTAGTGAAGCATGCTGAGAAAATAGCGAAGTATCGAGACCTCCATGAGCAAATAAGAACACAGTGGAATATGGACAGCATCGAAACCATGCCGATTATTGTTTCAACAACAGGAGTAATCCCAAACAAGCTTTTGGAAAACCTTAGAACACTAGACGTGCCTCAAGATCTCTACAAGGATATGCAGAAAGCAGTGCTACTTTCAACAAGCCGAACAGTCAAAAAGTATATGGGTAATCAAAGAAGAACCCCACGGGCCCAATAACACGGAAAGAGCCCCCACAGAGCTCAATCCTTTTGATATCGGTGATATCTGGGATAAGTGAATGTTCCCCGTAGAGGGAGTGCATGACAGATCTCGCGACCTGTCAGAAAATCATAATAATAATAATAATAATAATAATAATAATAATAATAATAATAATAATAATTTATTGATGTCAGTACAGGTTTGTTTACATTGTATTCATTGGCTCTTCCATTAATCCAGCTTAACCCGCTGATCAGTGGATAAACAAACTATTAAGACGAGCTAGTGGCACATCTTCTACATGTCTTCGAGATTTTTGCATTGTGATTTTAGGAGCGACGGATCCGCCGCAATCCGCGATCTGGTTTAGTTAGTCAGATCTTTGTACTGACCCGATATCCGGTGACCCCAATCCCAAAAAAGACCCGGATTGCCCACCTCTAATTTCGGAAAATAGTATTAAGTTTTCAATTAAACAGGAACTTTAATCATAAATTGGAAGATATATCAAAAGGAAATTGTCATATTCAAAAATGTCAACACTTGTGACATGCTGACACGACCATAGGTTTGACAAAATACAGAATCGTCTTTTGCTATCAATAACAATCTATTCCAAGGTTCCAAATTTGCCTCTTTTATCGGTATAATGCTGGGTTGCGTAAGTTCTCGTTAACTGTTAATTTGTTTCTATAAAAAGATCTCAACGAATTCAATATCTCCTTCTTTATTGCCTGAGTGCCTTAACAACATTTTTTGATGAGACCTAGCTTAATTTGAAATGGTAAATATATTTTTTCCTTCTGAACTGATGCTTCTCGAAACACGTTTTTAACACCAAGCTAAATTGTTTTGCGTAAAGGCCAGCTTTTAACTTTACAATCTATCTATCTATAAGCTATCCCACTCAAACAAAATGCAGCAATATTTTGCATATACTGCTTGCAGTCCTGTCAATGGTGCTACCACTATAGATTTGCGCTTTTATTCCGTTTGTGGTCTTGGTAATTTATATGCCTCAGCAATGTCTTAAAATTGTCATATCTCTCTTTCATATTTGATGAGTGACCTGAAGAATCTATAAATAGCCGCCATTGATCCGTTGTACATAAAAAGCTAAGTTCTGTCATTAAACCGAGTTTATCGTGACAATGCACCAACTCATATTCCATTGGAAAAAATTATGTTAATGTTGCTTGTCTTTTCCTGTATATGGAACTCATTCTTGTAATAGGTTTTATTGCTGAAGACGAGACCAAAGAAGTTCTGCTTCTGTCTTCGGAATATCTAAGTCACGAACAAGATCACTTAATTCAGCTTGAGTGATTAAGTAAGGTTTAGAAGAAAAAATCGTTAGAACTAGGGATGCACTTTGGTTCAGCTTCTGGTAAAGATTCTTTAGATTCCGATACTATATCAAGAGTGTAACTTTCAGGAAGCTGGTGAATGAGTAGTGAGATGTCATAGGACATTGGTTTGATTGCAGAGGGAATATGGGCTGCGCTTGATTTCGGTAGTAATTTCTTTGACCTTAGTCATGCAAAAATAACCATTGGAACTGCGAACGGTATAGATTTATGAGTACCTTTCAACCACCCAGTCAATATTTTCGAACATGAACTGCAAAAAATTTTTGGAGCTTATAACTTATCTTGATCACCAACTCTACAGGCAAAGTACAGTTCATAAGCCTTTTTCAAAAGTGGAGAGAAAGGTTTTTGCTGCGCTTTCCCAGGAATTTCGCCACAAATATAATAAAAGGTATCGGTTTTATTCATACAAACACGCGACATGTTTATTAAATTAAATATGTTAAAATTCGGAAAATACGAATAGGTGGTCACTAAACGACAGCACAGTAACAACGGAACAACGAAAGCAATATTCAAGGGAATGTAAATAAATTGTCCCAGCTCTCTGTCTACAGGTAATAAATTTAGTAATTTAGTATAATATACTAAATTACTAAATTTATAATATACAGAATGGCAATAAAGTTGCGCATAATAATGTAACTTTTGAATTACCTCGTATACGAAAAAGTGACCTGCATGAAAGTTGTTCACTAAAGTATTCCTCGCATTTCTGCCTGCGTCAATTTTTTCTGTCATTTATGGTTTGATTGACAAAGAGACTAACTTACTTTTTAAAATGGAACACCCTGCATATGATTGCATATTAGGATTCTACTGAAAAAATTCTGAATTTTTTGTATTTCAAATGTTTACCTATCTGCAAGTGTTTTCCAGATAATGACAGCTCAAAAATGAAAAACTTTCTAAAAATAATTATTCCTACCTAATACCCACAATTTTTAGTTCCCGTTTAATTTTCTGTTGTCTAATTTCTAATCTGTTTACACTATGGTTCATCTGAATGAGAAACAACGAATTAAAATTCTAATAATGAGCGCTTACGGAAATATGAAGAAATCGCATCGAGTTTGTCAACTTTTCAATGAATTAAATTCAAATAGGCCTCCAATGAATCAGTCAATGGTGTGTCGAGTGGTAAAGAAATTTCGAGAAACCTACAGTGTTAGGGAAGCCGCTAGATCAGGTCGACCTAAAACAGCAACCGGGGGAGATAAAGCTTGGATATCATACTCTCAATACATGAAAATTCAACACAATCATCCAGGCCAATGGCAATGGATTTTAATGTGTTTCTTCAGTTAAAAATTTGTTTAAGCAGGAGAAGTTGCATCCCTATAAGATATAGTTGGTGTATGAGTTAAATGAGGACGATTTTGATAGAAGAGCTGAATTTTGTGAGCTGATGATGGATATAATATATTATGTATATTTTGTACTTATAAATTTAAGTAGTCGTTTTTTCACAGTTGCCTGTGACTGAAATTGACTTTTTCTATTCCAATGTAAATGTTGGTCTCTTGAAATAAAAATGTATTAATTTATTTATTCTTTCACGTCAACCGAGGTAATTGGGGCAAATCTTAATTTTGGCACTAAATTTTCTTTAATTTCAGCCAAGGTAGAAAAATCACCTAATAGAACGTTTGAAATATTTTGCAACTTTTTGAACCCCATATTATTTTCAATAACTATAAAATTCTTGCAAGATTGTTGTACCTATTTTGCCTTTTACATTTTTAGTATTTATGTGAAAGGTTACCACTAAATCGACAGAATCGACCAAAGATGCCGAACTCTCTTCCAATCGTAATAGCTTTCGATATAAAACTGTAATTAATTTCAATAAAAATAGGTTGCTGTAGCAAGTCCTTATTTTTAAAAAGCTTTTGTGACAATAGAACAGCTTCAGAAGGATCAGCTAAGTCGCAAATTATTTCTTTTAGTGTATCGTAATCGTGTTCGGAAAATCAAAAAAAAATTCGAGTACGAGGGTCATGATGGTCCACTCAACTCGGAAAAATCAGCCGAAAAAACTTTGCAAATTGAATTCTTTAACGTCGTTGTGGATGATGCTTTGTCGGCTATGTCCTAACGGTTTAAGCAATTTGAAAATTGCGAAAACGCCTTTAAATTTCTGTACGATCCAAAATAGTTGAAAACATTATCTGATGACGATTTATTAAAAAAACTGTAAAGATTTAGATTTGGCGCTACGTCACGACAAGAGGGATCTGGATGGTGCTGAGCTTTTTTCGGAACTCAATATTTTTCGGCATTTTATCAGGAATGAAATGCAGGATGCTATCCAGGTTTATCAATTTCTCCGTTCTTACGGTGGTTGTTTCCCGAATACCATTATAGGATATATGTTTCTATTGACCATTTCAATATCTGTCGCAAGTGCTAAAAGATCATTTTTCTAATTTTGTCTCGAAAAATAGATATTTCGAACGCGCTAGCTAGTTCGAAATATATCCATTTCGAACTCCGAATTTTATTTTTTAAAAGTTGGCATTGGTTATATTTAAATGTTTTATTCTGTTGACGTCTGACGTTTCCTGTTATTGTTATCCATGAGAAAAGAAAGTTTTCGGGATTTCTCTGGTAAAAGTTGATTTATCGTTTTATTAGCAATATCCCTTAACTCAGGGGGAGTTAAACTTAGATTATCATGCTCCATATTTTTTTAATTATAATTATGAACAACTCTATGAAATATTAAATCACAAATTTCGTGACAATGACACAAAGAAAATATTATTTATTGTCAAGGCTACTATGATAAAAAGAAATTCAGAGTATTACCAACATAGAATTTAGACACACAAATTTACAAAATTTGAAGGGTTGATTTTCTTTTTAAATATGTATTTTCTTATTGAAAAAAATACAAAATAGAAAAAACAGTATAAAGTACGTGTTTTATAAAGCAGTTAGAGCACTTGTCCCGTTAAAAAACTCGCCGCAAGCGGCTCGTTTTTTAACATGGACGCGTGCTATAAGATGATGCTTTATAAAACATGTACTTTAATATACTATTTTAAAATTGAAATTAATCAAAACCTATTTAAGACCAACTATGGCTTCGAATCGCTTGACATTGCACCATAAATTTTGACACCGTCATTGACACATTCGCAAAAAAAAGCTCGCAAAGTCAGTTTTAAAGTCTTAAGCGTACATGAATTTAATTAAACTTATTATAGCATACCGCATTTGTGAAAGAAAAAAAACGCAATGAATAATATTGTGATTTGTATGGTCATGTTAATGAGAATATTTTTAAGAATACTATTTATCAGATAAAACAATTTGTATCGTATGTAGTATATTATTTCGTTCCCAACAAGGACACCCATTCAATAAAGTATTGATTAAACCTACAGCAATACTATAGAATAATAATAATTGATTTAGAGACTTCTTAGTATCGGTAAAAATTGTTTCAAGATATCACCTTTCAAATCCTCAGGTCACAGGTGAAATTAAATCTTAACCGCCAAGGCCTTGCAAGAACTACACGGCACAGGGCCTCGCGTTGGTTTACGACGGCACTGCACAGCTTTTCCTTAAGGTAGATTCATCAGGAATATTAAATGTGCAATACTAACCTGAACTACTAGCACGTATAGTCTTAAGTAAGTTTGAAACTAAGCATACCAATCCAGTAAACTACCTACCTATATACCTGCTTATAGATACCGAAATGGGGTACCTTCCTTAATGGCCTATTAATTTAAAATATTTCTAAAAATATTACTGATCTAGATAAAGGAGTAACAGGGACTTCAATTTTTAACTCCACAAAATATGCAAATAAATGCACCAGGTATCAAAAATATGCATTTTTTTCCAAAATTACCGATACAGACATTGCTTTAAAATTCAATTTGCATAATATAATATCCGCTCTTTACTTATCATAAGCTTAATATCGAAATTTTTAAAAATACCCTGTCTCCAAAAAGAAACAGGACAAGAAAAAATCTAAATACATGTGTTTAGTTTCATGCGTAATTTCATCCCAGATTTTAATATTATTAAAAGCTAATTTATTTAATAAAAAGGTAAACAAAGATGGAGAACAGTTCAAACTAATCTTAGGATCGTAAGCCAATTTATTCGTACAGGATAATCACCCAAAAGGTTAACGAACAGTTCCAGAATGGAATTAGCTAATAAATTTAATTGATATTTAAATGACGTTTGAGGTAATTCTCGATTGCGTGTTCAACCATTTGTTTGTAGCTTGTTTGACATTAAATGTCAATTTAATTTATTGGGTCGTAATGAGCCATTATGAAATCTACATTCATTTTTCTTTTATAGGATTTCGATCCGCTATTTTGATGATTTATTGTGAGTTTCAGGTATATCGTTATAGTTCTTTAATTTCTTACTTACTTATTCTTTATTGTTTCCAAAATATTACATTTTATAATAATGAAGATCCGTGTAGGCTAATGTTAGTATCGTATTAATAAAGGTAAAATAAAGAAAATGGGGGGGGGGCTGTATAGTACAATAAAATAAGTAAGAGACTATGTAAGGAAATACAAATACTAAAAATATTGAAGGGTATGAGCGATGCCATCTTCGGCTTCTTTAAGCATCTGTAAGTGTCCTTAAACTCTGGTTAGGCTGCTGCGGCTGTCACCTGTGATTTGCCCAAAGCATTTGATTGCGTGGATCACCGAATAGTGCTGTTGAAGTTGGAGGCGTATGAAGTAAGAGGAACTGCCTTGGAATTAGAATTGGTTTCGCTCATATCTAACAGGCCGGATGCAGACAGTCGTGTTTAATTACAACAGTTTTGATGAGCATATCACTGACACAGGTGTTCCACAAGGGTCAGTCTTAGGTTCTCCACTCTTTTTGGTCTAATTTAATAATGTGCTTCTTCTGCCTATATCTGGAAAATTGACTATTTTCTCTGAGTATACCATCATCCTTTGGCAAGAAACAGACTTTGGTAAGCTGGAGATTGACATCAGTAATGGTTTAGACTAATGAAGAGGTGGTGAGATGCAAATCTGTTATTCTTTATCATCTCAAAGTCAAATGTATTAAATTTTAAGTGTGTTATAGATAATGTATTTATGGAGAATGAGAAAGTACATTTTTAGGATTATCAATAGACAACCCTCTTAAATTTTAAACTTGTATTAAAATTTCTTAAGAAAGAACTTACATTTTACTGTAGCATTGAGCTCTTACTATGCCCTAATAGTGTTCCATCTTCGCTATGGAATCTGCTTTTGGGGTTCATGCTCTCAATATTTATTTCACTCTGTTTGTTTTGCAAAAGAGAGTAATAACATTTATGTGTTGCGCTAAAGTTAGGGATTCTGTTGTATCTTCATCCTGGAGACTACATGTCTTGTTCGTAAAACATATAGGGGTAAGCTGTTGTTACCTACTCATTATGATACGCGTAAATTCTTTCTTTTAAGCTTACCTATTCCTCATTCTGAACAAATCAAGAAATCCTTAATATAAATGGTGACAAGAAAGTTTTTAATCATCTACCGCTCTCCAAAGAGCTTTGAAAACCTGAGTAAGGGTTTCTTAATTAAGGGAACTTATTACACTTTGGATCAATTTTTTATTGATCCATCATTTTAGTTATTATTTTAGTGAATATCTTAGGTTTGTTTAAACCGTTGTTTTTTTTTATTTTTAAGCTGTTCATTATCTCCATATTTCCATGTATGGTACATACGATTAGCAGCCCGGGTATACTGTGTCATATGGGTAATGTAGGTCTGTTAAGATTGTATACATGTTCGGTATTATTTTAGTTTTATTTATAAACATTTGTTTAGGACCTTCAGATTGTGTTTGTGTTTATTGTATTTGCTAACAATGACTTCACTTCGCCAACAAGAATATTGTTCTTCAGACAATAAAGTACTTTTCAGTTTTGAGTTTGACAATTAATTTCGACCGTTTACAAGCACAGGGCCATATAGGAGATAAAATACTTAAAATCCAAAAAAGTGAAAAGACACAAGCGTTGTTCTGCAAAAATTGCTTATCTGGCGTTCTTTTTTAAGTTGTCTTGTACTTTAGAAAGAAGTATATCAAAAGATTCTACACTCAAACGTCTGCAATTAAAAAAGCGTTCGGGATAATTCCTGATAGTCTCTATCCAAGTTATACTCATAAACCTATCTTCTCTTCTAAAGGTTAGTTGCTTCCTTTTGCAGGATTCATCCCCAGACGCGTTTCGCTGTATAACAGCTCGTCAGTAAGGCTATAAAATCCGACGAAAGAAAGCAACAGCGTAGAGTCTACTTGACCATGTAAAATGGATGAATAACGGCAGATGTGGCCTTCGAGCGACATCTCCCGGCAATGAAATGCATCACCTGGCCGGTCTAACAAAATCAGTCAGAAACGGAAAAGTAAACTCCTGCAAAGACCAGACGAGCCGGTTATTCTTACAGGAGTCGCCACCAGGAGCGCAGCATTAAAAGCCAATTCGGTATACGGACCGAGTACCAACAATCAGAAATCTAAAGGTTAGTTACTTCCTTTCTGTTATACAGCGAAAGGCGTCTGGGGATGAATTCGGCAATTTCTGATTGTTAGTACTCGGTCCGTATACCGAATGGGCTTTTAATGCTGTAAGAATGACCGGCTCGTCTGGTCTTTGCAGCATTTTACTTCTCCGTTTCTGACTGATTTTGTTAGACGGGCCAGGTTATGCATTTGATTGCCACGAGATGTCGCTTGAAGGCTATATCTGCCGTTATTCATCCATCTTTTCTTATTTCCCAGTTTTAAATACTTCAGACAAGAGCTATTACAGAGAAGAAGTCTTGTAACAAAATTTTGAACTAAAATCTCTATTTTACTTGATTATATAAATAACATCCTAAAAAAAAGTGTTATTTGATTTTTTGCGCTAAAATATTTTATTTTCAAAGAAACCAAATTTTGGGGTAAAAAAAAATTTTGGGGGGGCAAGGAGTCTGTGCAGCCAATGACAATAACATTACGCTAATAACAGCCTATGGATAATTATCACTTATGTCATCATACGTTACCATGTAACAAATATTTTTTGATTTTTCTCTAATGGTTATAATTTAAAATATCATTAAATTTTCTCACCGAATATCACTCGAGCATTGATTAATAACCCAAAATTTTATTACTTCTTGAACCACGTTATTTCTTGACAACAGCCCTCTGCCTACGGCATTGGGCTGTTGTGAGGTATTATAATGTGATTTCGAAATGTGTATTAAAATGATCTTCTAGTTATCAATACTCTTGGGATGTTATGGATAAAGTGTCTTTAATCGTGCGTTCCAAAGCAACCAATTACAATAACATTACACTTTTCAGGGCCGGATTTAAAAATACGGGGGCCTTGGAGTCATAAGTAGGTAAGGTTAGGTCTATAATTATTTATAGAATAAGATAATAGTATATTATTAACCAAGGTTTAGACAGCCATCATTATTGCCCGAGCGGCAAGTTTAAATCACGAGGAGCGGAGCGACGAGGGATTTAAGACGCGAGGGCTATAAGCTGTCTAAACCGTGGTTAATATAATATTTTTTCCACTACTACAAACTTTTATAAGACATTTATCTTTATAGTATTAATAATTATAAAGAATTATAGGTAGGTATATAACTATATTTTTTAATCAAGTTACCTGCGCTTTGTACTTGGCAAAATATTTTGTTGTTTTGTCAGGTGGCTTTATTAATATCAATTTTTGTTCATTTATTCATTAGATTCCACGAGTGTTCCTTTTTTTTTTTAAATGAGCGAAGAAAATGTTAGTGATATTATTATGTGTACACGTTAATTATTAATATTAATATTTGTTATTGATTGTATCGATATTTTACATTATTAAGCATCTCTAATAATCTAATATGTAATATTAATATAATAATATAATAATATCTGGTTGCCTAACCACAAGAAATCACCTTTCAGGTTCTTCATGTTTATGAATTGATATTGTAGAATCAAAAAATCAAGTTACCTGCATTCAAATAGATTCTTGAAGATCGGTCAATAATGGATTTCAATGCCTTATTATTGACCATGGTCAATAACAACTTATAAGGTAGAGAAAACCGATTTCTAATGTTAATAATCGGTTAGTAGTGGAAAAAATATTATTTTTTGCAATTTTTAAATAGTTTTATGAAAGTCCGAAATAAAAATATATTTTTCATTATTACATTGATTGTTATTTACATAAATATAAATAAATGAAATTAGTCTTTTCCTGAGTTTTTCGCCGCAAAATCATTATTAATTCCTATGAAATTCAGCTTCCGAAGTGGAGTAAATCACGTCGACACTTCAAACATACACATTTAAACGACGAACGTCGCATATACACAAAACATCATCTCTCGATTAAGTCCAGGGTGCCTAGCTTTCGTGTGCTTTCATATACCAGCACCCTTGTTATAAAAGATATAAAGATGGGACTTGCGGCTTACTGTTCTATTATGCTATCAAACTTTCATGGCCACGAAGTTTTTATAACCCTCCCAGTTTCTGACAGTGTGAAAATTTGTCATTTTTGACGCTCCCCTGTATCTCGCCCAACTAGCAAAGTAGAACTTTAAAGGAAGCAAATTATTTTATAATGCTCGAATAGCGTTGCCCTAAGAATAGTTTTGTTTTGTTCGTTCAGAAAAATACTTGCATCAAGTCTTATAACGGCTTTTACAACTTTTACTGTAGAACAAGTGATTCTTGTTTGTTTAAGAATTTTATAAAAGTATTATAATATGAGATACAACCTTTAAAAATATATATCTATAAGTATTGCAGCCATATGGTATCACTAATAGCTTTTTATTAGCGCCATATATATATATACATGTTTTATTAAGGATATATAGGGGAAATGATAAAAGTATTGTTTAACATTGATATGCGTTATTTATTAAATCGTTTTATATTTATGCTAAATCTAGAAAAATGCTTAATCTTTTATAAATATTTTTTTTAGGTTAGGTTCAAATTTATCCTATTACGAAGTTCATTGAAACGTTATAGAACAGAAAGATTGGTTTTAAAAATGTAAAAAAGTACCTTGTATGAAATATGAAAAACCAAAGAAATTTCTTACTCCCTCTCAAGCTCTGATGTTATAATGTAATATATTTATCGAAGTCGAATTTTCGAAGTACAATCATATCACAATAAAACAATAACCCTCCCAAAATGGATGCAAATGGTTTAGCTGCCTCTGTCATGGATAGGACATTGTTAATAATTACAATGTGACAATACCCGAAATATTGTGCTGAAGGCTATTTTGATCATCACTGGCATGTTTGGTCACTCAGAGCTCCGTTGCATGTAAGGAAACATATTGATAATAATATTATAACGATTATTATATTTCTTGTCTTTGCTTTACGAAATCTTTCAACTTCTAAAGCGTTGCAACACCATCATCTTGCTTTACGTTACAAAAAAAATTTTAAACGCCGTAATATGCAACTCTATAAAACCATTTTATCGTATACAGTTCTGATTTACAATAGAATATTATTAAAGGTTTTAATTCGACATGAAATGGTTGTATTATAATGCGCCATGTTTAAATAATGAGTTGTTGGATCTGCGACTGCCGCCATCCTGTAAAATTAAGTCGGAGACGTAAAGATGTAGTTTTAACGTAACTTTATTAGTTTTGGAAGACTATTCTCTAACGTTATTCTTAAATAAAATAATAACATAATATTATGTATAAAAATATCCAAATCATAAGAAAAAATTATATACATTTTTTTTTAATTTTAAAGCAAAAGTGGTCAAAACTAAAGCGCATCATCAATCATATATATATAGTTTATCAATAAAATTTCCGTCGCAATGAAATTTGAGTTATTAACGGTAATCTAAGATTGTTAAAATGATAACGACGGTAATATAATATTAATCATTTTCCACGAACGAGCGTCATTAAGTTTCGGCTAATCAATTTTTTAATAAGTAGGTACATATTCATAATCTCCGTTGTTATACGCCTCTTTTAAAATAATTTGATTCTAAAATTCTGCACTAAAAAATTAAATAGCTCTTTAAATTGCTATATTACCAGACTGCATTATACAATCCCTACATAATATTTGTGTAAGACCTTTAAAATGTCGAAAAAATATTGTTGTATAAATATCACCAAGTACACACTACAAAACAATTTTACAGTTGTTGCATTAAATCACTTTAAAAGTGTGGTACACAACCTCTATAGAACTCTTATATAATCAAAATGTTTTATAAAAGTGGGCCTTTATTGACCCTATAAATACCATATAAGGGTGTTAAGCCACGTTATAGGAATTTTAAGCTTCTATAAAATTTATTGTATAGTAGTTTATACTACCCTTATAAAATTTATTTTGCTAATTGGGCGATAATTTTGTAACTTATCAATAAAGTAAAAATGGATTATCGTAGAGTTTTTTATGCAGAATTCAGTGGCGTAGTTAGGTTTTTCTAAAAAGTTTTATTTTTGAGCTATGACCCAAACCTTGGGTTTTTCAAATGGAACACCCTATATATTATTTCTTTGTCTTGTCCCTCTTTTTAAGGACTATTCAAAAATATATAATAGCCCATATTTATTTCTTTTAAAAAGGGATAATTTTAACATTTTTTGTAAAATTAATCATTTTTCGTATAGAAGGCTACGCCCGCAAATAAAAAACAAAAGTTGCTCAAATTGGGCTCCGTTGTATTCTAAACACTTTCTACATACCACTTAATAAAATATTGGCCTTCCCTGCAAAAGCCTAAAGATTTTATGGGTAGCTTCTTGAAGTTTATCAATATTGTCGTATTGTCTCTTAGATATATAACTAACCTGAACTAACCTTCTGTATACCCCATCAAAAAATCCAACACAGAAAGATCAGGTGATCTTGGGGGCTAACCTGACAGGTCCATTGGTACAAATCCATTTATCGGGAAATGTGGTTTCTAAATATTTTCTAACTATATGAGAATTGTGACTCGGAACGCCGTCTTGCTTGGGTTCTCTTGGGACCAGTGCCTTGAATTGTTTCTGTTTAAGACACCAGAACTCGTAAAATAAGCCTCGTCGGACCATACCACCATTCTTTCAAAATTTGCTTTTTGCTTTTTCCTGCAACATTTCTAGGTACCAGTTGCAAAAAACTATCCTACGTCCTGTGTCACCGGGAGGTAAATGTTGGACAAGAAGGTATTTGTATGGTTTAAATTTATATTTTTTTAGTATTAACTGCGTTCTTGATATTTTAATCCCAACTTTATCATAAACTTTTCTGCATGATTTAGATGCTTGTACCGTGACAGAGGCCAAAACATTTATATCTTCTTCTTCCCTGTTCTCCTCGTTGTAAAAATTAGGCCTAGGTTTTTAAAAGATCCATTCTTAATGAGATTGGCTTGGATATTTTGAAATATTCTTTTAACAGGTTGTTGTCTTTCTGGATACCTATGAAAAATTTAAATCTGTAACAAAAAGCAAATAATCGGTAACAAAGTAACTAATGAACTAACCTAGCAAATTATTTTAAATTTTACCTATTTAAATACAGCTCCGAGGCTGCGTTCGCATCTTCATTAGCTTGGATAAAATAATCAGACCTACACATCGTGTTTTTCATAATTTTTATATTTATTATTTTGTGCCATGTTGAATAATTTTTCGCAGCAATAAAAAATAAACCTACAAAATCAAACAAGTATCAGTAACATTGGACAACAATCCGTAATGGCGCATTTACAGAATTTGGTTTTCTGTCATAGCTATCCGCTAAAATCTTAAAATTAATCTTATAACAAAAATAAATATAAACTATCACATACTTTCAAAAAGTTTTTAAAACGAGAAAAATATATAGGGTGTCACATTTAAAAAAAAAACACAAGTTTGGGTCATAACTCAAAAACAAAACTTTCTAGAGAAAAACCAACTGGCTACTAGATTGTACATAAAAAATTCTATAACAACTCATTTTTACCTTATTGATAAGTTATCAAATAATCGAGTTATAGAAAAGCGTCAAAAATGACAAATTCTCAAAATCGCCCTGTATATCAAAAACTGCGAGTACTATGAAAATTTCGTTTGCAACAATGAAGTTTTCATAAAATCATAGAATAGTAAGCCGCACACCCCATCTTTCTATCTTTTATAATAAGGGAGCTGGTATATGAAAACACACGAAAACTGGACACTCTGTACAGTTCACGTCCGATATTATACATAAATTTAAGAATTTTGATATTATGATTGAAATGACTTATGGCAAGACTTTCTGTTATTTCGGAAATAAATTTGCAAAAAACTTGATTTGTGGGGGCCCCCTCCTGTGGGCTTCAGCCCCTGCTGCTCACCCCTAAATCCGGCCCTGACACTTACAACATTCGAGGAATAGTTATCACTAACATCATCATATGCTGCCATGGAACAAATTTTTTTGACACTTCTGTAATAATTGTTACAATTTAAAATGTCATTAAATGTTCTCACCGAATATCCCTCGAGCATTAATAGAGACCCCAAAATTTTATTTACTCCTCAAACACGTCATTCTTTGAAAACAGCCCTCTGGTTGTCAGATATCGAAATTTGTAATAAAATTATCTTGTGGATATCAATGCTTTTGTGATATTATGGATGATAATAATCCCCGATTTAATTAAATGTTGTTTATTTTGCCCAAAGTTTTTATGGCATTTTCATAATAAAGTTTTTTTCTAAATGGTTACTTTTTTTTACAATTCGCAATAAAATCAAAACTGCGAGAGCTGACTTTCCTAATTACGTAATGAATTATTGTTTTTGTACTTCCATAAGTAGCTAAAGTTTGTCCTTTGGGTGCAGCTCTTAGCTTTCTTCATTTTCTAAAATAATTTTGGAAGCCAATATTTGACCACTTTAAAATTTACATGAAAATTCGTGTGTCCCACCTAACTATACAAGAACCAATCTATGAATATAATTTGTGCATTTCTTTATAAATAGCTTAACAAGGGCTCTTCAAACTTAACGTAAAGCACCTATTTACTAATAATTATACCATATACCTATTTTCTTTGACTCATTAACTAAAATGCATAAAATTTCGGTTGTTCGTTGCATGATTCGATACTCTCTACTCCATCAAGCTATATTTATCTGAAAGGTAATAACGTAGAAAAGTTCAGTTTTGCATGCATCATAAATCTCAAGCTTGTTCGGTTGCCGATGAAACAGAAAATAACTCAATAGAGATACATAGCAACAAAACTCTAGGTCAAGGATTAATAAAACTCGGTTGAATTTTCATGAAATTTTAATGACTCGTAATGCAGGCTTTTTGTACGATTTTCCTTTAAATGCTTTGTTCATTTTGTACCAAATACACGTAAAAACGTTCTTTATCAACTCATCAATACAGTAAAATAGTTAGACGTTTTTAATAAAAATATAATATGGTGTGTTTTACCAATTTTCGTAAAATGTCCTTAATTGTTTAGGGTAGATTAGGTTTACACTTTAACTTTAATTTTACTTTAGTGAAAAGTTAAATATACATGAAAATTCCTGAATGGTCTTTTAATGGAGATACAGAGCCCCAAAGGTATACCCAGCAATTTCCTTTCTTGGCTCTAACTTTTGAACCGACTTGAAATTTTATTATTTTGTTGAGGCCAAAAAGAGTCATTATATCATACTATAGTAGATGTTTTACATCGTCAGGGAAGGCAGGAATAGACTTACCGCCTCACTCGTTGGGCCAAAATTTTGACAGGTATCATTTTACAGAGCTGAAAACTGATTTTTTAAATACTCTGGTTATTCCTCTTCAAAAAAGATACTCTTAATTTATTTCGATAAAACACTCAAAAGTTACTAATGCTAAACACAAACAGGTAGAAATAAAACACGCAGGATATGTTGATGTGCATTTATTGGAGACATCGTCAAGTCCAAAAACCTTTCAAAGGGTTGATCGGAGCTTAATTAATTTACAATGTTATTAAAATTTAAAAATAATGAAAACGGTTAACTGTTATTTTGGCAAATGTTCAATAATATGGGTTCCACGTACTTCAATACATTTTCTTAGTCTTCAAATATTTTTTCGCTGCTTCGTTAGAATGCTGTGTTATTCTCGCTAGTAGTTCTTCTCTAGTATTTACTGGTGTTAAATAAACTAGTTCTTTTAGATGTTCCCTAAAGTAAAAGTCTAAGGGATTTAGGTTTTGAGACCTTGGTGGCCATAAAACAGGCCCACCTGGATCTATTCATCAAGGGCCAAAAACGCTTGTTAAGTGTTGACGCACTATACGGTTATAATGAGGTGGAGTACTATCATGAATGTTCCACATTTACATTCTTCTATCGAGAGGCGCGTATTCCAATAACTTATTCAAATTTTGCTTGCAAATGAGTCACCATTGAGTCCTTCTTTTAAAACAAATGGACCTATTTCCGATTTGTCAGCCCACATATTTACCATAAACTTTTGTTGGTGTTTATTTTGAATTATGGCGTGCGGATTTTCATTAGCCCAAAAATTGTGTGAGTTTATTATGCCATCTCTTGTAAAACCGGCTTCATTGGTAAATAAAATAAGGTTAAAAAAGTTTAGATTTACGTTATGTTGCTGTATATATTAGTTGGAATATTGAAGTCTTGCTGCATAATTATCTGAAGATTTTTGAATTTTTAAACATGGTGCTGTTCTTACAGACTTTCATATACAACACATATTGTAACATGGTTTTGTATCGCGATCTCTCTCATGCTATTTGAATGGTTGTCAGCAATATCTTGTAAAACTTCTTTTTCTACGTAAGGGTCTCGTGCTCTCCTGGGAGGTCCCCCACCGCCACGTCGCGGCAAAAATTACCCTGAATAAGAAATTTAAAAAATTAATACCTTAACTCTAATAATTACTTTCTAATCATCTTTTACCTGTTTCCCTTAGGCTCCGATCAATCTTTTGAAAGTTTTTTTGACTTGGCAATGCTAGGGCTGGAAATATTTCAGAATAAAATCTTCTTGCCTTTGAAGAGTTGGACACTGTCTCGCCATAAATTAAATGCATATCAGCATAAGCAGCATTCAGCGTAAGAATATTCTTCCATTTTTTTTAAATTAATTTTACTTGAAGGCGGTTTTAACAAGTTTGGTCAATACTAATTCATTATGTAGGTATTAACAACAACCTGATTTTTACCTGTTTGTGTTTAGCTTTAGTAACTTTTGAGTGTTTTTGAGATACTTACCAGACACCCGGTTTTTTTCGTATCTTGGACTAGTTTTAGTAACAACTATTGAGTTTTAATTATGAAACACCCTGTATAATCGTATAAATCTGCTTGGGAAATCCAAAATGTATTATTTACAGAATACCTAAATCATCATTATATAAATTATTATATCAAATTAATTTTCACCGTTCATCTCAAATGTTTATTTTACAAAATATTCCCGTTTATGTTAACTTTTACGTTTTAAAAATTTTATGATATTATACAAAAAAAATATTATTTCAGTGGAAAATATACATCGAAGGTACAACCAAGATCCATCTTAATGAGGGGGACCACCAATATTTCCACCGATATAGTTCCAATATAACGAGGAATATTCCAGGGTGATTCCTTGAGTCCTCTGTGGTTCTGTCTAACTATGAACCCTCTCTCCAACCAAGTAAACTCCACAAGATATTGATTCGCTATCAAAAACGGCAACCACGAAGCAAGCAGGATTAACCATCTTCTATATATGGATAATCTTAAACTAATGGCCGCTACCAAAAACCAACTGGATCAGATGCTTAAAATAATGGAGGAATTCTCCAGTGATGTCGGAATGCAGTTTGGCCTGGATAAATGTCATACCTTCACCATGATAAAGGGAAAAATACGGCAAAACCCGTTTGTTATACAAGATGGTTAGGAGATTAAGGCAATGGTAGAATGCGAGAACTACAAATACTTGGGGATGAAGCAGGCTCAATGCATTAGTCATGCAGCGATGAAGACAGATAAAAGGGAAAAGTTTCTTAATAGAACAATAAGGTTTCTTAGATCGAAACTGAACAGCAAGAACTTGTTCAAAGCAATTAACACCGATGCCTGCTCAGTTCTGTCCTACTCATTCGGCATAGTGGACTGGAGCGTGACTGACGTCCAAGGGCTACAGCGCAAAACCAGAACTCAACTTACCAAAACACTTAAACATTACCTAAGAAGTGCGGAAGAGCGGACCACTCTACCACGACATCAAGGCGGAAAAGGTCTGGCAGACATTGGAAAAATAATGGATCAACAAATAACCAACTTAAGAGAGTACTTCCGCAATAAAGCCGAAACTTCAGACCTACACCATGCTATTTGCAAAGCGGACCACTCCACTCCTCTAGGATTGAGGGACCAGAATATCCCACAACACCACAAGACCAATGACGAAAAGCAACAGATATGGAAGGAAAATCTCTACATGGACGACACCTGAACGGGGCAGCCCCGGATCACGTCAACAGTCTTGCGTCGCGAACTACTGGCTCATCTCTGGAGAGATGTTTTCTGAAACAGACGGATTTCTACTGGCAATCCAAAATCAGGTCAAACCAACTAGAAACTACCTGAAATACATAAGTAGACACGACTCAGTACAAGCAGACAAATTCAGATACGGATGTCAAACTGCCGAAACTATCCAACACATCACGGGAGGATGCCCAGATGTTTTCTGCAACAGAATACAAAGAAAGGCATGACGGAGTGGCTAAGATCCTACACCAGGAGTTAGCGGTAAGCTACAGCTTGTCCAAAATGAGAAGATCCCATATTATAAATATACACCACAGACAATCTTAGAAAACAACTACTATAAGATGTACTGGGATCAGACTATTCTTACTGATCAGACGGTGGCTTATCACAGACCGGACCTTGTTGTGGTAGACAAGAGAGTCAGGAAAACGACTTTGATAGATGTAGCTATATCAAATACCAACAACCTTCTAGCAAAGCATGTTGAGAGAATAGCGAAGTATCAAGACTTCCAGAAACAAATAAGAAGACAGTGGAATATGGACAGCATCGAAATCAAGCCGATTGTTATTTTAACATTAGGAGTAATCCCAAACAAGCTTTTGGAAAACCTTAGAACACTGGACGTACCTCAAGATCTCTACAAGGATATGCAGAATGCAGTGCTACTGCCAACAAGCCGAACGGTCAAGAAGTATATGGGTAACCAAAGAAGGACCCCACGGGCCCAATAACACGGAAAGGGCCTCCTCAGAGCTCAATTCTTTTGATATCGGTGATATCTGGGATGAGTGAATGTTCCCCGAAGTGGTAGTGCATGACAGGTCTCGCGACCTGTCAAAATATCATATTAATAATAAATATCTTTATTTCTAATTATGTACAAGAATACATGGAAGTTATATCATACACAAAAAGCAAATGGCGTCAATAAAAATAAACCTAATTGTCTAATCTTACGAAATTCTACACTAACTTCCATCACTTTAAATAATCCTGTATAAAATAAAGTTCCATATCAACTAACACTGTGATTTTAAAAAGTTTTAATTTGTTGATACATTGTATGTAAAGAATTTTAAACACATATAGCGTGGATTTTCTCTGTTAGGGTTAGTCTGTGGACAGGGTAGTTTACATTTAAGGCCCTTGTGTTATATTCATGACATGTTTATAGCTAAAACATATTTCTGTTTTTGAAGAAAGAGATCAAACATTCGCAAATATAGACACCACACACAGTTAAAAGTCCACACGATTTAAAAACACTTCTGCAACTTTCGTTATAACCCATTCTTTTAACAAGTCTTACTAAAATTATGCCGTGCTTCACTATATTCATTCAAAATTGGCATAATGTATTGTTTTTAGACTCTTTTTATTTAGGTACCACCCAACAACCCTAACACCATAGCAAATTTAATTTAACTTTTTTATCAACATGCTTATATGATATGACCAGTTTAGGAATTCGTCCAAGTAAATCCCCAAAACTTAGTTTGTTCAACAATTTCTACATCGGATTCCCCAAATGATATTATATTTGGCTAACTTCACAGGATGCGGTAATGTGATTCCTTCAATCTTCCATAGTTTCAATTGGACTCGTATAAACTAAATGTTTAAGGTGATCCCAAAGGAAATATTTCAATAAATTTAAGTCTGAAGACGTAGGGGGCCAGGGTTGTGTTCCTTTTCGACCTATCCAACGATTTGGATACATTGTGTTGAAACATTCACAAGCAACCAAACTAAAATGAGGTGGAGCACCATCGTGTATCAAATATATTTACAACCAGAATGGCAATGGGAGATCTTCAAAAAAATGTCAGTAAACTTCTCCAGTAAGCCTCAGTTGTAAAAAGAATGAGGGTATCAAATGGTCTCCAGCAATTCCGACCCATACATTGGGTGAAAATGGGCGTTGATGACGGCTTTCTTAAATTGCGTGTGGGTTCTCATCCGCCCATTCATCTCTAGAAATATTTGCCTCATCGGTCAATAATATTTGTCCTAGAGACTGGGGATTTTCGAAAAATTTTTGTTGGTAATAAGGATGAAATTCTTCTCAACCAACGGGTGTGATTTAATTATTTCAGACAAATCTGTGACTCGCTTGCAAACGATGACAAAAGATCCCAACGTTTAATGCTATGCCAAAAAAATTAGTAAATCCTTTGCAAAGTAGTAAAAAAAGAGGACACTTCGGCACATTCAGGACAGCATCATTTAAAACCAAATTGAGATAGTGGCTAGCACAATTAATGTATTTTGCGTTATTTGTTATTGCTTTGATTTTAGATTGTACCCTATTGTATTCCCCACTCATAATGCTAGCTAAATCGTACCCTTGCCTGTAACATTTTTCGACAGATATTTTAAACTCTTTTAATTTATGATATACGACGCATTTGAGGGAATATATACCCGGTGATGGATGGCTTAATTGAACATAGGAAATCCCGTGTAAATTTTAAGGTGGCTAAATATTGGCTCCCCTGCACATTTTAGAGAAAAATTGTATTACAATTTCTTGAAGAGGCCGATATAGTAAACCTATGTCCCAAGGTTGAATAAATTTCAATAAGCCAATTCTAACTTATTCAATTAAATGTGATGGCAAAATTACAAAATTTTCATAGATTTAGGTAATGCAGCAAACACCAGTAAATAATTTCCGTGACGCTTTTATCAAAAATTGATGTGAAAGTGGACATAGCGGATGAAGATTATTTCACATTAAAAACAGATTTGAGTATCACCAATCCAGAAATCACACATCCAAAATAAAAGACACCATTATGTTTTTCTTCCTAAGCCTATAATTTAACATAACATACTTAAGACTACAGATTTTCACAAAAACATTAATAAATTAAAGGTTCAAACAACCCTTCATTCAGCCCTATGATCAAATACACAAGTAAACTCTAGACGCTAACTACAAAATTCCCTGTTTTCAACCACAGTGAAAAATTAACAACTAGGCTTTTTTCGGTTATTGTTCTGGAAACCGTACGTTGAAAGTTAACTTCTGTATTTAATCATAGGGCTAATAAGCAGCTAAACAATATCCCAACCAATCATAAAATTAATTTCTAACATTACTGAGTTAATAAAATTCTGTCACATTCTAACGAAATACAGTATTATGGCTGGTCTAGATTTTTAAATTTCACATCTTTATAAATAAAATTTTTTAAGTGACCCCACAGAAAGAAGTTGTTTGGCGAAAGGTCAGGAGATCTGGCTGGCCAAAGGATTAGATGCCATGGGCCAATAATATTTCGGTTCAAAATATTTTGCAAGTATTCCCTAACCATGAGAGAATTATGGGCAGGCAAACATCCATTTGATACCAGATCTCCTGATTTTCGCGTACAACTTCTTCTAGTGCGGTTTCAATTCGATTTTGTAGTAAGTCCAAATAGGTTACTGCTGTAAGGTTACCTTCCATGAAGAAAGGTCCAATAATCTGATGTCTTAAAATTGCCGTCCAAACATTTATTTTTTTGTGGATAATACGTTCGAGTATGAACAAGGCGATATTCACTTTCTTGGCTCCAATACCAGCAATTTTGAACATTTGGTTCCTTGTTGAGGCTGAGTGTACATTCATCGAAAAAACAAATATTTTTCAAAAAATCCCTGTTATTATTTGCTCTTTCCATTACCTCAAAATAGAATACCATTCTCCGTTCTTCATTACCTTGCCGTAACTCTTAATGTTTTTCATATTTGTAAGGAAAATATTTATGTTATTTTAAAATGCGCAACACTGTGTTTTGATGTTTTCCTACGAATTGCCCAAGAATCCTTGAATTTTATATTTTTCCACGTGCAGTAAAATATCAAGATCTTTATTATCGCTTTCGTCAGCTCTATTGACATTCTGAGTTGAGCATTTACAGTTATTTGTTACAGTGCCTTTGGACATAAGTTTACTAATGATAAGTTTAATTAATGAAATGGAAGGGGTAGACTTATCAGGGAATTAAACTCAAAATATTTCAGACACTGCTTTTAAACTGTTTACTGTATAATACCACTTAATCATAGTTATTTTTTCCTTATTGGAATAGCTCATTGTAATTAAAGCGCCTTCAAGGAAAATGTTGTTACTGTCGCTACTTTTCGCTTTATCAATGCCAAATAAAAAAACTATGAAAATTTCGTAATTTTGCCATCACATTGAATTGAATAAGTTAGGATTGGCTTATTAAATTATATTCAAACTTGGCATATGGTTGTACTATATCGGCCTCTTCAAAAAATTATTATACAATTCTTCTCTAAAATGTACAGGGGTGCCAATATTTAGCCACCTCAAAATTTTCATTAGATTTCCTATGTATAACCAAGCCGTGCATCACCCGGTATAGGAATAGCTCGTCCATAGATCTTTTACGTCCATATGGTAGATTAATAGCTATTAATGTTGGGGCCCCTGTGCGCCGCACCGAACTGCCTTACGATTGTTACGCCACTGGCACAAGGAAAATCGTGACACAGAACTATTTTTGTCATATAAGTAAACGACTTACAAGGGCCGGAGACTGTAAAACTGTCCACGTCAAACTATTCTGGATTTCCTTTTTGTGTGTGTTCAAGCTTAATAACAAAGAAACTACGAGAGTATAAGTTGGTAAAACGATAAAAATGTTTGCTTAAAAAAGGTGTAAGAAATAGCTGTGTCCACGATTATTGCTCGTAAGGGAAACGTTTATTGGGCACTAAGGACCGATAACGTACATTTTGGGGTCAAAAACCCGGTGAGTGTTAACAGAGAAAACCCAAAATTGTTAAATATACAAGAGACAGATTTATTTTTATTCGAGTAAGAGAGGTTTGTTTTAGGTAATGTTTAGGACACCCTGGTCTCTAAGGCCACAATACTCTGCACTATAATATAACAGACACAAATTTTATTAAATACGTATGTGTACAAAGTGTACATTAAAAAGATATAATTCCAATCACGTTATTCGTTAAACTTAGGATATAATAATAATAATAATAATAATAATAATAATAATAATAATAATAATAATAAATTATTTTATTGTAATGGTAAGATTACAAACGGCGAAGTTGAAGCGAAGCTTTCTCACTTAACCACTGTGATATATGTATATAGTAGGTAATTAATAATCACAATACTACATAACTAATTAACCAAATAATAAAAAGTTAAACTCTATAAATTCAAAGTAACGTTATAATATATACTATGGTAGGTAATATATAAGTATTAAGTACTAAGTACTTAACCTTATTAAAAACATGAAACTATATTTAAAATATAACTGAAAATATAATCAACCTGATTTGCGTATAATTTAGAGTAAATTAAATATAAACTGTTATACAAAATTTTGTATAATTTTTTTTTACTGGCAGCTTAAATTTGATGCCAGTAGAAAATTTCATGCTGGCAGGAATCTTATTATAAAGCTTGACTACATTATAACTGAAGGATCTTTTAAAATATGTTGTGCAATGCAGAGGTGTAGTAATTGTAGATTTTTTTCGAATATCCAGATTATGTTCATCATCGCGGAATTTAATTTTTTGGTATAAATACTGCGATTTAAAATAATTTTGTAATAAAGAACAAGTGCATGCAAAGCTCGCCTTTCATCCATTCTCAGCCATTCAATGCCTCGTAACTTAGCAGAAATACCACGCTTTCGTCCTCTTATACCTCCAATCAGACGGACGCAACAGTTCTGGATAAGCAGGATACGGTACACATCTGCACCCACCAGACATGGCCCATAGACCGCGTCCGCGAAATTAAAGTGTGACAAAACAATCGAGTCACATTGAAGTCTTTTCATACTATCATTTAAAATGTTCTTATGACCATAAATCAGTTTTAAATTAGCAAAGGCTCTTTTGATACAAAGGATAACATGCTCAGAAAACCTCAGGTTTGTATCAATAATAACACCCAGATTTCTTGCTTTGTCAACCAGTTCTAAATCTACATCGTTTATTTTAATTGATATTTTTTTCCTATGTAAATTACGTATTTGTGAGCCACCGAAAAGTAAAACTTGTGATTTTATAGGATTTATACTAAGGCAATGAGACTCTGAGGCTCTGAGGACAGCACTTAAATCAATATTTATTATACTATTAGATTCGGCAATGTCATCAGGCTTAAAAGAAAAGTAAAGTTGCGTGTCATCCGCGTAAAAATGAGATTTGCAATGTTTTACATAAGTTATCAACTGCGATGTATACAGAGCAAAAAGTATATGTCCTAAAATTGATCCCTGCGGGACTAAGACAAGAGCACGCGGTGTTTCCCAAGCGGTCACCCATCCAAGTACTAGCCGCGCTCGACACCGCTTAACTTCGGTGATCTGACGGGAACCAATTCAATTCAATTTTAAATTTCTTTATTATTACTAAGTAATATTTTCACATATAGCCTCATGTTTTTGGGATAGTCCCCTGGAGCTACTCTCCCCGGTGCTGTAGTGCAACTACAGCACCGGTTTGTTAACCTACCCTAGGGCCTATAGAACTGGGGGCGCAGCCCCAGCGGGTCGTTGGCCTGACCCTTAAGAGGTAATATGCACTTAAATTTGGTGCTTTAGGTGTCGCTAGGCCCTTGCCCCACACCATGCAATACATTTTTTGATTTGGACAGCGTACCATGTGCCATTGTTTGCTGACTTCTATTACTTAAATATTTATTTAAAAAGTTGCAAGTATTTTTGCGAAAACCAAGATACCTCACAATAGCTAAAAGAAGTGTATGATTTATTTTATCAAACGCCTTCGAGTAATCTAGGAGGACCAGTACTGTTAGTTTACCACGATCAGTTGTCTCAAAAACATAATCGGTTACCTTTAATAAGGCGGTATTAGAACTATAGTCCTGCCTAAATCCAAATTGCACATCGGGCAGAATACTGCATTGACCTATGTAACTTTTAACCTGATTATTAGGTATTTTTTCTATAACCTTGGAAAATGCTGGCAAAATACTAACCGGGCGCAGATCCTTTAAATCAATAGGTGTTGTAGCTTTAGGCAGCGGAATTATATAAGACTTTTTCCAAGTATCTGGAAATGTGGAAGATTCGATGCAATAGTTTACCAGGTGCGTCACAACCGGCAAGACAACCGGATAACAATACAGCAACATTTTTACACCAATGCCATCATTACCCAAAGCCTTTGATTTAATTGAAAATATTGCTTCCTCTATTTCCTTAATAGTCGCCATTCTAAAGTTAAAGCCGGTAATATTATCACGTTGGCCATTTAAGTAAAAATTTAATGTATCGGGGTTTGAATCAATTTGAGAAATGTTGACGAAATAATCATTAATCCCGTCAACTATCCCTAAAGTATCAGGGACCACCGATTTCTCCCGACCATAAATCGCGAGTTCTTTAAGTAATCTCCAGTTTTCCCTAGAAGCATTACGACGAATCCTTTCCTCTAGAAATGCTGTTCACAGACGCAATGACAAAGTTTCGCAATTACCTATAAGACTCCCAGTTGCCATTAGATTTGTTCTTTTTGTATTTTGAGAGCCCGATTCCTAACTGTCATAATAAACTTCAAATTTTGGGTAATCCATGGTTTTTTTCTTTTAGTTATACAAACATTTCGTATAGGAGCATGCACATTGAAGATGTCTATTATAAAATTATTAAATAATTGAACCTTGTCATTAATATCATACAACTAAAAGATTCTATAGGAAGCAATCTCCCTAAGTTCAGCATTAAAAACCTCTTAATTAAAATTACTGTAGTGCCTATAAGTATGATAAAAAGGTTGCGGTTTATCGACTCTCAATTTCAAGTCACATTTAACAAATAAATGATCAGATACATCCAAGGTATAATCGACACACGAGGAAGCTATATAATTTATATCAAAACATATTATGAGGTCCAGGAGGGTTGAGTCACCTAATCCATGTCTGGTGGGCTAATCAATTAACTCTTTCAAATCATATGCAGATAGTACTGACAAAAAACGATCGACATAGTTGCAGTTTAGATTCATTACATTAAAATTAAAGTCGCCTGTGCATACGAAGTTATCACATTCAGGTAATAAATTACAAATATTCTGCTCAAACTTTGTACAAAAATTTAATATTTCTGAAATGGGAGGGCTTCTGTATATACCTGCTAAGTGTCCTCATAAGGATGGCGACCGGCGATATGTAAGACGCCATATTGCCTAGAGCTTCAGAAAAAATATTTTAGTAGTAGTGACAAAAATAAATCTAAATTACTTTCAAGGTGCTACCTTGGCCGCAAGATGGCGTACCACCTGTAATCAATTAAAAAACTTTGATATTCCTCAGAATGTAATTTTTTAAAGGTGAGTGTAAAATATGCATATTGTAAATTACACATGGTATTATATATTTCTTGTGTCATGCTATTTACTGTATTAAAAATAGAGTTGTGGGGAAAGTCTAAGCTCTACTTTTTAAATTTATTTAATAAGTTTGACGTGGGTTAATGGAATTTTACAAATTTGGTCTCATTAAAAAGGGCTACCCTTGCTCTACTCTGTTGAGAAATAAAGATCATTACTAGCGTTTTTTGTACAGCTAATATTTTCGGTTTTCTAAGAAAAATAAATAGAAAGGTATATACAGTAAAATCTCTTAATAGCGACCACTCTCTGGGAATCAAATATTGGTCGGTTACCAGGGGTGGTCGGTTAATAGAGAAAAATGAAACAAGTGGTTTGCATTTTACAGTGCTTGTTCATTAATAAGTATCTACATATGTGTAAGTAATTTTAAATATTTTTGTTTAAATTTATCAGAACTAAAATTAAATAAGATGAAGCCAATTCATCAATACGTATATACGGCACGTGCATACTAACATACATATTATACAATGTATTGTATGTTTACTTTAAAATCTTTATTTTTTAAAATAATCAGAAATTGATGATTGCTTCATAGATTTTGTTTTATTTTTATAATATTCAAATTCACGTTTTAATAGCAATTGAGAAATATTTATAGACTTGTTAAAATGGTTAACATTATTAAAAACGTTTTCTAAGTCTTTCACACTTGCGCAGGCTTCAGATAGGCTCGATATTTTCGACACTGGAGCAAGTTCAGGTTCCTCTTTCTTAGTCTCAGAGTTAGCAATAGTTTTATCCGGTTCTTGGATCCCTTCAATACACTCGATGAAAGTCAATTATGTACTTTCTGTTGGCAAATCGTTATCAACAGAGGCAAATTGTTTCAAGTTCACAAATGTGTCCTTAAAATTAGGAAACAGTTGTGCGTGCGGAATATTATCTTCTCCTTCGAAGTCGTCAATATAATCTGTATTACACATAAATTCGCTTTCATAAAGCATTTTCTTATTGTTACTGGGGACAAAATGCGCCAGGCCACCGAAACCCATATGAAGCTGTTGGTTATGGCACAGGATTGTAAAAGTTTACAATCCTGTGGTTATGGTAATATTAGTTTCGATTTCTTGAAGAGGACTACCACTGTCTATACATGTTAAAAGCCTCCTAATAAGTTAGCCTCTGTAGGGCATTTTAAAACTCTGATGAATGCCTTGTTCCAAACGATGTCAGTGTGAGTATTAGGTGGAAGAAAAATAATTTTGACATTATCTAGTATATTGAAAAGGGTTTGCTATTTCCCTCTGCCAGAACCATCCTCAGACGCGTTTCGCTGTATAACAGCTCATCAGTGAGGCTATGGGTTCTGACAAAAGGAAAAAGCATCGGCGTTTGTTTTAAAACAGAAAAATCGATTTGATACAGAGAATGAAGCCAGATGGCTCCATCTCGTGATGCTGGTAAATAACACCAATTTCTAAGCATACCTGCACCCTATGACATGGACTTATCAAGCCACAGAGGGAAACCTGCAAAGACAGAACGTCACAATTACAGGAGTCCTCGCTAGGCAGCGCTATGCGTTTTGTCGGTTTAGTAACCGAAAACTTAACACATTGAAAAGGCTTTGCTTTTTTCCTCTGCCAGAACCATCCTCAGACGCGTTTCGCTGTATAACAGCTCATCAGTGAGGCTATGGGTTCTGACAAAAGGAAAAAGCATCGGTGTCTGTTTTAAAACAGAAAAATCGGTTTGATACATAGAATGAAGCCAGATGGCTCCATCTCGTGGTGCTGGTTATCTAGTATAATTTTGCGATAAGACGTTGCATTATCCAGAAACAATACCACTTTCTTACTCCGCTCCTTCATCTTGGTATCAAATCTGTGAAGCCATGTTGTCATGATGACTGCTGTTATCCATGCTTTTTTATGTGAGACCCATATAAGAGAGGTAACTTATCGATATGTGTGCCCTTAAAACATCGAGGGTTGTTGCTTTTTTTTATTATAAGGGGTCGTTTCTTCTCACCCTCCATATCTGCACGGAACAGAATGGTGAATCATTGTTTTGCTGATTTTTTTCGAGTACACTTGTCATCTTTCAATGCATATGTTTTTGCTGGCAATGCATGATATTAGAGACCTGTCTCATCTGCATGGGATACGTCCTTGGGGCATAATCCTTTAAAATGGTCAGTAGCCTTTCTTTCCAAGCATTTACGTCTTCGATATTGATATCGGCTGATTCGCCACATATTTTCTTGAAGGTAGTATCGTGCCGACGACGGAATTTTTCAAACCATCCATTTGATGCCTTGAAGTTATCTAGTCCTAGATATTGAGCTAATTCGAGGGCTTTTGTTTGAATTTTGGGCCCGGATATTGGCAAGTGCTTGTTTCGCGCCTTACAAAATCAGTTAAAAAGAACTTGGTCCACTGGCAATCCTTCAGTTTCGGAAAATGTTCTTTCTTGTTCACCGTTGCCACCTTCTTGAAACAAATTTCTAACTTCTGGTTTATTTTGAAGCAACATAGTCACTTGGGTTTTACCTACTCTAAAATTTTCAGTCAATTTTTTGGTGCTTGAACCAGTTTTTTCACTTTCCTAGATTATTTCAATTTTTTCGCTTAAAGAAAGATATTTCCTTTTTTTCTCCATTTCCAAATATTCACAAAACACACAAAAACTGTTTAAGACAAAACTAATTTTAACAACCGATTAATCAGCCTTTAAAGCAAATTGAATAGATCCGCCTGCAAAAAAGTAACTAGTGTTTGTACCTATATTTATTAAGAATTGCCTGGTTGGGTTTTACTGCCCCTAATAGAGGGTGTTATTAGCATCCTTGTTTATTAAAAACTCCAACGATGAGTGCCCACGGTCATTTAATAGATGGGTCGGTAAAGAGGAGTATAAAATAATAAGATTTCCATTTTTAAATAGGTATGGGGAATTCATAACCGGTCGTTTAACGCAGGTGGTCACTTTATGCAGGATGTTATTATATATATAAAATATATTTTCAAAAACTAAGTGCAGTTAATGAAGTAAAAAGTGCAGGAAGGCGTAAAAAGTTATTAAGAAAATTCAGATGTAAAAAGACATTTCGGAAATACGGATAAAAAAAAATTTTTCTGCCACCTTCTAAAAACTGACAAAACAACCGAGTTTACTCCACCGCTAAAAAAAATCGCTTATTCCTTTAAATTCGCTGCTTATTCCTAGACACAACTTTTCGAGATCTGTAATGGTATCGTTGACCGTGTCGCAAATAGAAAAAACAAGATTGATTTTTGTTTAATTTGAAGTTAAAAAAACTCAGAAGTTTATGAACGAGACATTCTAAGCAACATGTTTTCGGCAATTGAACAGTTATCAGATAATTATACCTTCCAACAAGATGGTGCCCCGTCCCACACTTTTGTGAGTGCAGTAAGGTACCTACAGGAATGTTGCCCAGATTTTGTACAACCCGATTATTGACCACCAAATAGCCCGGATTTAAATCCGGCTGACTATTTCATTTGGGGACACTAGAAGCTATTGTTTATAGAGACAATAATATTGCTAGTATTAAACACCCAAATAATGAGTGTTGGGAAAATTTTAGTCAAGTGTCTACTAATAATGCCATTAATCAATGGCGAAGAAGACTCCAAGCCGTTGTCACAAATAATGGTGGTCATATTCACAATATGTTCCTTTAATTGCTATAGCACTGCAAGTCTCGTTATTCAATTTGTCCTTTTTTTTTTGTAAGATATGTTTTCAGTGTAAACTAATTCATTAATTTCGATTTCCAAAGAATGATTTTCGTTATACCGAGTATATAGTCATAAACTAAAATAATAATGAATGAAAGAACGCAAATTAATTTGAAAAAAATTACTTGAGGATTTTCCGAATGTTCGATTTTTGTAACGAGTTTTACGTGAAATCTCATAGGTGCATCCTTGAATTTTCAAAAAGTTATTAATGCATCAACCACTTTAGAATACATAGCTCCTAAACATATCCAAAAATTATAAAAATCTGATCATACATAAAAAAGTTATGAGCTATCACGTTAATTTGGCCCACAGTGTACAATGTTATTTATACGCTTAGATTTTAAAGCACAAAAAATATGGTCTAAATATAAAGGAAAACTTAAGTATTTTTAATATTTTGTTGCTATAACCTTGTGTTTTTTTTTCACCGCAGGCAAAGCCCAACTTTGACACCCCCCATATCCATAAAACCTGAACTAACCAATTGAGTTTAGATAAAGAAAAGAAAAAGCCTTAAAAACTATAAGCCGGTGAGTGTAAGGTAATAATAAAACCAAGAAAAAAAATATTACAGGTATAGGTACTTTTATATAGTTCAAATTAATCTTTTAGATCAGACAATGCCTAGAACTTCAATTTAAGGATAATATTAGCCTGATTAAGTACTGTTGATCATATTCTAATTTAGTTGACTGCGTGGTGTAGTGGTCTAAAGCGCGGTCAAGAATAATTAAAGAGTTTCTAAATTTAGTAATTGGTTTATTACTGAGCGGCTGGATGATCCAGAATTAGATCCTCGAGCAGAGCAGGGCAAAAAATAATTTTTTAAATAAAGTCGCCCCTCGGAGGGCAATGACAAACCATCAAGAGTAATTTGCCTACTAAGAATCCCGTTGCACACCAGTGTTTATTCAAATTGCACTGTTTAAGGGCTACGCTTGTGGACGGTACCTAGAAGTAAACGAATTGTGAGTTTATTTATAGTCCAATGGATTTTAAGTTTGAAATGGTATGTAGGAAAATTTAAAATTTTAAATGTGTCTGAATAATTTTCCCTCCGTCTTTAAAATCTTTAAAATACGGCCGTCGGCTACCGACCTCTTGCGGATTTCGAGGCGAAGCTTATCGCAATCGCACGTTTCACACTGGAACGCAAAACCAACTATGTGCGGACGGACTCGGGGATTTCGGAGCGTTTAGTAATTATTTTATGCTGAAACTTAAATGCAATTTTCGGTGGTAAGTCGTGTTTGCAGCTTAAAAACGTTTAATGATGTTTCCAAAATTAGCAGTATCATAGGGTTTGCCAATGCCTACATGTTGCAGTTTTTGGTTTAATTTTCTGTGAGAAGAATATGCAAATTTTATAAAACAGCTGATTTTTAGTAAATGCGATTAGATTATGTTCACATCTGTCGCTATTGTCACCTTTAATAGCCAGTTTGTACTCAAAGATACTACTATATACTATATATTCTACGAGTGTCACAAAATTTCGATTTTCAGCTTGGATGCTAATTCCTTGTGTGTAATGTGAATAGACAAAAATTGATTTTAGTAGGTAGGTTAGTTAGGGCGTATTTTCTGGTACGGTTAATAAAAACCCATGGTTAATTTTCAAATCTATATTCTATGTAAATATGAATATCATAATGTATATTTTTACCATAACAATGTGATATTATATTCCATTCAAATTATGCAGGACGGTAGTCTGAAAGTCGTTAGCAGTGCCGATTCATAGTACAAATATGTACCATGATGCCGACAATTTTCTCATATCGATGCAGTCGCGTCCGTAACGATAAGATAATTAATAAGAACTAATCGTAATCGTGCCTCGCAACGCATCAAGCCAAATACAAGCAGCGAGAGAATCGGCCCTGAAAGAATATGTCACCGCCTACTACACGACGAGTAGCTACGCCCCTTGCTGCGACCGTCCAAGCAAACCTACCGAGGTCCGTAGCCCTTAACGGAGAGAGAGACTTTTAGAAAATTGTTGATTCGGACAGGTCAACCACCACGTCGTTTGGATGGAAAGCGTGTAAGTGCGCTTCAGCAATAAAGCCCAGTAGCGGACCAAAAAAAGGGGAGGGGGACCACTCCATGGGAGTATTAAAATCCGAAATCCTTGTATTAGTTTGCCGACAATTTACACATTTATCATATTTTGCAATTAAGAAATTGACATGATAATTAAGAATTTATCTTATTTTATCGTACATCATGCAATTGTCAGAATAGTAGACAAAAACTAAATTTGGGCGTGTTCTCCAAAAAATCTGTGAAGCTAATTTTGCGCTTTTCCTTGATCCTCCTAAAATTTATTTTTGGATCCGCGCTTGAGACCTTATCCTTCACTCGAAAAGCGAACGAAAAGCGATGAGAGTGACTCGTACGTGAGTAATATTAAATAATTTGGCATTCTTCACTACTTCTACCGGTAACTTAACGTAGGAAAATCGTTGAGATTGGTAAGTCGGAATTTCGGTATGTAAACGCTTATCACCTAACTTCCTAACCTTATTTTCATGTTTAAAAAGTCAGTAATTTGAAAATAGCAATTGAATTTTTCTCATTTATTTCATAAAGAATGGAGGGTCTATTACGCATTAACCTGATTAATGATTTAGATGATGCAGAGGCGGAAAATGATAGCTTTCACATGATAATCCATGGTGCTAAGAAAAGTGCACTGGCGGAATTATCGGATCCTGAGTTCACCAGAATGTTTAGACTAAACAAATTTGTATTTAGGCAATTGGTGCAAATTTTATAACGATACTTGTCTCCTAAAAGGATCCTTAAACATTCCATTATGGTGAAAGTATTCATGAAAGCACCGGTTAAAAATTCCAAAAGCATTTGCTCTTGTTTGCCATTATTAATTAACAACAAAATAGAATTTAAATAAGTTTTACAGGTTAGAAGTTAGGGCTTATCGACTTGTGCCACAGAATAAGAACATAACAGGGGGAAACACTCCAAATTTACAGTGTTGCCACGCCTTTTTACTCGCACCGAATGATCTAAAAGCAAAGAAGCTCGAAGAATGCCAGTCAAGCATACTGTTCGTTTTTCTTTGAACGCTTGTCACAAAACTTTTTAAAAACGTACCAAGTAAAGAATAAGCTGTCTTATAAAGCCTCTTTAATTTCGCCATTCCGAACCGATGCAAAACTATAGGTTCCTTCTATCCGTGTGCCACAATAAGCTCCTCCATGTGTTACTCCCATCTTGTAATTTTTTTTTATCGATTTCAGTAATGTAGTTGTTTTTCGAGTTTGCTCCTGCGCCCCTGTCTTTGACATTTTCCTGACAATAGCAGTTGCCTTTATTTTCTTGTGGAGATTTTTAGCTCTCATGTTTTGCCTGTAAGATCGTGTTTGCATCATATTTTGCTTGTAGCCAGGTTGGACTGACAGTCGCCTATGCCCGATATCAGATATGACAATTGAAGTGATTTGTCTTTTTACTATTACTATTACTATTTCGATGTGGTAATCAAAATATCACACAATAATCAGTACAAATTAGGTGGCTATTCATTAACAATAATTTATATAGGTATGCATATTTATTATAATATATTAATTATTTATCTACTGAAAATTATAATAACCGTTTCGTATTTCTTAACTATACCCAAAACCCGTTCTGCTGCCTTAATATTACTTAGCCATGAGGCAGTCCATGAAATCCTAAAATGTATTTTTTTATATTAACTAGGTATACCCTCGTTCAACCCTTGTTTAAAATAAGACGTCGTCAGGTTCCTTTATATAGGAAGTGAGAAATGGCCGTGTTGCCAAATAATTTCATATTATATATTAAAGAACTTTTTAAGGTCAAGTACCCCATGTCCTTGTCTGGCTTCAGATTTGAATAATTTACATCCACTAACTAATTCAGTACCTACCTACTTACTCATATGAGATTAAAATTTATATGCACTGAACTATAACATTTGAAACTAATACGTTCACCTATAAGAATTGAGGTACTTTCGGATTGAGTAAAATTAAAAAAATTTAAGTAATTTTAAATCCAGTGACAGTCTTAAGGATAGATATAATCCGGCCCATAGCCTCTAGAGATAGTGCAAAGTGAAAATGCGAAAGTTTAAAAAGTATGTTTAGTAGGTATACCTACTTTCTCTAAATGCCCGAAATATGAACGCTTAGAAGTTCACATAATTTTAATGTAAATCCATTCATTCTAAGGTACTCGTTTCATTTGACAGTTTGTATATTGCATTTAGTGAAACGGTTATTGGCCTGAGTCGCAGCTAAAGGTCGTTAAGTCGGGGGAGTGTAAAAAGGAATTTTCAAACGTGTGTATGTACCTACTTTTCTTTCAATTGCAACTGAAGCAACGCAGTATGAATATCGGTGTGAAATTTTGCTTGGTATCTTTCATTTGGCATCCTTCTGTATACTTTATCTAATCAAGTTAGTCAATAACTGAGGAAAGAAATTTTCCTTGACACAGCTCATTCTAGGGTGTTCTTCTTTAATTTTAGTGACAATTGATTTCCAAGCTTGTTTAAGTGTCCTGAAATAGCTGACATCCAAAAGCTGAGTCAATTACTTAGTGTGCAATGGCAACAATACATATCTAATTTTGCACCTTTCACATTCCTTTAAAACATCCACATTTATGTGGGATGACCAGTTATCGTCCATTAAAATATTAGGTCTTGTCGAACGTCTTGCCCAAGGGACAACAATTTTCATGAACCAGTCTTGGAAGGTCAAGAATCAAACCATCCCGAACAACTTCGGTTGTTAACTGTTCCAAGCGGTCCACCACTTACCCATCGATCATAGAGTAATTCACTTTTGTACACCACAGATATATACAGTAGAAATATTTTACCACTAGCAGTGGCAGCAAGCATGATCGAAATTCCTGTTTTTGTTGAATTCGTATATTTCTCTGGATACTTGGTTCCTCTTGAGAAAATACATTTAGCTGTTCCTGGGTTAACGCTTATATTTGTCTCGCCGCCATTTAATATAAATTCTGAATCTACCTCTTCCAAACTTTGCTTCAAGTTATAAAAATATGTGGCCATGTCATCTTCGTTTATTTTAGCAGGACTCCTTTTTAAATTTTAACACTGCCTTTTTGTTAATAGATCTTTGTGCTTTGACATAAATTTTTCTGTCCAAGATTTACCAGGTAAATTATTGTCAAACATAGGATGATCCACACTTTTTTTATTCAGATAATCCCCTTACCGCCATTTGCAATTTTATTTGCGTAAAAGGCGCAAGCGATTACCACTTGTACGAGATGTCTTTATGTGATGTCACATATATTGGTGACAACATTGCCCACTTTGCTTATTGCAAATAAAAATATGACCTTTGTAGTTATCCTTTAGAGCGTTATATTATTCTTTTAAGGATGCGTTAATAACCTTTTATTGAAAACGGCATAGCCACATATCTAGACCAGGCCTTATAAGAAACACTAGCTATTTTGCTACAGAAAACTCGAAAAATATGCACAATATTTACTTATCTCTAGATACTACAGCCACTTCCTTTAAAGCACCGAAACTAAATGCAACGTGAAGCAACCAACAACCTGTCGCTTTAACCAAGCACACTATCTACATTTCGCAATATTGCCATGTGTCAGAAATTAATTATTTGTTAAATCACGTCATTCGGCAAAGTTCTCTGTAATAGGCAGAGTTGCCGGGTTTACGGGTACGGTACTAATTATTTTCACCATTTCTTATATACACCATTTTAAACAAACAACAAACTCTTATACGCTATTAGTATATAATATTATTATGAAATTAAAAATATAGCCCGTTCTCCATTTTACAAAAATGTACTAAAGGCTGTTAGTACATATTTGAATTTATTGCCACCGACTAAGCATAGTTTATATATAGATGCGAATCACGAATTTCGCATCCGAAAAATTACCTCTCTTGTCCTATATCATATAGATGCGAATTTCGTTGATGTTTAAAGGATATTTTAGTGTTTTTAGGTTCCAACATTTTATACGGTTGATAAAGCATTTACCGAACGAAACTACTTAGCCTCAAGGCTCAACGTAAATATTTAGTTAGTTTTACCTTTATTTATTAATTTCTTTTGTGATTTCTACGGTTTTAAAATGATTATAATCACAAATCTCTAAAAAATTCGTAATTCGTAAAATATTAAAAGTCATTCAAGATTCCCGTCCCCCAGATTTTAAATCTTGCGAATTCGCAAAATCTTAAAACATCGTTCTGACACTTTTACCGCCAAAAAATATTTGAAATTGACCAATCAGAGCATTATTAGCAATTCGCAATTCGTGATTCGCATCTATATGAACTATACTTAAACAATACGCAAAAACAATTTTCGTGTTTCTATTGGACGAAGGTTAAATTATCCGCGGGTTAATACCATAGACTTAAACTTTAGTCTATGGTTAATACAATTATTCAGAACAGTGTCCATATACTGTTTCAGGTGTAGTTACTCCGTTTTTAGAGCAGTTGTAGAAGAACTTATTTTCCGGACGGAATACCGAGAAAAGAGAGATTTTAAGACACCAAAATTTTCAGTGGTTTAACGCTAAATTCTAAACAGACATCGAATAATCGAAAGCAATCGGGCTAACAAATTAGAACGATCCAATCTTAAAGGCAACCTAAAATACTATATGCTCGTGATCTCGATCCATTCCATCCTTGGCACAACCCCTAGCGCATATAATAGTGTATAGGTAACAGCACTCCTTAACATAGTAGTTAAAGACTATTTAAACAACGTTTACCCTATCTAAAATTAACTACAATCCCCGTGGCAGTGGCGTAATGCTTTGCCATGCTATCAGGATATCGATTTTGTCTTTCGATTTCCGTCCCGTACGGCAAATTTAACTGCTAACTGCAACGTGCTGAAAATTTCCGTGACTTAAAAACTCTCTAGTAACTAAATACTGCTGTAAATGTAGCGATTACAAAATGGTTTATTTCATGAAAGACTGCTCTGAAGTTTTTAAGGTTAAAATCTCTTAAAATATCCTAAATGATCTCATTCACTTGGTAGAATGGATAACATTAATTAACCACAATCCCATGGGGACCTTACTGTTAGGTGTGAAAGCACTTGATATAGACGAACTTTCCAGAAAGTCGGTCAATAAGTAAAAAGTGATTTTAACATTTAAAGGAAGTGCAGATGAAGTTAGCCTACTCAGATATGCATAAGTAGTTCTATCTAGAGTTTGCTTATTTTTTAATAAAACTGAAGTTTTAATGCAAAATAGCATACTCGTAGCTGCGGTTAGAAAGATGCAGTGTTATAGGGCGGGTTCAGGACCGGATTAAGGTTGATGGAGGCCCTGAGGCCAGTTGATGGTGGGGGCCAATAACAATAAACGTAAAACGTTGGTTGCACAAAAATGTATTCAGAGTCATTATTATACTTTTAATTTGATAGTTTTTATTATGTTCAAAATAATGCGTTGAAAAAAACATCGTTGTTTGTAATATGAATATCGTTAATGACAATCATCAGAATCGTATGTGTGGTTTGAATACAGAAGTTTTACGAGATTTAATCGAAGCGAACATTTCGATAACATTTTCGAAAGATAAATCACGAACAATGTCAATTTCTGTGCTCAGAATCATGAGGCTGGTAAGACGTTTCTGTCCTATACTCGTACGTAATCTACTATTGAGTACGCGATTCGACATTGGGATTTTATTTGGAGCCTTTTTTTTCAATTTCTAACACAAATGGTGGACGGCCCCCAAGTGGTGGGGGCCCAAGGCCAGTGGACTTACTGTCCTCATGGTTGATCTGGCCCTGGGCGGGTTCAAAGATCATGCCATATCTGCACGAGCCTTTTTTTTTAAGTAACTGGTAAAATTAATGGAGGTGAAACAAGTCAACCAGTATTACTGTGAGATCTAATAAAAATTATTGTTGTCTTGGCCAATCTCTAAATATATTTACTTTTAATTAAAGGACCAGTTAAAACTAACTGGAGATACACGACAATTTTTTTTGGGTGATGGACGGTGCTAAAAAATGATCTCAGATAGACTGTGAATGATATGCGAGTAGATTACAATATTTATTTATTTATATATTATGTAATTCATTATTTAGTATTATATTATTTCTTGACTCTAATAATAAAAAGGATGGTTCTGCATTGTAAATCTGATTTTATTTGTTTGTGGTTTGTCTTTATCTGATTGACTAATAATTTTCTTATTATGTAACTATTGCTACATTTCTATTTTTCCTATGACTTGTAATATAATGTAGGTTTATATTCCTGTCGGGATGGAAGTAATGAGTTGGGCTGATAATTATTTTATTTTCTAAAACGGGTTTGTTATGAAATGTAATTTTAAGGATTATTAGAAATTAAGACTCAGACACCGAAAGATAAAAGGAGATACGGATTAAGTAAGTAAGTAAGAACATATTTCTGGAACACCGTGATTATCCAAGAGTTATTTCTTAAAGGGGCGATTTCTGTGTTATTTCGTATTTTTTAAAACATGAGCATACCGATCATTGGAATATCGAAACATCCTATAGCCACCATTATGTTCTGCCTAGGCAGTGCAATATAGGTAGCGCCATCTTCCAGCAGTCTCTTCTCGGTTTTCCAATGGTCGGTATGCTCACTTGTCCTGTTTGCCCTGTACTAACAAGAACCAAAGAGTTCGAAACCGGTCTGCAGGTAGCAGCAGTGTAGCATCCTATTATTGGAAACAGAGATTAATTCCTTTCTTTCCGGTAGTTTCTGCAATTTGAGTTTGTATTTTAGGACTAACAGTGTTAGTCAAAATTCGCCAAATTTTGCTTTATAATTCAGCGCTCGTTGGGGCATATAGCCCAGAGAATAGCTGTTTTAGCATGTTGTATGTATCTTTAAATTGCTTTAATTTCAATTTGCCGAGCTAATTCTTTGGAACGTGTGTCGTGTACAATGTATATGCGTCCCTCGAGAATTTCACAAACCGAAATATTGCGTAGTAGGAAATACAATAAATTTCGAGCTGTTTAAATACGAATAAATTAAAGGAAGCTTTCGGACAGGTATGAGTCGGGGATATTTTTCCAATTATACTACTCAGGGTAAGTTGATCTAATGGTACGTCCTGATTTGCGGAAAACAAGGCGGAACAGAACTTATACTGCAATATTATTGGTCAACGACTCGCCATATTTGATACTAATGATAGTTCGCTTACGATCCGCAAAAAGTTTAGTTCTGTTTAACCTTTGCGAAACGTCAACAACATGTTTTGCCAATCTAATTTTTGTTCTGGATACATTTTTTAATACAAAATTTTGTTGTGTGTTCAATATAATTAAAACAATTATGATTACCTTTATTATGAAGTTCTGTGAATAATAATATAAAAAATAAAGCGGTTTGTGTTTACATTAGCTAGCGCAAAAGCGCAACCAATTTCGGCCGGTCGACTATAAACGGCAAATATCCGTTTCGCCTCGTTTCTCGCATTAGGACGTACCATAAGGCCGGTATTAGACTATAAAACATGTTTGGCAAAGATCTTTTAAAAATATTTCGTTTTCAATTCCTTGATAATATCTATTTTACAAAAGTTTATGAGTAGTACATTAGTATTACACTGTCAAAGAACTATCAGTTTTCTAAGGACATGTGACGCCATTGTAATTAAAAATGAATGAAAGACGTGCATTACAATACGCAGCGCTGAGTGCCGTCATTACAATGTGTTTAGTGTTAAGAAGAACCGGTCGACTTTGGGTGGAAAGACGATGTAAAAAATGTATCCACCATAATCTACTTCGGTAGTTACAAAACGAAGATATTAGGAGTCACAGAAACTATCTAAGAATGGACGAGGAAATATCAAATCAAAATCAAGCACTGTAGACCGACTTTAACGCGAATGTTACACAGACCTACATTTCCTTCAAACCTAGTGAAATTGTTGATGCCAATAAGAAAATCAATAAGGATCTGGGTGTCATTTTACAGATATCTCAAGCACACTGTTTAAGTATAAAATAAATAAAAAATAAAATAAATAAAATCTTTATTCAGAAGTAACGTCGTACAAAATATAAAAAAAAACAAAAAGAGAACAAAGAAGAATATGGTGCCCACACGCAGCTTCTGAAAAGGCGAAGTTCATCCTTTACTTTCGTAAAGGTTGTTCTTACACTTAACCTTAAGTCGCAATATGCACTGATGAACCCAAACAAAATACCACCCACTTAAATCATAAATTTCATAATCAATAATCCATATCGGAGTACATCAGTGCATACTAAAGACAAAACCAAAAACACATCCAAGTAGTAAAAATAAATATGCCATTTATAAGTACTAAGTCCTATAGGAATAAATCTAGAGTTCTCCCAGCAAAAATTTTTTAATTTTAATATGAAATCGATTGCCCGAGTACAGTTTAAAACTCGCCGGAACCAAGTTATAAATTGCCGATACGTTATATGTAAAGCTCCTTCGAAATAATGCAGTTTTGTGACGTGGCGGTGTTATCGTGCCTTTGTGTCTTATATTTAGAGTATGTACATCAGTTCTAAATACGATTTTTCTGTACAAGTTGGATGGAATTTTTGTCGTTATTAGTCTGTGGTAAAAAGTCGTACAGTGTAATCGACGTCTATCCTTCATGCTCAGCCAATTCAACGTACTCAGCTTGTGACTAACCGGATTTCTCCGGCGAATACCACAAATAAAACGTATACAAAAATTTTGAATTTTTTGAATTCGCTGAGAGTCGACTGCGGTCAAACATGAACCATAGACTACGTCGCAGTAATTAAAAGTAGACAAAATCAGGGAATCACACAGTAACCTCCTCACCGAGGCATCCATCACACTCCTGGACACATATAATAGCCTAAGTTTAAAAATAGACCTCTTTATACACTCAGATACATGTTTGCTGAATCTTAAATCTTGATCAAACCAAAGACCCAGGTTTTTAAGTTCCTTGTTAAATTCTAATGCTACGTTATTTATAGAGATTGAGATGTTAGTATTTAAGTACTCTCGATCTTTAGGTCTACAGAAAAGCATAGCGTTACTCTTGCTTGGATTAAGTAACAATGAGTGATTCTGAGAGGCAACGAATAAAGAGCTCAAATCGCTATTTAGTAAATGACAAGCCCTGCCAACTTCAGATGGGTAAAAAGAGTAGAATAGTTGTGTGTCGTCAGCATACATTTGTTTAGAACAGAATGATACAAATTTGTAGAAAAATGCCGTATAGATAGAAAACAGTACCTACGGGCCCGAGAATGGAACCTTGAGGAACTCCACATGTCAGAAATTTCAAATCAGAAACCTGTCCCTTCAGGCATACTCGCTGTCCCCTGCCCACCAAATAATTCTTAAGAAACAAAACAGCAGTATTAGAGAGGCCTATATATCTTAATATATCTTCCAAAATTGAATGTCTAATAGTATCAAAAGCTTTGGAAAAATCCAATAGCACTAGAACCGTAGCCATTCCAGAGTCTAAAGCTTTAAAAATGTGATCTGTTACGTTCAGCAGTGCTGTAGAGCAGCTGTGCCCCCTACGAAACCCAGACTGCGTATCTCCAACTATGTTATTCACCTCCAAGTGCATAACCAACTGCCTTTTTATACCTTTTTCAATAACTTTGGATAGGACTGGCAATATACTTATAGGACGCAAATCTTTAAGTTCCTTAATATTGTTAGTTTTCGGGAGAGGTACGACATGAGCTAATTTCCATTGGGCGGGATAGACAGATTGAAGTATACAGAAATTAATAGCATGACAGATATATTTTAGTAGAAAAGGACAACAGAAAAGTATGAATTTAACATTAAGGCCATCCGCACCAACCGCTCCAGTTTTTATAGTTAATAAAAACTTACCTACTTCTTCTTCATTCATTATCTGAAATTCCAAAAAGTTATTAAGACCATCCAGCACACCATTATAAAAAGGAGTGTTCCTAGTACCTGAAACGGCAGGTATCGAATTTACAAAAAAATCGTTAATTTTATTGACATCACACAAATGGTCAGGTATTTCATTATTCCTTGTTTTCGAATGTATATTCAATTTATGTAGCGATTCCCATACTGAGTTTTTATTCTGAGTAATGTTGTATCTTAAGTAAGCTTTTTTTTCGCGTATAATAGATTTATTTACAAAATTGCGCATATTCTTATATTCTTCAAACAGATGAGGATTCTTATGTTTTTTAAATCTAGAAAATAATTTATCGCGCTCTTTAATCATAATTTTTATTGTGTCCGTTATCCAAGGTTTGTGTCGTTTTTTTAGTACAACTGTTTTTAGTGGGGCATGAATGTCAAGTAAGATATTTAGGTTTATGTTTAAAAAGTCTACCTTATCCTCGGCCGTATTACAATCATAAATATTTTCCCAGGGGATAGATCTTAAGTCGGAGTATAACTGTTCATTATTTATATTCTTAAAGTCTCTAAATATTATAGGGCCTGTCTTAGGTTTACGCTCATCAAAATCAAAAACCGCATAAACTAAATCATGGTCGGAGATACTTGGAAGGTGTACACTATTGCATTCTGACACCTTACAGTCCTCAGGTACCACAATCAAATCCAAAATAGAGGCACTATTAAGTGTTACCCTAGTTGGAAAATTCACAATCTGCTTTAGCCCCACACTGCTTAAAACATTAAACAGATTGCTAGAGGCAGCAGTAACATCCACCAGGTTTATATTAAAATCCCCGAGACAGAAGAGCTTGTCATATTTAGGCAAATAATTCATTAAAATATTCTCGAATTCAGTCAGGAACTCATTACAGTTTAAATTAGGCGGTTTATATAAACAGCCTACGGCAAGAGTGAAATTTTTAAATTTTACTGCGATCCAAACATTTTCAATATTATCAGAATTTTCTAGTTCAACATAATTCAAGTTTTGTCTAATATATATTCCAACCCCACCACCACGCACACCTCTAGATCTATCCCTACGTACAAAGGAAAAGTCATTTAAACCTACACTAGTTGTTGGCACATTTTCATTAAGCCAAGTTTCACTCAATGTGATGATATCGAAGTCATTCATGCTAATAAAATTAAGCAATTCAACATAATGGGCTGGAAGCGATCTAATATTAAGATGACAAATTTTTATTTTCATTATGCTAAATACATTTAAATCATTAAATTATTGTCCTTTAAAGATAAGGATTTATTTACAAAAATTATATTGAATTCAAAACAGTTTGGAAAAAGAAAAAAATAAAAAAAAAAATGCAGATTAAGTACCTACTCGCTGTGTAGAACTTTGACTATTAAATCGTTCAGACAGATTAACAAAGCCAGTAAATAAAAAGTATCCTAATAGTGTGAATGCTCGATTTGCGGGCAATGTTACTTTTTAACTGACGATCTTAAGTTTTTAGACGAATTTAGTACTCTAGGTTTTTTTTGTATTTCAACAATTGATTTATCTAAGTCAATATTTGTATCACGTTTACGTTTTTCCGTTTCACTGTTTTCGTTTTTTTCTGTTACATTTTCCTCCTCCTGATCTTCGACTTCAAATAAATTATTAAACTCCAACACTCTTTCAATGGAGGGCGTCGTAGGTGCACTATTTGGTCGTGGTATTACCTCTTCCATTCCATCGACGTTATAAAAGTTGCCTGACATTTGACGTAATTGGTCTGCAGTATAAATTTCATTATTAATGACAAGCTTGTTTCCGCTGGTAATTTTAGCCACACAATTTCTCTCTCGTGCCAGCTTTAAATGTTCTCGTAGGATTTTGAGATCTTGTCTGTCTTCAAAACATAGATCTTGAGCAATAAAAATTTGAGTGCCCTTTAGCTTAGAACAGTTTTTAAGTACTTGTTCTTTCTTTAGGGTAGTTACAAATTCAGTTTTAAAGGAGCCGGTTTAGGCGATTGATTCTGTTTTAGTGTATATATGTTATTTATTTCTGATTCTAAAACTTCTATACCAAGTTTATCGTTAAAAAACTGTGTTATAAAGGCCACTAGGTTTTCATTCTTATTAACTTCCAGGCCAAAAACCAAAATGTTATTGCGACGGAGCTTCCTTTCAAAGTCAATGAGTTGAGTTTCAATCTTTGAGCAACGTTCTTCTAACTTTTGTACAGCCTGAGTTTGTTGTCCCAATAGTTCTAATATTTGCTTATTCCCATCCTCGATGTGTTTTTTTGTGCTTTCAGAAACACTATTCCTAGTTTCTTCAGCTGAAGAGCGAATACAAGTTAATAACTGTTCGTATATCTCTTTGGCTTGATCCACCATTATTTCCTATTAGCACGAACAAATCCGTGTAGACAAGATGATTTAGTATAAACTCCAGTAAATCACAGGGACTTCTTTCTGGTAGGAAAAAAGATCAATAATTGTTGTGTCAACAACATGTTAAAATAATTGTAAATAACGATACGTTTAAGTTGGTAAATTCTGCAGGGAACCTGGGCCTAGTACTCGATAATGGTCTTAGGTTTTCTGAACATGTCGGTATGTACATTAAAAGGGCTTTTACAAATCTGAAATTATTATTCAATTACAGAAGAATCCTATCTGAAAAGCTTAAAAAAGTGGTTGAGCTATGGGACTCCATAGTTTTATCGCGCTTTAATTACGCGGACGTAGTATATGGTCCTTGTCTTCTAAGTGTTGATGCTCGGCGTATCGAATTAATTCAGAACTCTTGCGTGCGTAATTACACATGCATTTTTCAAATCGTCGATATGTTTCTTCGAAATTTAATTTGGTGTAATTCGGTGTATGGTACAGTCGGGTGGTGTTAATTTTGTTAATTTCGATGGGTGGTAAAAGCAGTGGTTTTCCCTGATGAAGCCTGATGTCATGTCGATGAATTTTTAAAGTGTAATCTGTCTTGATGTAAATGTGATTTGTTTCTCTTATTGTCTCTTTTTAGTCAACATTGTTTTTACCCTGAAGTAAGTTTTAACCTTTTATACATTTTATTTTATATAATATATTTATAGACACTGTTGTTCAAAACTTTTGTATAGCTGACCTGTGCAAACAATGTTCATTGTATTGGCATGAAAAAAATTATTTTGATTTTGATTTTTGATAATTATTATGATTGTACGGTGCCTTTACAATAATTAATCTAAATTAATTTAATGACGGTTCCTGCAAATAAAATATAGACAAAATATATATTTTTGGAATCAGGAAAGAAAGGTCTTTTATTTATAAAAATAACAAATATACAGGGTACTTCATTAGAAACTACCTAATATATTAATTTTTCTTAGCTTTCAGATTGTTTATTTTTCTAAAACTATCTGGCGGTTCAGATAAGACCCCACAACTAACACATTTAAAGTTTTCTTTTATCTCTTATAGAGAACCCTGTAGATATTACCGAAAGCATCTCTAAAAACCTTGTTACTCGGCAAGTTTTTGATGACCGGTTGATAAGTTTGCATACACAAGTTGAGTTTTCTCTTAAACCCCCTTGTATGATGATTGCGTACGATTTTGTGTATTGTGGTACTATTATGCCTATGTTAACTCGACACTGTCATGTTGTGGTATGTTGAGGTAATAGCAAAAGAGTCAATGAAGTTTTAAGATCACAGAAAAAAAAAAAATAAGAACAATTGAAGACTGGAAATTTCAAAAGTGCTAAGTGCCATTTCTACCAACATTCGTTTTTTCCCTTAGAAATGATCTATGTGCCATCGGCAATACCCTATAAGGCGAGCTAAGTCCCAAGTTCACCTCCCACTTAAAAATGGCGCTAGGTGTAAGTTCACACGACGATTTTAGCGTGCTAAGTGCCATCAGTCATTTGACAATAATAATTCGCGCAACGTGCTGCTCTGTTCTAACCTGTTTTCAATTGATTTATTGAAAAAATGGAAAGAGAACGGCGTAAAAGTGGTACCGGTTATTTGTCTCTGAGCAAAGAAAAGCAAAAATTGCTGGAAAGAGTTTTGTTACTCGTAAAAATAAGCAAGTTGAAGCAAAGCAAGAACCTTGTACCCAAGTAAGTTTTTGTTGTTTTGATGTTTTATTCTAGTTTCAATAATATTATATTTTGTTTTAGGTATCTTGTAAATGTAAGTTCAAATGTAAAACCATTAGCCTTGAAAGAAGAAAAAACCTGTTCAATCAGTTTTATTTAACTGATAAGGCAACTCAAGGAACTTACCTTATGAACCTTATGCATATTGGTAGAGTCAAAAGACGAAGACATGGAAACTACGATGATCCCAGCAACAGCCATCGACAAGCCACGATTTATTACACATTGCCTAATGGCACTGGTGATGTTGTCCAGGTATGTAGAGCCACATTAATGGAAACTTTTGGTGTAACAAGAAGACATGTGTCCACTCTTTCTAACATGAAAAAATTAGGCCAAACCACTTTTAAAGAGAAAAGACGACGTACGGCTCCTGGTAAATTTACCCCCGATGACCGCCGATTAGTTCACCATCATATCAACAGTATTGCTCGAGATATGTCCCATTATTCCAGACAGAAGACTGAAAAAGAATATTTAAGTCCTGACTTGAATATCGGACAAATGCATAAGGCGTTTTTAAATAAATACCCAGAAAGTCATGTTACGTACAAATATTATAGGCAAGTTTTTCTAAAAGATTTTCCTAATCTGTCATTCAGGCGACCCCGTAGCGACACGTGTCGAGTGTGTGATAAACTACACTGTGAAATTCAAACACGAAATGCAAATAGCTCCAAAGCCAAAGTAGACCTTGATGTGCATCATTTAAAGGCCGAAAATGCAAGAAAATGCATGAAAAATGATATCACTGTATCTCAGCTTCCTGGGTCTGATTATACCACTATTTCTATGGATCTGGAACAAGTTCTATTTGTGCCTTCCCTAACACATTCAGATATGTTTTATATGAGCCAGCTTAGTTGTTACAATCTATGTGTAAACCTTGCTGATCTGCGTATTTCTTACATGTGCTTATGGGATGAAAGTATAGCTGGAAGAGGCGGTAATGAAATATCATCGTGTTTACTTTACATACTTAATAACGTAAATCTAAGCAATAAGAAAAAAATAACCATATGGAGTGATAACTGTGGCTCAAAAATAAAAATCGTATGATAGTTTTTATTTATGTTTTTTTTGTTTCGCTAGGTGTATATGAAAGTATCGACCATAAATTCTTAGTTAGTGGACACATTTTTCTTCAGTGCGATCGTGATTTTGCGCTCATTGAAAAGCGCAAAAGAGTATGTAAACCTATGGTTCCAGCGGATTGGAATTCCATTATTGAAAGTAGTACACACACTGGAAAATTTTGAGTAGTAGATATGCAAAGATTTTTTAACATTCAAGCTGCTAGTGATTCTGTGTTAAACTTAAAAGCAGTTCAGATTAGCAAAACTAGTTTTTAAATTTTCAAAAAATTTCAATCTTAAAAAAAGGTAAATCCATCCAAGATGTACAAAAAATAGTTCTGGAAGAATTGCCTCATGAAAGTCACATAAGTGTCAACAAAAAAAAAACATTTAGCAGCCATGATTCCGTTTTTGGAAAAACAGGAACATAAAGATTTTTACAGTAAACTAATAAAATAAGTTTTTCTAGGCACTTAGCACTTCGACTTAACATATTGCACTTAGCACGTTTCCCATTTATTTTTCGAAAATGTGTTTATTTATGTAATAGTTTTTATTTTTGTGAACTTTTTGTTTAAGATATGTATTGAGAGTCATCTCAAAAATATGTTTTAATTTTTGTAAAATAGTTTTTGCGAAAATAAAGTTTTGAAACAGTTTATTGTAAATATCTCTACTTTTAACTTTTGGCACTTAGCACGTTTAAAATTTCCAGTCTTCAATTATGTTTAAAAAAATTACGTTCTCATGTCATCAATTATTTAAAGATCTTAACGTTCTCACTGTAATATACATATTGCAGTGCTCTCTTCATGTAAGGGATAGTGTCCATGTCCATACTTCCCAGAATGCTGGTGATAGGCCTCATTATTAAAGGCACTACATAATCTCAGATTACCTCAACAACGATGTCCTGCACAGCAGACAGCAGTTACATAATGCCTATCAAGATATATAACCATCTGCCTAAGCGCATTAGGCAAGTCAAATGTAGGAATATTTTTAAAATCAAACTCAAAAAAGTGTCGTTAAATAACAGCTTTTATTCTCTTCAGGAATATTTTAATTGTACATTTCTGCTGTCTACCTAGTTTTACTTTATTATTGTTTGTTCCGGATGTGAATGTTGTGCAATTGTTATTTTATTGTAGACACATTTTGTTTTATTTTTTTGTGACAATACCAATATCATGAATCATTGATTAAATTGTGAATGAATAAATAAATAAATGAATTATGCATCAAACAAAGTTTTTTCTTGTTTTTGAAATTTTGGTATTAGGACCGGAGCACTAAATTCCTTAGTGGATAATTGAAAACTCATGTAACACTTATTTTAACACTGTGGGAAAAAGCAATTTAAGGAAAATTCAAAATAGGATTATCTATATTATTTTCTGTAGTCCCTGCCGTAAACAATATATCAAATTACCTTATTGCGGAGAGTTGAATAAAAATGTTTGACCCTTACCCCTAGAACATTATATTTCTCAAAATTTGGGACCAGTTTACCCTTTATAGATATTATTGTTATACTAGGCTGTAATGAACTTTTTACATATAAGTGAAAATGATATCTTTACTCTATCTACAATTCAGATTATTTTAATAAAATTGATTCCCATTAAAATTAAATAAAAAGTTTTCGTATTAAAACTTAAACCTATTTTATTTACCAGACCAATAAATATTGAAACATGCATCTTATGTTTCGCTTCAAAGGCAAGCACTTCTCTCACCTCTCCTCTTGAGAGCAGACAGGTTGTCAATATGTGGGTTAAAGTTTTTTTATTTCTCGAAGCTTCTTTCAAATAAATTTTTATGGAGTTCTCTAGTGAAGACGGTATCATTCCGGGAAACTTTGGTAGTGGATAATATGTTTTATTGAACAAAAAATAAAAGCAAATTACATTATTCATATTGTCCGTGCATCATCTTAGTACAATAACTACGGCCACGCACAGTTTAAATATACAGGGTGTCTCACGGTGACCGTCCATTAGAATATTTCGGAAAGTAATGCGATTTGAATTTGAATCTGAAATATGGTATCCCTATACCTAACTAGTATAGTTTTGAGGGGATGGGACTATTCGCCGTCGCCGTTTCGCCGTCGCCGTTTCGCCGTCGCCGTTTCGCCGTCGCGACAATTCGCCGGCAGCCGATTCGCCGTGGGCCGTTTCGCCGTCAAATAGAATATAAGTCTATAATTATTACAATTTTTTTATATCTAGCATATACCGAATTGGACCCAAAAAGGTGGATTAGATGCCGTGTTAGCGCTGTTTAACCAATATAAGTCTATAATTATTACAATTTTTTTATATCTAGCATATACCGAATTGGACCCAAAAAGGTGGATTAGATTAGAAACGGCGACGGCTGAACGTCCTAGACCCGAATTCCAATAACCCTAATTACTTAATTACTTAATTACTTAGTGCCTGATGATCTTTTCTCTCATTATATAAATACTCACATTTTTAATTTCTATTTGACGGCGAAACGGCCCACGGCGAATCGGCTGCCGGCGAATTGTCGCGACGGCGAAACGGCGACGGCGAAACGGCGACGGCGAAACGGCGACGGCTAAATGTCCTAGACCCTAGTTTTGAACGTATTTACGGTGTTTCGCAGAATCCTCCAAATATCAAGTAGTTTTATTGATTTTTGGCAAGAAGGGCATGATAAACAAAAAAAGAATACATATCTATACAGACGCGTGTCATTGTCAGTTGCAATTATTTATTTATCTACGTTTTGATACCGAGTTTATTCCAGAGAAATATTATTGAAAAATGGAAAATAATACGTATACAAATGCTGACATATTAAATAAATTTTTTATTCATGGTGAGTGGCAAGTCGAACATGCCGAGTTTTCAACGAAAAGTATCCGAATTTAACACCAATGACCAGAAAAAAATTTAGAAACATTATGAAAAATCATCTTAATAATGGAACGACTTATGCAGAAAGAATTTTACTCAGGCCAATAACGTCAAATAGAGAAGCCCCTACTCGTGCGGCAGAATATGATTTAGAAGTTTGGCATGAATCCCTATAAGTTCAGTTTTCTTCATTCTCTTCAACCCGGGAACGCACCACAGCGTGAAGAGATATGTGAAATAATTTAGTAAGAACACAAGAAGATCCAGCATTTTTATCTAAAGTTATGTGGACAGACGAATCAAAATTCACAAGAGAAGGTATTTTTAATAGACAATATTCTCGTGTAAATGTATTTGCTTTAATTATGCATGATCAAGTAGGCTATTATATTTTAGAGGGTAGAGTTGCCACATGGCCGGGATTTTCCGGGATTGTTCCGGAATTAACTGTATTGCCCCGGATCCCGCATTAATATTTTTTAGTCTCGGAAAATCATCAAAAGTCGAAAACATTGTTAAATCTGCCGTTTCACTAATTTTACTAAAACGATGTACGAGTGGCAAGTAAGAACTTGAGCGCTATGTTAACATCACGGTAATCAAAATCGCACGGATATCGAAGCGGCGGGCTTAAAAAAGACCGATGCGCGGTTCCGTGCGTATTTTTTTATTCGTGCGTAATAAGCTATTTACAACACTTATTACGTAATACCCCATTTTGGGACTAGTTTTATAAGTACTTACTTTGTTAATCATGGCTTTCTTGCCAAAAAATCAATAAAACTGGAAATTTTGCGAAAAATCCTAAATAAGTTTAAAACTATACTAATTAGGTATAGGGATACCATATACAGGGTGACAATTTGAAAACGGACAGCATTTAATATTACCTCTACCAATGATAGTATGAAAATTTGGCGAAACACGTCAATTGATATATCAAGGGATAAATTTTTTAAGGCATTTGTTGTCGTGTTACTTTCAACCCCCTGACCCCCAGGGCACCTACCCCTAAAATTTTAAATAGCAACCCCTATTTCTTTTGCCATTTCTGTGTTCCTTATAAATTTCTACATAAACAGCATTATTTTTTTTTTCAAAATTGTGATTATTAACCTCACAAATTAATGAAATGTATTTAAATAAACATTTAAATAATGCAACTCCTTGAAAAATTATGATAATGATAATGAAATACTGGAAAGCTCACCTTTCCTACTTTATGAATTGTTCAAAATGGGTTCCATTCTTCTCCAAGCACAAGTACAGCCGGTATTCAAACTGGTTTCGGACGTTTTCAAGAGTTTCAGGTAAAATAGCTCTACACTCCTGTACAATTCTTTGTTGTAATTGTTCAATGGAATCTGGTTGAGTTTCATATACAACGGATTTTAAGTGACCCCATAAGAAAAAATCCAGCGGTGTCAGATCTGGTGACCTAGGTGGCCATTCTATGGGTACCCTCCTACCAATCCACTGCTCTGGGTAATGATTATCCAACCACTCTCTTACTGGGCGTACATAATGCGGAGGCGCTCCGTCCTGTTGGAAGTGAAGCAAATGTTCATCTAGAGCAACATTTCCATTGGCGTCCCTTTGATTTTCCACCTCACGAATTATAAGAGGTTCTATAGCTGTATCTAACATTTCTGCATAAATTTCACCATTTATATTTCCATTGATAAAGAGGGGACCGATGATACTATTGCCTAATATACCCGCCCAAACATTTATTTTTTGAGGGTATTGCGTATGCCCCTCTCTAATAATGTGAGGATTGAGGTCGCTCCAATAACGACAGTTTTGTTTGTTGACCTTGCCATTTAAGTAAAAAGTGCATTCGTCACTAAAACAGATATTCTTTATTAACCTGGGCTGAGTAATAATCTTATCCGTCATAATTTCGCAAAACTCAATACGTCTGTCCGGGTCATCGTCCCCTAATTCTTGAGTAATTAGGAGTTTGTATGGATGAAATTTGTCAAGCTTCAATACTTTCCTGACTGACTCACGCGACAGTCCAGTTTTATCTGCAACTTTAAGAAGGGACGTAGTGGGAGCCATAGCAACTCCACCAAGAACCTCAATCTGAGCGGCCTCATTGAGCAGTCTTGGCTCATTCCTTTTCTTATTACAAACAGATCCTGTTTCTTCAAATTTAGCTGCTAACTCACGGATGTACTTGTGTCCAACATTTCTTTCCCAATGTCTTTCGTTGAATACGGCCGCCGTTCTTGCAAAGCAACGATTTTCAGCTCCGTAAATGAAAATCATTTCTACGCGTTCAGCAATAGTGTAAACCATTTTAAGAAACGACACTAATAATTAAAAACTATTGAAATGTTTATGAAATTAACTTTCACAGCTTATTTCACTGATTCTAGAAGAACATGAAATAAATAATGAACACCAGGAGTCGGAAAATAAAGTACCTACTAAGTACTTATTATTTGTTCGAAATATCAGGAATAAGCAAATCGAGAATCTTGTTTTGTCGAAAACGATAAAAAAATTAAATTATTTTATGTTTTCCAGTGGCGATATCGAAGACGAAATGTAAATAAATAAAAGAATCTGGAATGTTACTATTGGTAGGTACAAACAGTTTTAAACGAAGTGCTATGAGGCGGTGAATGCCATCCGTTTTAAAATTCGATATTAAATACATTTCATTAATTTGAGAGGTTAATAATCACAATATTGAAAAAAAAATAATACAGTTTATGTAGAATTTTATAAGGAACACAAAAATGGCAAAAGAAATAGGGGTTGCCATTTAAAATTTTAGGGGTAGGTGCCTTGGGGGTCAGGGGGTTGAAAGTAACACGATACCCTTGATATATCAATTGACGTGTTTCGCCAAATTTTCATACTAAGTATCATTGGTAAAGGCAATATTAAATGCTGTTCGTTTTCAAATTGTCACCCTGTATGGATAGATAGGAATTGTTATCGCCTATCCATTCAATAAACCAGCAACTTAGGATCGTATTTAAAAAAATGAAGTTTTGTTAATTTTTTGATAAAGATCAAAAATTTTATTTTCCGATAATACGTTATCTAAAGTCCGTTTCGTTGCAGTTGATAGCTCATATCGAGGGTTGAAGCCATAAAACAACCGTAAACCATAGGCGTTGGTAATTAGTATATTGTTATTATAATAGTACTTACCTACTATGCCTTATTTAATAAGAAAATTGGCCTCTGTCCATTGTTAAATATACATTAGGAATATTAGGGTTAAAGTAGGTACAACAGGAGTAATTAGTAATTAAATTTACCTATTTTTGCCTGCTTTAGGATATTATTACGCCATTTGATGTGCGTTTGTCAAACTATGTTTTTAGTGTATTTAGATACTGAATTATCCCAAAGTTGAATTATTTCCTATACTTGTGACAATGGCTTCAAGTTTTTCGCCAACGTGTCTTCGTCAAATTAGCAAGAGTGCATATTCTCTCCGAGAAAAGACATTAATATTAAACGTGCATGATGCTCTAGTGCACCAGAAACCTGCAAGTGATGTTCGTAGCATCATTGCAGAGTGTGCCAATATGGTAGGAGTTGGAGAGGCTACTATATATAGGTTCTTGCGTGAAAGAAAATCTAAGAACCTCAGTGAGCCAAAATCACTCCCAGGAAAGAAACCGTTAGAAATTGACGATTTCATTAAAAATGGTAGAAGAAAAGTACATAGTTTTTATTTTGCCAAGGAAATACCAACTATAGACAAAATTTTACAAGCCATTAACTATGACGAGGACTTACCACAGCTATCACGAACGAAACTATGGAAAATACTTCATGATATGAACTTTCGTTGGGAGAAGCAAAACAGAAAATCTTTTCTTATTGATAGAGCAGATATTATTTGCTGGAGACGTCAATACTTAAGGTCCATCCGAAAATACCGCAGCGAAGGCAAAAACATTTTCTATTTGGATGAAACTTGGCTGAACGAAGGGCACACCGTATCTAAAGTCTGGCAAGATGAAAATGTCCTAAGTTCTCGACAAGCTGTCATGGAAGGCTGGTCAACAGGACTTAGACCACCATCTGGAAAGGGACGCAGACTTATTATAACTCATATAGGAAGTTCAAATGGCTTTTTGGATCAAGGATTATTAGAATTACAGTCGAATTCTACAAAAGACTACCATGAAGAAATGACTGATGCTGAAATGCTGATGTTTTCGAGGAATATTTTAAGCAAATGATAGAATACGGAAGGAATTGAGTTACGATAATACCATGGTAAAAAAAGAACTTTTGGGTATTGTTAGGCTACATAAATCGCAGTATAAAAAGTATGTTATTGACGAGATGGCAATAGATCGAGGTATTATAGTACTCCGTTTACCACCTTATCATTGTGAGCTAAATCCTATAGAATTAATATGGGCTCAAGTAAAAGGATATGTTGCTAGAAATAACAAAACTTTTAAAATGCAAGAAGTGCGACAACTCTTGCTTAATTCTTTAGCAAATGTGTCATCAGAAAATTGGCAAAACGCTATAAAACATGTTATACTTAGTAGAGGAACAAGAAATGTGGGAACTTGACAACGTAATTGACACAACTATGGAAATTGAGCCTTTAGTAATAAGCGTAGGACATGATGACTCTTCAGATTTTTCTGAGGACGATTTTATCGAGTTATAATTATTAAAATTGTCAATATTTTTTGATCTGTAAATAAATTAGTTTTCTTGTAAAACATTGTATTTATTCTAGAATAAATCAATCAATGGTTATAATTTACCAAAATTCATAAAATCATAAAATCTATTATATTTAAATAAAATAATAAGCGGTTAGATTATATTAAAACCCAACTCTCCGACCATGGTGGGCCGTTTTAATCATTATCCTTTCATTTCATTTTATGGCTCTATTGTTACTTTATCTGTTACCGGGTGGAATAGGTCAAAATTTCTTCATCCTTATGCTAGATGTACGTAAAAAGACCATTTTATAGGTAAAATATTTTAGGCCACCCGAGCCTTGTTTTGAATCTTTAATGAGGGTATCGAGCTATCAACGGCAACGAAACAGACTATACCACCATAGCATCAAATCCACAACCTAATTTCGAGTTTCTCTCTTTTATCTTTAAAAAGATATTAGATTGTAGGTTACACCTTGTTAAAGGTCAAAATTTGAGGAAAATAATTTTTATCTCAGAAACGAATATAGTAGGGTAAAAATATTTTTAATTAAGAAGTTATTGGAAGTAAAGAAGGGAACACAAAAAAAGTATATTATAATAGGGATTCCATTTAAAAGAAGCAAGTTTGAGACATCTTACCGGAACTTGCACAAGGTCGCCGGTATTTCCCCTGAAGAGAGCCTTCTCTTTAAACCGCAATATCCAAATTCGCAGGATTCAAATCGCATTACTTTCCGAAATATTTTAATGGACGATCACCATGAGACATCCTGTATAATTATTGAAAGTATAGACGTCAATTATTTAATTAATTATTATTTAAATATTAAATTAAACTGTCTTATTAATTTTATATTTCTACTTAAATAATTGAATAAGGCTTTTTATTTCTGTGCGCAACTTATTATGCTTCCATCTAATAGGGCGAGTTTTGTAAAATGTTTCTGTTTATGGTTAATTGTAACTCTATGAGGTACAATTCCATTTTTATTCACTATTTGTTATTCTACGTTTTAGAAGGTTAACAAAAAAATCAGTTCCTTATGTTTTCCGATTTTTAAAATGAATATAATGAGTTCAATGATAAATCGGGACACCCGGTACACTAAGGCTGGTCAAAAACCTTAAGAAATATTTTAGATGAAAATATTTCGTTATCTTTATCTAACCCCTTCTGCTAAAAGAATTTAGACATTTTTTGATAACCTTATTGAAGCAGAAACTTTCAAAAACGTCCGGAAGCATTTAAAATTTGTTATTTTGTATTTTAAACGCTTACAAAAAAAAACAGGTATTCATATTTTTCGATCCTATGTCTCCTGGGTGAAATACAAACGCTACAATAACTAGACCAAATGGTTGACTTTACAAAATGAGTCTTACTAGGTTCACCTTAGGATTTGGGGAACAATGGGAATTACATTACGAAATTTATTAAAGAAATTTAGCTACGTTCCTCAATATTAGCATTATTTTAAACGTATACATACCATTTGTGGTGCCCAAAATAATGCAATATTCACAATAAAATTAAATTAAAACTTGAATTTTCTGACGTTTATCGAATATTTCAACTTTGCCAAATACAAACACATGTTTAAATCATAGGCCACTATTCGAAATGGGTAATAAAAAAGACCTGATTTTTTTTTACATTATTTTAAACGTATACATACCATTTGTGGTGCCCAAAATAATGCAATATTCACAATAAAATTAAATTAAAACTTGAATTTTCTGACGTTTATCGAATATTTCAACTTTGCCAAATACAAACACATGTTTAAATCATAGGCCACTATTCGAAATGGGTAATAAAAAAGACCTGATTTTTTTAGCAGCTTTCGTGGCATAAAAATTTATATTTCGGTAAGAAACATTTAGTTTTTTTCAGTGAAAATGAGGGGGCAATGGAACAAAACCAATATGGATGTAAAAAAATACATTTTTAATCAAATTGTTCCATTTAAGAAAAAATAAAGAGAAATCTCATTTATTTGCACGCTTTATATAAAAAATTTCAAAATTCAAAATATACATTTTACGTATTTTGGGGAGCGCTTTCCAAAAATGTATTCAAACATTATTTTAGCCAAAAAAAAAATAAAAACCGTTTTTAAAAATTGTTATTTTCAGTTTTCCTCGAAAATCTAAAATTTCTAAATTTTTTATTTATGTGAAGATGTATAAAAACAAATATTTGAGATGCTCTATCTAACGGTCTTAACCGCATTTGGATCAAGCTTTTCGTTCCGAAGCTATTAATTACCGAGAAACAATAGTGTTCTGAAAATCAACGTTCCCACAACATCAGAAGGTTTTAATCGATTATGCTCAGTGTCCTTGTAATAGTTTTTTACTTTTATTTACATTGATGTTGTACTACTATTTTCCGAAACACTCTGTATAATTTAATTTTATTGCACCACATATCTTTAATAGTGGACTTCCCAAAACAGCAATAAAAAAAACCCTCATAATATAATTAGGTCAATAAAAGAAGGTATATATAGTTTAAGGATCCTTCTTAAAATATAGAATTAATTAGGTACCTACTCTTGAAAAAGCGCTAATAAGGCGAAACATATGTAGAGTAACTCTCTATTAAAAATCTTGAAACATTAAAAAGCAAAAAGTGTTTTAGTTTATTATCTTAAAAGTTGTTGAATTGTTGTGAAAATTTAATTATTCCACTATTTATGAGACAATTAAGAAAATGTAAAAAAGGGGATTTGACATGGCAATCCACACCATACATATAGAGGACCAAATCATACTAGTTGAAAGTGAAGAGTATCAAATAATATCACTCGTCCCGATTGTAATGAGAATAAAATTAAGATTATAGTAAAAAACATATAAAATCACCTAAACCCTAAGATACACCTAAACCATTTCCACCCTTTAGAAAGTAGTAACTAATGCCTTTAAAAATAATGTTATTTTTGATTTCTTTCTTACATTTTTTGGGCAAAATTATATTTTTTTAATTTTCCGTGCACTGGGTTGAATACACCAGTTCCTGCTCCAATAGGAGATTTTTTGTAAAGTTCTAGGTTGTGCCTTACTTAAGAAATATCGCTTCAATTTCTCATAAAATATGATGTTATTTATTTATGTATAACTAACCTAAACTAACCTAAACCCGAAACTTTAATACATAGACTGAGTATGCAGTAGGCACTCTGTATTATTTAAATATTGCATAAGTTTGAATCGCAAATACACTCTCCATATCTGAAGCCTGGCTCCATATAATGATTTTGTCTGATACAGCGGAATATACAGATGCGTAGTAGACATTTAAGAGCGTGGCCCTATCAACACTGTTCTTCAAGCTATTGGTTACGCAGAAATTCTTGTTAAGCCTACCACGGGTACCATTAGTATGGGTTTTCTACGATAGATGATTGTGTATAGTAAGCCTTAAAAAATTAGTCTGTTCATATAATTCAATTTTATGACCTTCAAATTAAAGGCAAGGCCACTTGATCTTTTTCTATGAGTTTTTACCTACATACACATTGTTTTAGAGTATTCTATTATTATGGGCGTTTTTTTTTTAGGCACCACTCGGAGAAATCCCTCAATTAGTTTTCTCCCTTATGCCGTCAACACCACGATAAGAAATAATGATCGTAGTTTTATCAGCATAAGGAAAGACCCATTATGTTCTCACAAAATCAGGCAGATCATTGTCGAAAGTGAGAAAAACCAACGGTTCCAATATGCTGCCTTTCTAGGCTGAAATATTCACCTTCAGCTTTTAAACATGCCCTGATTCTTCTGAGCACTTGGGGGGGAGTTGTTAATCTCCGGAAATTTATTTCTAGTTCTACCTATAGGTCTTCTAAATTTTCACAAGGGGTTTTGCGACCATAAAAAGATGTCGCACGGCGCAAGAACGCAGGAGGGCGGTAGCCACCTAACTGGCATATTACGAGTAATGATTCTTTCTCTTTAAAAGTAGCATGTCTCCATCGTAATACCTTTGTATGTTTGTGCGTAATGTATGGCGCCGAATTGGTAATCCCTTAAAAAAAAATTAGTCCAAAGTTAACATTCTTTTTGATAGGGCCGCCCACACTCCAACTTTCTAAGAAAACATAGGCTTCCTTATAAATTAATATGAATTTTTAGAACCCCACGTTATAAGTTGTTAAGAATTTAAATATCCGTCAGAAAAATATGTTTTTTTCAAAGATGTTTTCATTTTTAGACAAATAAACACTCTAAAAATTGTATTGGCTGCTGATTATAATTTGGTAACAATTCCTGGACTGAGCTTACATGATAAGCGTGCATATACAGGTCATATTTCAGGATTGTGTTGCAGGTTCCGTAGGGTACATTTACGTGCTAACAAACGCCAAATAGGGGCTTAAGGGTATCTATTATCAATTTTCCCCAATTCTTCTACTTTTTGTGCAGTGCAAACTTTCCCACTGCCTTCCCTTCTATTCTCACTTTCTGTATTCTTCTAAACAGAGCGCCACAAATCTAATATAAAATAAACTTGGCGAAATTGGTCGAAATCGATGACAATGTGTGGAAATTCTGAATGACATCCCGTATATGACTTAGGTTGGTACATAAGTTTGTATTTATGTTAAATAATAGTATTAACACATGAGCGCCATCTAAAAAAACTGTTTTAATACTTCGAGACAAAGAACATTATTGCAGAGTATGTTTGGTCAGTCTAATATACTATCCGATTCTTTTGGGCATTCTTTATTTTGCTCGCACATTATGAATAATTGCTTATTACTCACTTCTCTCTCATATCTTAAAAACAATAGGTTATAATAATATAATAAACCATAATATTTGTAAGATAGGCAATCAGAATTTAAAATTGAATGGAATTCTAGTAGTAAATAAAATATTCTGCATTAATACAGAGTGGCAGAAAAGTCGCGCATAATGCCTGTAACGTTTGAATTACCTTGTATACGAAAAGTGGCCTCTATGAAAGTTATTCAGCAAGTTATTTCCCACATTTCTACCTGCATGAATTTTTTTTGTCATTTCTAGTGTGGTTGCCATAGAGACCAACTTACATTTTATAAATGGAACACCCTGCATATGGTTGCATATTTGGATTCTATTGGAAAAACTCCGAATTTTTTGTATTTTAAATTTTCACCTGTCTGCAAGCGTTTCCGAGATAATGAGAGCTCAAAAATGAAAACCTTCCTAATTATAATTATTCCTACCTACTACCTAAGAGGTGTCAATTTTGAGTTCTTGTTTAGTTTTTTGCTGTCTGATTTCTAATTTGTTTACACTATGGTTCATCTGAATAAGAAACAACGCGTTGAAATTTTAATAATGAGCGGTGAAGGAAATATGAAGAGATCGCAAGATCAGGTTTGCCAACTTTTCAATATCTAAATAGGCCTCCAATAAATCAGTCAACGGTGTGTCGAGTGGTAAAGAAATTTCGAGAAACAGGAGGGAAGCCGCTAGATCAGGTCAACCTAAAACAGCAACCGGGGGAGACAAAGCTTTGGATATCGTGCTCTCAATACATGATCCATCACAATCATCCAGGCCAATGGCAATGGATTTTAATGTGTCTCACCAGTCAGTGAAAAATTTGTTGAAGTATGAGAAGTTGCATCCCTACAAGATAAAGTTGACGCACGAGTTAAACGAGGACGATTTTGATAGAAGAGCTGAATTTTGTGAGCTGATGATGGACAGATGCAATAACGATAATAACTTCGCAACAAATATCATTTTCTCGGTTGAAGCTACTTTTCATTTAAATGGCATTGTTAATAGACACAATTATCGTTATTGTTCTGCTAAGACTACTCACTGGATCCACAAAGGTCATACTCAGAGGCCCGAAGAAGTTAATGTTTGGGCAGGCATAGTTGGTAGACATATTGTGGGACCTTTTTCATAGATTATAATTTGAATGGCAAAAAATATCTGGACCTACTCAAGAATCACATAATTCCTTCTTGCAGAATGGTTTTACCAGGTGTAAATAATGGCATAAACGAACAGGTATGGTTTCAGCAAGATACAGCACTTGCGCATTATGCGGCAAATGTTAGACAATACATAAGCGAACAATTTCCAGGATGTTTCATATGCAGAAGAGGTGCTATTGACTGACCAGCGAGATCCCCGGACCCAGCCCCGCTTGACTTCTTTTTGTGGGGACACTTAAAGGAAAAAGTCTACGTTAACCGTCCAAATGAATCTTTAAAAGTCAGAATTAGTGCTAAAATTCGGGTCATTCCAGAGGACTTCCTTTTAAACGTTGTAGACGGGTTGAGGGATCGACTGGCGCTCTGCTTGGCAGAAAATGGTGGTCATATTGAACACCTGATCCACTAAAAAGGTTTTACTTGTTCATTATTCCGATGTTAAGTTGTTCAATTTTCTAGACTATTTATTTTGATTAAATAAAGTTTGTTACAATTTTAAATAAATAAAAATTTAAAATATAAAAAATTCAGAGTTTTTCCAGTAGAATCTCAATATGCAATCATATTGAGGGTGTTACATTTAAAGAAAGTAAGTTAGTCTCAATGGTAACCAAACCAGAAATGACAGAAAAAATTCATGCAGGTATAGTCTATCTGATGTTACTTGGAACAGCGCTAAATATGTGGTCTAATCAAAATACTGCATCACGAATTGAAACAAAATAGTAAAACATATATTGATCCGTACCGGTAGGAGTCAACGTGGACTCAATGCGTGTAATTGGTTCCGGCCCGTTCAACGATCGATCATTGTCAGAAAGAGATAGGTGAGTTCGGCGCGGATGGCGTGGGAGAGACAAAGATAAAAGGTGGTGTGCTTGATGAACGGGCCGGGATCCTAAGTCGAAAAATGGGTCGGTCTCGTTTTCAAAGCAGACGCCGACCAAGCGTTTTTATGCTGTTCCAACTAAGATCAGATAGACTATAGAAATGTGGGGAATAATTTACTGAACAACTTTCATGAAGGTTACTTTTTCGCATACGAGGTAATTCAAAAGTTATAGGCAATATCTGCGACTTTTTTGCCAGTCGGTATATTAAGAGCATTCTCAAAAAGATTTTGCCTAAAGGTTTGTTTCCAGGTAAACAGCTTCAATTTATTTAAACTGATATTTGACAAAAAAGTGTCCTAAACGAAGTACTAAAAATATTAAATGTTTTATTTCAAATAAGAACGTTATTAAAATAATAGAATATACAGGGTGATTCAAAAGTACTTCGACAAACTTCGGGAGGTAATTGCCGGCAATATTTCAAGATGAAAAGTTCTTATAAACAGTGGTCCCTGGCGACTTCGTTACGAAGATACAGGGTGTTGAAATGTTAGAAGGAATGGTAATAATTTTTAAATAACTCCTTAACGAGCAATTTTTTTTATGAAATTTGGTGAACTAAACAAGCATCTCAGGACACTTATTTTCAAAGTAAAACACATTCGTAAATTTAACCAGTGGCGTCGGTACAAAATGTGGCTATCATATTTTTTGTGGAAACTATGCCTAACCTAACCACACCACTGACTTATTTGATTTTAACTTTTTTTTTATGAATCCCCCATTCAATTACAACAAAAAAGTTCACGTGTGTTATTTTGCTACGAGGGCCAGTTTAATGTCAAATGATTATTTTATTTGACTATACACAAATATTAAAAAATATGTTTTAAATAATTGATCAAACACTCAAATATTAATTTAAGTATATTAACTAAGATCTATACATACTTACAATAAACAAATATGTAGGTATATGCCAAAGGAAGGCATATGAGGATGCCTATTTAAGTATAACATGTTCTCAGTGACATGCATATTTATTTATTAGTATGAATAGTATGTTATTTTCTAATATTTTCTATTTTGACAAGGCGGCTTTGGAAATACTTTTTTGATATTTTGTATTTTGATAAGGCGGCTTTGGAAATGCATTTGTCGTGAATTAAAACATATTTGACAGTTAGTTGCTTATGTGGTTTATTTCTCAGTTTTGTCATTTTCATTGAATATTAATAGTATTGTTTAAAAGGTATGGATTACTTAAGAAATAATGCGCATTTAGCTGACATGCATTTTGTATATGGCCTTGCAGATGGAAATGCACGAGCAGCTAGACGAATCTATCAAGAGCGATATCCTAACAGAGTACTGCCTGCTGCTGAAACATTTTCAAATCTTCACCGACGTTTAGCTGAAACAGGGAGTTTTGCGAGGTCACGTGACATTCCTGGAAGACCGCGAACAGCCCGAACTCCAGAATTAGAAGAAGCTGTTTTAAATGCTGTAGTGGAAAATCCAGATACAAGCACTCGAATAATTGCTGATGCTCTCAATTCCACCCAAGCCACAGTTTGGAGAATTCTGCACGATGAGCAGTTGTATCCGTACCATATTCAAAGGGTACAAGCTCTTTTACCCAGGGACTTTCCTCAGCGCATTAATTTGTGTCAGTGGTTTTTGGAAAAATTTGCTGAAAATCCCCAATTTTTAAATTATGTACTTTTTACGGACGAGGCAAATTTTTCTCAGAGTGCGATTACAAACTTTCACAATAACCATATCTGGTCTTTGGAAAATCCCCACGCCGTTAGTGAACGAAATTTTCAATACCAATTTTCATTAAACGTGTGGGGGGGAATAGTTGGCGATTACTTAATAGGACCTTTTTTTCTTCCACTTCGGCTTAATGGCGAGACGTACCGACATTTTTTGGAAAATGAACTTCCTCCCTTACTGGATGATGTGCCCTTAGAAACTCGAAGACGTATATGGTTTATGCATGACGGAGCTCCCGCCCATTTCAGCATAGTGGCCAGGACCCATCTTAATCAAATTTATCCAAATCGATGGATAGGTAGGGGAGTTGAGGAAGGAAATCAACCGTGGCCACCAAGGTCCCCAGATTTAAATCCTCTTGATTTTTATTTGTGGGGACATTTGAAGTCAATCGTTTACAAGACGTCAGTCGAAAATGCAGAAGTGCTAAGAAACCGAATAATCGATGGTTTTGAGGCAATAAGAAACAGACCAGATATCTTAGCACGCGTACGAGATTCCATGCAAAGGAGATTAGATGCCTGCATCTTGGCTGAAGGTGGACATTTTGAACAATTTATTTAAAAATCATTTAATTTTTGCAACGCACTTATTTAATTATAATTAAATTAAATGTTATACCTTACCCCTTACATAATAAATCTTTGAATTTAAAACATATTTTTTAATATTTGTGTATAGTCAAATAAAATAATCATTTGACATTAAACTGGCCCTCGTAGCAAAATAACACACGTGAACTTTTTTGTTGTAATTGAATGGGGGATTCATAAAAAAAAAGTTAAAATCAAATAAGTCAGTGGTGTGGTTAGGTTAGGCATAGTTTTCACAAAAAATATGATAGCCACATTTTGTACCGACGCCACTGGTTAAATTTACGAATGTGTTTTACTTTGAAAATAAGTGTCCTGAGATGCTTATTTAATTCACCAAATTTCATAAAAAAAAAATTACTCGTTAAGGAGTTATTTAAAAATTATTACCATTCCTTCTAACATTTCAACACCCTGTATCTCCGTAACGAAGTCGCCAGGGACCACTGTTTATAAGAACTTTTCATCTTGAAATATTGCCGGCAATTACCTCCCGAAGTTTGTCGAAGTACTTTTGAATCACCCTGTATATACATACCTATATATACATAATCAAATTTTAAAATACATAATTTTGTTGTAATAAATATAAAATTTAAAAAAATTGAAGACAAGTACGAATATAGGACTTTTCTTTTTTCTGGAATAAAATAATCTATTGTACCTAAATAGAAAGTGTTGTGCGCTTCCATTGTTTGTCCATCAAGTAGCCTTGCTGCTTGACTCACAGGAGTGCATGCTTTACATACTGGTGAAAAATTCATATTTTTATATTTTCTAGATTACTTTTTAGTATTTTTTTTGCGATTGTTATATTATTATAGTAAGTTTTGAACAAAATTTTAGTATTTATTACATTCAATAAGATATATATAAATATGTATTGTACCTAGAACATCCAATAGATATACCATAAATCATACAACGGCTAGTAATGCATCAAGATATAAAATTGTATACCTTTTTATTTCCAAAAGGTCAAAGCCTGTACTGAAATGGCTACTTGCCAGACTGTTACATCAGCGATCAAAAATCTTATTAAATGGAAGCTATAAATGAAAATATACCTATAAAACTATAGAGCTATAAAACATTACGATATGATTTTTAAATTTTAAAGTAATAAGAATTTAAAAAAAAACACTTTTAGAATATACAGTAAAATCTCTCCATAGCGACCTCTCTCGGGGAATTAAATGTCGGTCGGTTAATAGAGAAAAAATAAAACCATTGGTCTGCATTTTACAGGCTTTGTTTATTATTAAGAATCTACAAATATATAAATAATTTTAAATATTTTTGTTTAAATATATCGGTATTAAAGTTAATGAGATGAAGCAAATTTACCAATATGTATACCCTGCACGTGCATACTAACATAATTATATATTATACAATGTACCGGGTGTTCCACCTAAGGAGGTAATCGGCTATATCTCAGAAAGTAATAACACTAGGACTTTGGAAAAAAATATAAATCGATAAAAGCGGAAAAGAGAAATTGCTGGAAACTATCTTCAAGTTCGAGAAATGACCGCTACGGGGCGTGAGAGAACTTTCAAAATTGGAATGCCGATTTTCTCTTGATTTTTCTTTATAAAAATATAAGCATTGTATTCTTCATGAAATTATGCAACTTTATGTTAGGAATCGTTTTTTTCTATTTTCAATAATAAAGTGGTGGGAGAAGGTCAAATTTTTTTTTTCAAACGCTGATATCTCTGCTTTGGATACACCGATTTTATTCAGCTTGGCCTTGAAAAAAAGCCCTTCTTTTCCTCTACACGCAAATCTATTAACTTTACCATATTGATTCTGATGGTGGCCACTAGATGGCGTTTTTCCGTAATTCCTCAATGATTAAGGATTTTCTCAAAAAAATCAAATGTTATGATATGACTTTTTCATCATATTTTATTTTAGGCTTATAAAGGCAATTAGATAGTGGAATAAAAATCCAGGTCCGTATTTAAAATAAAAAAAAATGATGATGGTCGCTCGAATCCGAAACGTCAGATTAAAAAACTAACCCCGTCAGCTTGTAGAGGAGGAAAAGTTACTATAAGGAACTAAAAACCGCAACGTGATATCTTTTGTTAAACTAGAGAAATTAGGGAGATAAATAATTAATATGGAAAAATAGGTAATTTTTTATAACATTAATTAATCAATTAAATCTCTGGTTTAATGACGTTCAGATGCTCGAACTGTCTCGCATCATTTTGAATGCATAATTTCAATCGTTCCCTCGTCGACAAGACAGCTGTTTCTATTTCCGCTCTTGATATGCTTCGAACAGCGTTTAAGATCCGTTGAATCATATCCTCCCTTGTTATAGGTCTTGTAGTAAAAACGAGATCCTTAATTCGACCCCATAAATAGAAATCTAGGCAGGTTAGATCCGGTGATCTGCAACAAAAACGTAGGTAGGAATATTTGTGATTATTAGTAGGTAGGTGACCTACTAAGAACAACATGTTAACTTTACCTCGGGGGCCACGGAAATAAGCTACCTCTCCCGATCCACCTATCAGGAAACGCCTGATACAGAAACCTACGCACGTTTACTGTGAAATGGGCTGGACACCCATCATGTTGGAAGAACATGGTCCTTCTGGTTTCCAATAGTACGTCTTCCTGAAGGACTGGTAAATTATTTCGCAAAAAATTCAAATAATTTTCTCCTCTAAGCGGTTCATCCCAAATAAAAGGGCCTATAATTTTATTGCCTAAAATTCCGCGCCAAACATTGATGCTCCAGCTTCCCTGGTGCTGCACTTCTTGCATCCAGCGTGGATTATTTCCTGCCCAATAATGCATATTATGGGTATTAACTCCACCGTCACTACGGAAAGTAGCTTCGTCCGTCCAGAGAATGCGCGATAAGAGATTTCGGTTTTCTGCCATCATATTTATCAACCAATGACAGTAATCTAGCCTTCTATCGTAGTCTGCGACGGTCAGACCTTGATGCAGCACAATATGATAGGGATGTAACCTATAAGGTAAAGATTAATTAGAACTATTTACGCGGACGCGTTATTATAACCTGGCAGGCTGTAATACCTAAGCGAAAAACAACTGTTTTCTTCGAAAACAATAATGGGTAGTTAATATTCCTATCAAATGTCAAAAATATCAATCAATCATAAAGTTTTTTATGCATTGCGATTATCAATGGGTGATTTAATATCTATACCTACATTAGGTAGCTACTAATAACAACAATCTATTGATTACCTGTGGTCTTTCAATATTCGAAATACTGTTGTTTGGGCAACATCTAAATCTACTGAAATTATCCGAACGCTTAGCTGAGCATTGAACTCTACATACGCTAAAACGTTGATAATATTTTCCCCAGTTCTGGCGGTTCGACTCCTTCTGCGGCGAACACTTCCTGTAGTACGGAAGCGATTGGCTAGGCAAGTGAACATTCTGCTTCCGTACTGGCGCCTTTCAGAATATCTAAGAGCGTATATCCTTTCAGCAACAGTCGCATTTTGAAAACACTCAAAATGAACGGCGATAATATCAACCTCTTCTTGAAGCGACAAAGGCATTTTCAAAAAATATAATCTAATGGCTAACTAAACAACAACTAATACTATAACTAACAAACTAACTAACTAGCACTATAACAATTTACTAACACAAAATAACAATAACCTAATCAATAATCTAACTGCGAATGTGGTTATTAATTATTTTAGCATAAAAAATAATGTCTTTTGACATTAGGAAATTTGTTTTGTTTCCAAAGCTTACTTGATATAAGTAAATTTACACGCCCATTGGATCTTGGTGTTTTGCTTGTTTCCAAAGTTTACTTGATAAAAGGCAACTCTACACGCTCAATGAATTCTTGTTTTGGTTTATCCAAAGCAGAGATATCAGCGTTTGAAAGAAAAAAAGTTGGACCTTCCCCCACCACTTTATTATTGAAAATAGAAAAAAAAGATTCCTATAAAAAAATTTCCATAATTTTATGAAGAATACAATGCTTATATTTTTAACATATTTTTATTAAGAAAAACCAAAATAAAAAAAAATGATGGGAGTCAGTTCGAGCATCTTGGACGTCATTAAGAGCTCTTATCAGTGACCTCCATTAAGGTGAAAAGGTTTGACAAACTACAAGAAAACTATTGAATAGAATTTGTTAAAATTTTGAATTTAGATTCGCAATTTGGTGCTGTATGACTATATGGTCTTGAATTAAAAAAAAAAAAATATTTTTTTTTAAACGATAAATATAGGTGAAGCTGAGAAAATGTTCCCATACAGTCTTTTTTGAAAGTATTTCCTCAACTATCTACAATTTCAATTAATTTTATACCTTTTTTTTAATGTGAAAAAACGTCAAACTGAGTTTTTGAGCAAAAATACCTAAAACCGGAACTATCTAAAGCGATTTGGCAACACTGCGGTTTATCTAGCCAGTCCTGACCGCCACTCGCCGCTCGGAGCCGTAAATTATATTATGTCTCGCGGCGCGGCGACGAATCTAGGAATAGCCATGTTGCCTGATTGTTCAATAACACTGACTTATCCTCCTTCGCGGCAAATTCCCAAGTCGGACCACGCGGTTCACTGAATATCCACCTTAAACCAGATATTTAATTGATTAATTAATGTTTTAAAAAATGGCCTATTTTTCCATATTAATTATTATTATCCCTAATTTCTCTAGTTTAACAAATGATACTACGTTGCGGTTTTCAGTCCCTTATAGTAACTTTACCTCCTCTACAAGCTGATGGGGTTAGTTTTTTAATCTGACGTTTTATATTCGAGCGACCATCATCTACTTTTTTATTTTAAATACGGACCTGGATTTTTTATTCAACTATTTAATAGCCTTTATAAGCCTAAAATAAAATATGATGATAAAGTCATATTATAACATTTGATTTTTTTGAGAAAATCCTTATTCGTTGAGGAATTACGGAGAACGCCATCTAGTGGCCACCATCAGAATCAATATGGCATGGTTAATAAATCTACGTGTAGAGGAAAAGACGGGCTTCTTTTCAAGGCCAAGTTGAATAAAATCGGTTTATCCAAAGCAGAGATATCAGCGTTTGAAAGAAAAAAAGTTTGACCTTCTCCCACCACGATTCCTAACATAAAGTTGCATAATTTTATGAAGAAAACAATGCTTATATTTTTTACATATTTTTATTAAGAAAAATCAAGAGAAAATCGGCATTTCTATTTTGAAAGTTCTCTTACGCAGTCTAGCGGTCATTTTTCGAACTTTTATCGATATATATTTTTTCCCAAAGTCCTAGTTTTATTACTTTCTGAGATATAGCCGATTACCTCCTTAGGGAGAACACCCGGTACTGTATGTTTGCTTTGAAATTCTTATTTTTTAAGATAATCAAAAATAAACGATTGCTTCATATTAAGTCTCTCAAACTTGCAGAGGCTTCAGATAGGCTTGATATTATTGACACTGGAGCAAATTCCTCTGTCTCGGAGTTGGGATTAGTTTCAACCGTTTCTTGGATCTCTTTAATACACTCGAGGATAGTTAAACCTGCACTCTCTGTTGGCAAATCGTTATCAATAGAGGCAAATTGTTTCAAGTTTACAAATATGTTCTTAATATTAAGAAACAGTTGTGCGAGCGGAATATTATCTTCTTCTTCATAAAGCATTATTTTATTATTACTGGGGACAACCACTGTCTATACATGTTAAATGCCTTTCTTAATAAGGTAGCTTCTGTAGAGCATTTTAAAGTTCTGAATAATGCCTTGGTTTAAAGGTTGACAATGTGAGGTAGTATTGGGTGGAAGAAAAATAAGTTTGACATTATCCAGTGTAATTTTGGGATGAGACGTTGTATTATCCAGAAACAATACCACTTTTCTATTCTGCTTCTTTATTTTGGTATCAAATCTATAAAGCCATGTTGTCATGATGTCTGCTGTCATCCACGATTTTTTGTTCGAGATCTTTGGAGGGGATTCTTGCTTTTGCCTATTATATATTATTATGGTTCTTTCTTCTCAGCTTCCATATTTGCACAGAACAGAATTGTATATCGTTGTTTTGCTGTTTTTTTTTGCCAGTACACTTGTCATTTTCAATGCATATGTATTTGTTGGCAATGCACGATATTAGAGACCTGTCTCATCTGCACTAAAGACGTTCATTGGGGCTTAATCCTTTAAAATGGTCGATAGCCTTTCCTTCCAAGCAGTTACGTCTTTGATATTAATATCGGCTGTTTCGCCACATATTTTCTTTACGGTAACATTTTGCCGACGACAGAATTTTTCTAACCATCCATTTAAAGCCAGTTTAAAACGATTTGGTCCACTGCCAGTCCTTCGGTTTTGGGAAATTTTGTTTTTTGTTGACCGTTGTCACCTTCTTGAAACAAATTTCTAACTTCTGCTTTATTTTAAAGCAACATAGTCTTTTGGCTTTTACCCACTTTAAATTTCTTAGCCAATTTCCTGGTAATTAAACCAGCTTTTTCACTGTTTCAATTTTTTCGCCTAAAGAAAGACATTTTCTTTTTCCCGCCATCTTCAAATATTCACATTTGTCCCAAAATACACAAAAACTGTTTAAAACAAAACAAACGTTAACAACCGATTTATCAGCCTTTAAAGCAAATCGAATGGATCCGCCTGCAATAAAGTGATTAGTGTATGTACCCATATTTTTTAAGACTTATCGGGTTGGGTTGGGGTTGTACTGCCCCTTATGAAGGGTGTTTTTGGCATTAGTGCTTACTAAAGATTTCGATGATGAGTGTCCGCGGTCGTTTAACAGATGTGTTGGTAAAGAGGAGTATACAATAATGGGATCTCCATTTTTAAATATGAGGAATTCATAGAAGGTCGCTTAGCGCAAGTGGTCACTTTATAGAGGCGGTCGCAAACAGAGGTTTTACTATAACGCTAAAAACACAAGCTCTATAGTTCATAAGTAATAACATTTAAGCATGATTAAGGCACGTTGAACACCACAATGGTGGACCGAAAAATGTGTTTAGTGGACGAAGATATTAAAACCTTTCAAACTATATTTTTATTATTTTTAAATATTTTTTCTTTAATTTGGATGCAAAACTTAATCTGTCTTAATTTCTTTTTAAATTTTAAATTGAGAAGCACATATGCATATCAGCCTACTTGAAACCATTAATATTTTGGAGCCTGTGCAATTTAAGTCATACTTGCCTCTCAATAGACAGGAATATTCCTGCTCGTACTCGCACTTTTGTACGCTGTGATTGCAATAGGCATCAGAAGTAATTTGGAAATCGACAACTGCAGTAGTAAATAAGCGTTTTTATTTATACGTACAGGGTATGAGTGAGGGCAGGCAAATGTGCAACGTCTAATACAATATTTTTTTGTCAGGCGAAGACAGTAACAATAGTATCCAGGATAAAGACTTTGTAGTTATAGGTACTTCTTCAAATGAAAGTGTGCCTGTAGGTTCCGGTAAAGAAAGAGCCCGATAATGCCTTCTATGCAAGACGTTCATTTAGCATTACGTGTCAATTGTATGTGCAAGAAGACACATGTATAGATCACAGCATTGAAAGTGTTATTTCTCAGTATCGGCTACCGGATGTTGAAAGTTCTTCAGAAGAAGATTATACTGTTAGTAACTATAATTTGTCATTGACATGGCGAAAAATAGATGGTATATGCTTGAAAAATATTTCCTGAGCGGTTTAAAACTCTGGTATGTAAAACTAGTGTTTGATAAGTTTGATAAAAGACTTTTTGACTTTTTTGAACTATTTGTGAATACTTATATGATTGACTTGATGGTGAAGGAAACTAATCGATATATGCATCAAAAGTTGAGTAAAGGTGTTTTGATCCAACGACCCAAATTCAGTTCTTCAGTACCTAACTACTTAAATTTATTTTAATATTGTATCCTCGCAGAGCATTTAGGTAGGACCTTGCTTTCAACACAATCATGTATTTATTTAGGTAAATGTTCTTTCTTTAATGCTTAAGCTGTTGATTGTTTTGGTAGGTATACCTACCTACTATAGCATTTAAGTACTTTACAATAATTTATCCAATTTGGAGCTTGACAGAGAGTTTAAACTAGGGATAATAACATGTAATTTGTATCCAACTTATTTACTGATTTTTGACACATTACTGAAACATTTAAAAATGCCCTTCTGTATTTGCCATCCTAACAAAATAATTTACAGTAGTATATCAATATTATGTGTTTTGTCAACGACTGCCATTTTACTGTTGCCTCCATATTTGAACGTAAAAGCCTTTCTTTTTGTTTAAAGAACACATACTATATTAAAATACTACTTTTATTACCGCTATTTTGTTTATTAATTCATCTTTTTTAATGTGCTAAATATTAACATTTTTTTCACTGACCTTAACTGTAGTTTTATAATATGAATAAATATATTAGTAGCATAATTGTTTGTTTTACTGTTTTACAGATTTTATAAAGCGCAGTTTCCTGAAACGAAGAAAGAAAATGGCTACTATAATATAATACTCTTTATATACCTATAGGTAGACTTTTCCAGACTACTAGACATACTTAAATTGGTCGATACCAGTATCCTGAAATCAGGAAACATGATTACTATATAATACTCTCAAGATAATATGTAGTCTCATTACTTCCATCGCATGAAGGCTCATCAGTGAGCATATTTTCTATCGATGGCCCTACAACAGCTTCATTGTTGATAATATTGATAATATTGATGGGTGGGATACAAATCATAGGTTCATTACATCCTCAACAGCATTTAACATTATTTCACAGATATTAGAAATAAATGGGTAGAGCACTCGAGCAGGGAATAATATGTGAGGTTTGATGATACCTGCGTGGTTGTGTTCTGTCTCAAGTTGATATTTATATAAAGGGTGACTTAGGGAAATAACTAAATTTTAATGAGGAATAGGCATTCAATATGTTAAAATCATAAGTAGAGAAGCAGATAATGTGACAGAATCTTTTGGTAAAACATAAAATTTCTTATTCTTCGCTTTTAGATATTGGAAACTTTGACACAAGAGATGCTTGCAGCTACATTTTTTCTTCTTTTGTAAGATAGAAGCAGCAGCAGCAGCAGCAAAGCCAGACATTTTAGAAAACTATTGCTGATATGAAAGCACTGAAGCAGATACTTACCAAATACTTATATTAAAAAAAGGATACACTAATAATTCGTGGAGCGCCTAACTTCCCGGAACAGAGTAAAGGTCAAAGAACTTAATACAAATGTTGTCATCCAGAAATTCCTGCCCTTGTTACCTAAGTGGTAATGAATGAAATACTAAAAATCACAGGCTACAGTACTCCTAAAAATTGCAACAGTTTTAATAAAAATAAAAAGTTAAAAAATCAAGAAAGTTTCTCGGGAACAAGTACGGTGACAACTGACAAGTGACGAAAATAAAATCGTGAGGGGCAATTCGCTAAATTCGTTTAACCCAGGCTAGTTTGAAATCAGGATCTCGGAGTAGTTAAGACCAACAGTACTTACCGATATTACGTATAAGAAAGAGAAAGCTCATCAAAATGACATGCAAATATGGTTAGACTACTAACTGAATGTACCGACTAAGTCAATCAACCTTGGGTTACTCTGAACTCATGTTATGAAGTAGTAAAGACAAGCACAATTTGGCCACGCTAGAGATAGCAGCAGTCAAGTTGGGTTTTATCTGATACGACAGCATCAATTAAGCCTTTAACTCACCGGCGGAACCGGCCTGCTTCTAAGATTTGAAACGTGAATTACTTTATGTGCACATGCACCGCTCGCTGATGGTAAGTATCTTATCTTGTAGCAGTTACCGCTTAATTTTTATCTTTAAATGAGCACCCTATATAAAACGTAATTACGTTTTTTTTTTTTTGTACAAGAAGGTGAGAAAGTAATCAAGGAAGACAAACACGACGTGGATTAATTTTAATTAGGAATTTTAATTATGTTTGAGAGGATCCTTACCTAATTTGCAGTCGCATTTAAAATCAATTTGGTTGTTTTAATTAGATGAAATGGAATTTGGCGAAATCTGAACGTGCCCGTCATTCATTAGCGGTCACCAGGTTTCATTATTATACCATTGTTAAAAGCTTTCGAGTGACAAGGGGAATCATAGTAGTATTAAAAGAACTTAAACATTAAGTGTATCTTTATCTTTTGGAACTTGATCCATAAAAATTCACTTCTTATAGAGAAGTGTTGATTAATTTGTTTTAAAAATTAGGACTCATAAAAGAAAACTTTAACTAACGTTGGTTCCTAAAGCTTCAATTAAAAGCTAAAACAGCATGATACATCATAAAAGTATATCTTAAAATATGGTGTATTTTAAGTTGTTAATAATAGTATTGTAAATGCACTTCTATTTGAGTACAAATTATTTCTATAATCTTCGGTTCTTAGGTACTACGTCTTGGTATTTAAATAAACCCCTAAGATTAAAATAAACTTAAGCAAAAGTTTAATTGAACTTGGCATTCTTGAATAAAGTTTATTGCACAAATTGGCAACATTGGACTAGAGTACCCGACCTACTACAAAAAGCTCCTCAACGTCAGTAATATTTTCGAAATTTTCCAAATCCAATTTTTAACTTTTCATCATAAAAGTCAAACTTGACTTCTCAGATTTTTTGTTTCTAAAACTTATACAGCTTAAACTTCGAAGATCTGTATGATAAGTTTCGTTTTACTACTAAGCCAGAATTGTATGTACAACAGTATAAGCTAGCTTAAGGTTACTTTTTTTTTTAACCCAACTTTGTTTGTAATGGGTGGGCCATATACACTATTGGCAAGCATTTATCTTACATGCGGAGGTTTTCAGTGTGATAAAACGGTATAGGCAAAGGCTCGAGAGAAATAAAGAGAGACAAAATCATGCTCTAGCCGATTCCCCTTCCACCGACCAATACGCTTTTATGGTAGAGGGGAATACTAGCTGGCACGGTAGGTGGGCGACGGGCGACGGCGGTATCGTACAGCCAGATATTGGAGCAGTAGTGATTGTCAATCGCATTTTGTGCGATGTTTTACGAGGTCGTTTTTTTGCGGTCATGTTTATCACTGGTAGTTCTATAAATACATACAACTAACAGTAATTTTAAGGTGTTTAAATTTTTATCGGCCTTAAGCATAAAAGTAAAATAAAACCTGTTATTCTAAAAAAAAATAAACTCATGAACATTCTTAAAAAGAAATAAAATTAATGGTAATTGTAATTAAAAAATAACTTTAAACAATAAGTATTCTTAAAATGGTATAAAACTAAAAAAGTCATTTTAACAAATGCTCCAAGACCTTGCCTTGCTGGGCTTCGCAATACCCGAGCCGATCATAAAACTCCGTCCCAACATTCGACAATACCTCCGGTGTTATGGAATTAGTAATGTCGAATATTTTTGCTCTTAAGTCAACTAAATTTACAGCCCTCTCATGTGGATACCTGTAAGTTAGTTGAGTTAAGTGGCCCCACAAAAAAAAGTCGAGGGGAGTCAAATCCGGTGACCTTGCCGGCCATGGTATGGTACCTCTGCCACAAATAAGCCGTTCAGGAAATGTCATACTCAAAAACTCCTGAACTCGCCTTGCATTGTGAGCAGGGCAACCATCCTGCTGAAACCAAATTTCTTCGAAATTAACATTCAAGGCACGCACAGCTGGTATTATTTCCTCTTGCAGCATCTGCAAATATTTTTCCCCATTTAAGTTGCCGTCAATGACAAAAGGTCCTACAATATTGTCGCCCAAAATACCCGCCACAAGTTTAATTTTTGGGGATATTGGACCAATATCTGGCGACTGCAGGATTATGATAACCATGAAGAGAAAATGATGATTCATCCGTAAACAGAATATTTTTTAAAAAATCTTCATTTTCATCAATTTGCCTTCTCATGGTCTCACAAAACTCCATTCGCCTCATAAAATCATCTGGAAAAATTTCTTGGGTAGTTTTAATTTTATAGGATTTATACCCATGCTTTTTTAAAACATGTCTAACTGTGCGGTCTGGAATGCCAATTTCTTGAGAAATATGGGTGCTGGAACATGGCTCACTTGCTTCCACAAAAGCGCATACATTTTCGTCCCTCTCGACTCTTTCTTCAGGAATAGGACGGGCTTGTTGATCCTCGTGATAGCATTTACCACATTGGTTAATGCACCCGGATTTTTTAAAACGATTATAAATATTATTAATCGTTTGGCGGGAAGAAACCTGTTGATCAGGGTACGCAAATGCAAATTGCCCAACAACACCTTCGGCACTTTCAGCTTTGGAATACCATAAAACTATATTAATTTTCTGTTCACGCGAATATATTTTTTTTTAATATTAATTTACTCCTTTCTATGCAAAAGACTCTGTGAATATGAGCCTTGCCGTAGCCGCCCCCACCAGTCCTTACAAGTCTTGCATAGTACCGCCACCCGCGAAAGCAAAGGGCAGGGTTTCGATCAACCAGTAAAAATGAAATTATTTATGTTGTCTTCCCCAATAAAATATTAAAAACTTTGGTTCGAAAAGTCTACGTGACAACGTCGCAAAATCCAGCAGTTCCGAGGCCGCGCGAAAGGAATACTCTCGTTTGTTCTCGTCGTATTGGAAGGGGAAATCGCTGTCGTTCTCTTTTTAATCTTAGGCATTTTATAACCATACTATTCTATTGCATTAAAATTGGCCTGCAAAGTTTTACTTTGCCGATAGTGTATAATAATATATTGAATTATAAATTAGCAATAAGAACAAGAAAAATTGAATTTGTTATTATTATTTGTATTTCATGTTATACAACGTTTATTCCGAATAAGTATGGAAAATGATTTCATTCACGTGGCCACCTCGGCTGAATCGGCAGTAGCCCATCCTGGAACACCAATTTTTAAGCACAATATTAACAGTTTGCCGCTATATATGAGCGATTTGAGCTTAAATGTTTTGTTTCAAGTGGTCAATTGTTTAAGGATTGTCTGCATAAACTTTATCCTTCAATGCGCTCCAAAGAGAGTAGTCGAGTGGTGTTATATCACAGCTTCGAGGCGGCTAATTGACATCTCCGAAACGACTAATTAGACGATTGTTAAATTTTGTGCGCAAAAGGTTGATGGTGGCCGCGGCGGTGTGGCAAGTTGCAAGTCCTGTTGAAACCAGACTTCATCGAGATTTATATTATCCAATTTCTACCACAAAAAGTCATTTATCATATCTCGATAGCGGTCGCCATTGACCGTAACAGCGCGACCAGCCTCATTCTGAAAAAAAAATGGTCCAATCACGCCACCACTCCAAAATCCACACCACACAGTGACTCGATCTGGATGCATGGGCAATACGCCGACGTGTGGGTTTTCCGTGCCCCAAATCCTACAGTTTTGTTTGTTGACGTACCCTCCCAGGTGAAAATGCGCCTCATCCGAAAAGATTATTTTTCTTTCAAAATCAGGATAATCGCTCAACTTGTTTAAAGCCCATTCAGCGAAGCAAAAACGTTGTTGATGGTCAATTTGCTTCAACTCCTGAACGAGCTGGACTTTGTCGGCATACATACCAAGATCCTTGTGCAGAATCCTCCTCAAAGTGGTACGGCGAATGTCGAGTTGTTGACTTCTGCGTCGAGTTAATGTTGACGCGTTAAGACGCACACTCTCGGCTACAGCAGCGATTGCTTCAGGTGTACGCCTAGGATGAGCATGCGGAACATGTTTCATGTCCACCAGCATTCCAGTTCTAAACACTTTATCGATAAAATTCTTAATATCTTGGTTTGACGGAGCCTCATTTCTTCCAAATTTTCTACGCAAATTTCGTGCCGCCTCGGCAACCACAGAACCACACTCAAAGTAAGTTTTCCGTATTTCTAAACGTTGATCCAAATTACAACGATACATATTCTGTCAGCGGAAGTTTCAAACTAAACAACTGTCAACAATTCATGGCGCTCAAGTAGACAGCGTCATTAATAACACGTAGTTTAAAATTGAACATATAGATGGCCCACCCAATACAACCGGACATATACAGGGTGTTACAAATTCGAGGTGCACCATTGTGATTCTGGGGGAGCGGTAAGAGATACGAGGAAGTTTAAATTAGGGCAAAGTTGCGCAACTTAATGCCGATCAATATTGACACCCTAATTTCGCGTTTTTATTTTACATATTTTCCTGCCTTTATTTTAGTAGATAATTAAAATCAAATTCAACATTATCATTGCCACTTTTCTCTTCTATAAGACCGTTGTGTCAGATTTCGAATCCGAGGTCTCGTCTTTGGGCCCCATCATCAATTCTGTTTTTTTTTTAATACGGACCTGGATTTTTTTTTCATTTTTGAAATCACACACATTCACTATATAATATTATGACGATTTTATTTAAGACGTTTAAAACACATTTCCATTTGCATGTTGGTATGCATCGACTTTTTCCGCTCATGCCCACAATTTTTATCTAATTATTATTTCTATTTTAAACAGTTAGAAAGCAACAATAAGCTAAAATTAAATTAGAAATCATTTCCTCCAAAAATTGTTACTTTGATGTCTTATCCCAAGACGCTTAAATGAAATCAACTTCTTCATCGTAGCTTGCCATGGAAAAAAATAGAAATAAATTATGACGAGATTTCATAGGTGATAGTGTGCTACAGGTTTTTTTTTTTAAACTAAAATGGGATTTTCTACTGGGGATAAAGGTTTATTACAGCTGTAACAAACATTCAGTAATAGCTTCGCAAAGGTAATTTAAGGAGTACTCCGAAAGACAGCAGCCCGACAGAAGGACTTTTTAAAAATTGGATACCAACCTACGCGAACACAATATAATTGAAAAGCCCAGAAGAAAAACATGGTAACTCTGTAACAGAAGCAGAATCGCACAATGTTTTACACCAGATCTGTATTTAAAAGTTTGACTAGCTTCCTTTTTAAACCATGTAAACAGCTCGCATTTGGCATTCATCTGAGAACGACGTGTTGTCAAATCTGACAGATTTTTTGCTAAAAATACCAAATTTTGAAAAAAAATTCGTTATTAAACCATCACTAAATCCAGTGCTTCTCTGTGATATACCACGCCAGGGTAACACTCCTGCGATGGGCGAAGCAGGGTATACACCTAAAATACCTCCAGGTCTCCCGGATTCGGAAGATGACGAAATGGAATCCCAAAATCACCCCAACGACGGAAAGAGAGAAAGTCATGGAAAATCGTTATTTAAAACTGAAAAAAAAAAAAAAAAAATCTCGAGACTGTCCAATCCGACTAGCTGTATCCTAGTACTATACGGTAAATTTCTTTATGGAAATCTATGTTCATACAGAGGAAACTTGGCAAATCTGCTCTGGAGCGCTTCTAGATGACTTGCATGATACTGGTATGATGGTGACCAGACTATACTATATTCTAAGATACCGCAAACAAGCGAGTTGTAGAGATATTTTATGGCGGGCTAGGCTATCGTTCCAGATTTTCTTTCCCACGAAGCCTGTAGATTGTTGATTCACTCCCGTTATATTGGCACATGCTGACACCAGATTTAGAATAGTATTGTATTAGAGGGTGATTGGCGTACATCTAAAGCTATTGCTTTTACATCAAGTACACCCTTACAAAACACTGGGAAATAATTGTTCGCCATTTTTATAATAGACCCGATTTAACGACTAAAGACCCTTGGTTGTGCTGTCAACAATACAAACCGTGAGACTCCAAAAATAACGTAAAATCAGAAATTAAATCTAATAATTCTATAACCAATTTGAACATCTATTTAAAAAAAGTAAAAGATACATAGCAAATTAGTTTAAACGTTTATTAAATTGATGGATTTATCTTATTGCGCATTTAACCGCACAACAATCATCAAAGGATTTGTCCGTTTTTGATCATCATGGGATCCGTTTTGATATCAATTGTATTGTGGATTTGGCTTTGCATATGACTTAAAATTTTAATATGGATATTAGATGAATCTGCAGAAGATATGCACCGAGAACCGCGAAAATTCAAAACGTGAAGTTGTCTGGTTTAGATGCAAAATTTTTTAATTTGGGATAGAAGACGTTGTGTTAAAACGCTTTATCCTATTATGTTACAATTTTGTTTACTAAAAAGACACAAATATCTACAGTTAAATATTTACCAGAACCAGACTCCTGCTATAATTTTAACAAATAATACAAGTAAGAGATGTCTTTAGTCCTAAGAGAACGAACGAATGAAGCGAAGCCTAAGCACTAATTATTCATAGTCATTTTACGTAAAAGTTTTGAGAGGGTGACGCATAAGCTACGTTAACAACTTGCCGTAATGTATAGAGAATACTTACGAAGAAAAGGCTTATTTAAGAGGCAAGTACAATTCAAGATGGCAATACAATAAAGTAAAATATTGTTTTAATGTTAGCTGTATATCATACATTAAACAATTATGCATTGAACAATTACACATAAAATATCAATAGTGGGTGGCTGTAGCCAACATACGCTGCACATACAACCACCTTTTTTTAAAAAACACTCAAAAATGAATAAATAATAAAAAAATATAATGTATGCCCAGCAATAAAATACACCTAGACATTACAATTATTACATTAGTTGAAGACAAATTAGCAGAAAAATATTTACAGCAGTAATAAAAGAACCTGCAAATATATTATATTAACGATGCCATGATAATAATAATTTTCAATATACATGTCATAAAAAAAAAGAAAAAACATTGTCATATAACAGAAAAACTATAACTGTATGATATTCAAAACTATCCAGTAATATTTTGCAATAAGTTCTATAATAAGCTTTGTCCATTCTTCTTTATTTACGGTTGTTAATTAATAAAGTTCTTAAACTTCTTTCGGAAACTAACAAGACTAGGGGTCATCTTAACATCGTTGGGAATAAGGTTAAATATTGAAAATGCATTATAAGAAAATACGCCGAAACGAGGCAGAACTATGTCTGGGGATACTGTAAAGACCCCGAAATATTGTCAGACGATCATGAACATCTATATCTTTGGTCAGTTTATTATAAAGATTACTAGGTAAATTGTTCGTTTCGATAGAGTACACGTGATTTGCCACATAGAGCATAAACCTTTCCGATAAATTTAACCACCCAGACGCTCGAAAGGCAGGGGTTATGTGATCTTATTTACGCACATCATAGCAAAATTTCAAGCAGGCGTTTTTCAGCTCTTGTAGACTGTCTCTGTTAACTTGAAGTAGGGTGGGCCACTAAACTACCTAGCCTAAATGGGACAGAACAAGGGAGTTGCATAATCTTAGTTTTGTAGCTGAATCAAAAAAATCTCTATGCATGCAAAATAATTTAGTTTTTCCATAGGCCTTTTGTAAAAAAACCGAAACATAAGAATAAAATCTCAAGTCAGAATCCATGACTAGTCCAAGATTCTCGCAGGTCAAAAAAGGTTGCAAGATGATATTATTAATTGAAAATTTAAACAGTGTGTCTTGCAATTTTGCATCTTTAGATTTACTAAATATAATAAGCAGGGTCTTGGCCCCATTCAAAACAAGCCCATGGACTCTGGATACGTTAGCAATCATTTGTAGATCAATGTTTATTTTGTGCACAGAGGCATTGATATGATTGACAAAATTGGAAGAACCTGTAAAAATTAACAGTATACAGTGAGAAAATTATAAAGGACCCAGATTGCTGCCCTAAGCAACGCCCCTAGACACCGTAAATAGCTTAGACTTTCTGTTGTTCAATAAAACCCTCTGTCCTCTGTTACTAAAGTAATCTTAAAAAAAAATCAAGTGCAGTATTACCCAAACCCTAGTGTTTAAGTTTTGTGTCATGGTCTATAGTATCAAAAGCCTTGCTATAATTTAGCAGAATGAGGCAACTATGGTTACTGCGAAAACCTGATTGAGTTGTCGGTAATATATTGTTCAAATCAATATAAGACTTAAACTGTGCAGTCACGACTTTTTCCAGAATTTTGGAGAGAACGGGGAGTATACTTGCTTTGTCTCAATAGTAGTAAGAGAATACTACTTGGCAAGTGGTAATCATAATATTATGACATATAAATATGTATACATGTGAGACCTTAGTTCTCTAGCCACTTGCTGAGACCTTATACAATAAGGATTAACCAAATTATGCTAAAACAGCTATTCTCTGGGCTACATGCCCCAACGAGCGCTGAATTAAATAGCACAATTCGGCGTATTTTGACTAACATTGTTAGTACTAAAATACAGACTCAGATTGCAGAAACTACCTGGAAAGGAAAGAATGAATCTTTATTTCCAAAGATAGGTTGCTACGCTGCTGCTACCTGTAGACCGGTTTCGAACTCTTTGGTTCTCGTCAGTACAGGGCAAGCATGACAAGCGAGCACACCTACCATTGGAAAATTGAAACACCCTTGGCATGTAGCCCAGATAATAGCTGTTTTAGCATAATTTGGTTAATCCTTATTGTATAAGGTCTCAGCAAGTGGCTAGAGAACAAAGGTCTCACATGTATACATATTTATATTTCTTTTTCTGTTGGCACAGATTTTGTGTGTCCAGTGTCCAAGGCCAGGGTAGGGTAATTCAACGTTTAAGTGTTTCCGGTTGCCGGATCTTCATTTTATACAAGTGTTGTATTGATGCATTTGTTTATTTTTGCCACATATTTATTTTACCAGTAAAGGTAAAATAAAAGTGCGAAATATCAGGAAAATGGATACAGTAGCGGAATCTTATTTTTCTGAAAATAAATATGAGGTACAATTTTGAAGGAAATCTTTCAGTGTGCTAGTTTTGGAACAAAATTTTTTTAAAATACTGCAATTTTTTACATATACAGTATGTCCACATTGTCCACGGATGGGGTTTACAAGAGGACAATTGGACTAAAAATTGAAAGATACAAAAAAAAGTCACTCCTAATAAACATTTTTGCTTGTCTGGAAAATACGATTCATCATAAGAAACTTCAATTTTTTTATACAGGGTGGGTAAAAACTGCAAAAGTGTTATTTTGCTTAAGAGTAAACATACTTTATTTTGAAAGATACGAAAAAAAGTCACTCTTAATAAACGTTTTTACTTGAATAATGAATAGGTGATACTTGTTGTCAATGTCTTTATTTAATGAAGTAATTATAATAATCATTAATAATGTTCGCGTGAAATATCGGCAATGTCAGGTGTCCCTCAGGGTTCCCACCTGGGACCATTGCTTTTTGTACTTTTTGTCATGGATTTGACTAAGTGCTTTTCATACTGTAAACCATTATTTTTTGCCGACGATTTAAAAATATATCTTAAAGTAAATAGTATTGTGTATTGTGAAAATCTTCAACATGACCTAAATAAGCTTAGTGAGTGGTCCAAAAAGAATGACATGATACTTAGTATAGATAAATGCCACTGTATAACATTCTCTAGAATTAAGACACCAATAATATTTGATTACACTATAGAAAACATCTCACTTAATAGAGTTGACAGGGTTACGGATCTGGGGATTGTGATGGATAGCAAAATGTCCTTTATTCCACACATTAATGAAATTATATCTAAGTCATTTGCTAGGTTGGGTTTTGTGTTGCGGAACAGCTCAGATATTTCAGTTTCAACAGTCAGAATTTTGTTTGTTTCATTAAACAAGAGTATACTTAACTATGCTTCTCCAGTCTGGACTCCTTTCTATCAAAAACACATCAATAGGCTTGAATCTGTTCAAAATAAATTTTTGAGGTACTGCGGCTATAGATTGCGAGTTCCACGAGAGCAATGGTCTTACGATGACATGAGAAGTATGATGTTTATTACTTCACTACAAACTGATCGTACTTGCATAGATCTTAGCACACTTTTTAAACTAATATTCGGTGATATAAACTGCCCGGATTTATTGCAACAGTTGCTCTTTAAGATTCCTTGTTGTAACACTCGTTATGCTGACTTGTTTTGCGTACCTTACCATCCTAACAACTATACTTATAATAGTCCTTTGTCAAGGTTATCTAGACTAGCCAACAGTTACAAATGTAAACTCACTGGGATTTCCTATTCTCAATTCAGGCGTCGGTGTTCCTTGATTCTCTGATTTCATTGTATATTTTCTAATTGTTAGTTTTATTATTGTATTAAACCAATCTACTTTTTTGATATATTGTATATATATAATATGTGTATTTATTTCTATTTTATTATACTTGTTTCTATTGTAAAAAGGGGTAATCCCGTAAATAAATAAATAAATAAATAAATAAATAATACGAACATTTTTATTAACATGAAAAGAATACGATAACGATTTCATAATTCAAAAGCTCCACCCCCATACTCGACAAAGTTTTCTAATTGCCTTCTCAAATAAGTGAAAGAATTTCTGATTTCTTCCTGAGATATCGATTGGACAGCCTGGATAATTCTGCCCTTCAGCACTTCAATATCATTTGGTACTGCGGTAGCAAAAACAATTGGTTTTAAACGGCCCCATAAAAACATATCCGCCAAGGTTAAGTCGGGGCTTCCTGGGGGCCACAAAACTGGGCCATTCCTGCCAATCCACCTTGGACCAAATCTGCGGTCAAGCCATTCTCTAACCTCACGAGCGAAATGGGCTGGACAACCATCTTGCTAAAAATACATATTTTGTCGAAAATTTAGATGGTAGATTTTCAAGTTCATCATTGAAAAATGTATCCAGCATTTCTAAATATGATAATTTATTGCACGTGTTATCAAAAAAATATGGCCCTATGATGCCATGGATGCAATATTGTCTTCTCGTCATAATTCTGAATTCGGGATTTTCTAAAGACCAGTACTAAACGTGCTGGGTTGCAACGGTTCCATTGGTAGAAAATGTACTTTCATCAGAAAGCATGATACATTTATAAAAATCAACATTTCCACTTAAAATTTTGTCTCCTATCCACAAGCAAAAATCAAGTCGTTTCGCGTCATCTCCCTCTTCCAATTTTTGATTTAGGTGCGGTTTATACGAATACAACTTATTTGCTTTAAGGATCTTCTGAATTTGACTTTTTATCACAACAGTAACGCGATTTCTAAGGGACGTCATAGGATTTTCTTCAACATATTGAAAAACTAAGACTGTAGCAGCATCATCATGGTCATATTTCTTACCGAACCAGTTCTCTGGAACTTTTTTATTAACTTGCAGATTGTCATCCTAGTTATTGGGATTCCTACAAATTTCTCGGTAAATTGTTCAATGACGTAGCGGTATGAAACTTGACCATCCCCATAACATTGTATTATAAAAACTCTTTGTTCAGCAGATTGCATTTCTACTTAAATAATAACTTCATTAAATGAAAACATTGACAACAAGTACCTATCACCTTAAGTGTCATTATTATTTTAACTAAGTTCACCAGTCAGAGGTGTGCCAGCGAATACTTTTTGGGAAATAATTTTTACATAGGTAAACCTTTTATGAATTGTTCTAGTTCGGTTTGTTGGGTAGAAAACACATTCATTAAGAGTAGATTTTTTTCGGATCTTTCAAAATAAAGCTTAAGAGTAATGTTTACTCTTAAACAAAATAACATTTTTGCAGTTTTTACCCACCCTGTATAAAAAAATTGAAGTTTCTTGTGCTGAATCGGATTTTCTAGACAAGCAAAAACGTTTATTAACAGTGACTTTTTTTCGTATCTTTAAAAATAAAGTATGTTTACTCTTAAGCAAAATAACATTTTTGCAGTTTTTACCCACCCTGTATAAAAAAATTGAAGTTTCTTATGGTGAATCGTATTTACTAGACAAGCAAAAACGTTTATTAAGAGTTACTTTTTATCGTATCTTTCAATTTTTAGTTCATTTGTCCTCCTGTATAGGTACCCCATCCGTGGACATACTGTATATGCTTTCGTCACAAGTCGCCACTGATGGCGGCCAGAATATAAAACACAGTTATTGGTTGTCTCAGGAAACTAAAACGCTTGATATAAATATGATCAAATAGGCACATGCTATGAAAAAAGTGGCTATAGCTGAACCTGAACTCACCTAACATATTTGTCTAAGACTTTTCGCAGTTAAGCTTTCCTTTCTAGTTTCTCAGACTGCAATACTGTCATTGCCAATTTCGGACATACTACGTACGTCACTGTATAAAACGTTGTGATTTTCTTAGAAACTCCATCACACGTGGACATATTTTTAATTTAAAAAAAGGAGCGTAGGCTTTGCCTAACCTTGGATGTTGGCAGAATGAAACTAACATTTTTATTTTTCATGCATAATATGATTCGCACGTGTAGTTTCCCTAGTATCCAATTTCGAATATAATATTTCGTCTGATGCAGATTTTATTAAAATTTTCAATTGTTTCATTTTAATGCATTTTTTACATTTACCTATAGTTCGCCACACCGTTCTTGACAAAGATATTATAACCAATAGACCGAACGATTCATTCATTATTCCCATCAAATTATGGACTTTTATTGTTTTAAAAGAATTGGCAAGTGTGAGAGAGAAAGGCAGATCTCTTAAACCCGATTGGCAACATTGTAAACCGTCCCTTGATTTTGATCGCCAGTGGTGTAGAGTTTAGAACCTAACAACAATGCATATGGGTATAAATAGAATATTATTTTTGAATTAAAATTTTTTCCTAGGAATTTAAATAATACACTACAAACAATGTACTGAATTTAAAAAAAAAATACGTTTAGAAAAAGTTTAATATCATTGGCGGGTCAGATTTTGAACGTATTTAGTCTGAAATCGAGTTAATGGATACTAACGAGGATACGGCTCCTTTTATATTATAGAATTAGAATCCCCGTATAAAAGGAGACTAACATTAACGAAAGAGATTATTTCGAAAAATCCTATTTAAATTAGTTTCAGTTGCACTGAATTATCAATACTAATTTGATATATCACAAAAAAATACACAATATGGGTACATAAACGCAAAATAAAACACTGTTAGCTAGCAAGAAAGTTGCTACACTTTATTTTATTATTAGATTAATAAAAACACATTATATTAACCTTTGTAAAAATTGGAATTGCAGAGTACACATTCATTTATTTTTATTACAATTTACAGCTACAAGACATTATACAGGGTGTTTCTACACTGGGTGCCCCAAATCTATTTAGACATATAATATCTTAGCTCCTGTACATCAACTTAAAAAAAAATTGATGAAAACATTTCCTATTTCAAAAACTGCCTTTAAAAGGTATATACTTAAATATACAGAACACTTTGTAATATGAACTTCATTTTTTTAAACACCCTGTATGTATATTCAAATATTTTTGAGACATATTTATAATTCGAAACATGTTTTGTTATAAATGATATAATACGTATAAACTCAATGGTTTTCGAGATATTGCTATTTGCATAAATACGGATGTCACATCTTGTTACTTCCTGTTAAACCGGAAGTTTATATTATTAGATAAACATTGAGAAACTAAGATAGAGATATGTAAGTCGTTTTTCTTTAACATACACCATAAGAATGCCATTTTTACAATCCCAATATCTGGAAAACCATTGAGTTTAGACATTTAGTCGATATTACAAAATATGTTAAGTATTATGGATAGAATAGAAGAAAAAGTGTACTTTTAGACAACCTACATATAAATTAAGTACATGCCTACTACAAGTAGAAGTTTTAAAATCAATTTAATACAAACTGTATTATTCCTTCGGGAATAAAATTAATTTTGTATGCAAACTTTTCGTTCGGTTTATTCATGTTAAATAGCTTTTCTTAGATGTAGCATTTTCTTTGGCAGTACAATTTGCAGTAGGTTGAAATTCTCCTATTTCTGAAGCAGTGTCGGTCATTTGAAACAATATTTTCAAGCCTAAAATAAAACGAAGAAATGAACACAGAATTTTTTCTAAATTCAACAAAATCATAAAAAAATAGCCCTAATAGCATTTTCCTATGATTTAAATTTTTTTGAACAACTTTCGTCTACATACGTACTTTTGAATATTAGAATTATTATAATATCTCAGAAGGTTCATCAGCAACTCAACCAGCATCATCTGATTTAAGAAATACACCATTGAAGCTTAACTTAGAATTCCTACAAATAAATAAAATGATCTTTTAGTTATTATTAAAGCGATTTTATAATGAAACTTTATTTAATTTTATTATTAAGGGATATTACTTACGCCAGTGTTTCTTTTAGGGCCGGTGTTGTTCCAAAACAGCTGACTCGGAACTAAAAACAAACTAGAACATTTAATATTTTAAATAATTCTAATAGGTAAACCAAAACTTGACACCCCGCAAGTTTACGTGTTAGGAAGGTTGTTTCATAAAAAAACATACCTTAGTATCACAAAAAAATTTTTTGGTCATAGAGCGTCAAGGGTACATTATGTGTTGAATATTCTCTGGTAGATATGTTATACCACCTATAGTTATAGAACTATTAGCTATTATTTATTTTGTTTAATACCTTAAGTATATACAAAATGTTTAAAAGGAAAGAAATACAGACTGTTTTAACATGATTTAAAATTTTTCTTTATTAATTATATTAACTTTTTTTTATCTCTCTTCGAATAATATTAAATACTTTGCATTGTAAAGATATAAAGAAACAAAGTAACAACAAAAATACATTTATTAACAATAATTTTTTTAAAAACTACAAGAAATTAATTTGTATGTTAGGGGACAAAGCATTCTATACATAATGCCACCTGGCACCAAATACACATGACGTTGCTTCTCTGTTGAACTCCACGTTTGGTGCATTCTTGACAACGCCGCATGGTTGTTTTCTGAGGCAAATGTCCAATGTTGTCGAAGTAGCCAACATTGCAAGGAGGGCCGAGTTTTTTTCTTGCAGTAAAGTTGGCAATAAGGTTATCTGCTAGTTAAGTTCTAAACTGTAGGTGACTCATCGGTTTCTGACGTGAATTGGTAAATTTTAAATGTTCTTTAAAAAGTATGTACTATTGACTATACCAACATCCAAAAAATAGTACAATAATTTTATCCACCATCTTCTGCTTTTCCAACCAATGCAGTACGCTGCCATTCTGTGATCAAACCTATCAACTCCACTCATAAACTGATTGTAGTTCACAATTGCCTGTGGACATGATGGAGCTTCCCTTTCTCCTACTCTCTTTGTGCGGAGAACTTGACCATGATGGCAAAATCATACTGTCCAACTGCCATTTTTTTTTATCTTCTATTAACCTATTTTTTGGAAAATGTTTTTTTGTTTGACGTATTGTACCACAGCCAAATAAACCTTTGCCTGAAAACTTTTGCATTATTGGAATAGTTGTAAAAAGGTTATCAAACTATATGCTAAAACCTTTACCTTGCAACTGGTTAGACAATTTTAAAATTACACGTTCACCAAGTATATCCTCGCTAGGACCCTCCTTTCCTTGATATACATGAAATGAACATAAATACCCAGTTGTCGAACAAGCCAATGCCCATACTTTGAAGACCCTTTTTATGGGCTTCATTGGCATATATTGTTTTTAGTGATGTTCTCCCTTTAAAACCTATCATACTTTTGTCTATTGCTACACTTCTGTTAGGTGTAAATGTGGCAGAGAAAACTTCGTTCAAATGAGTAAGCATTGGTCGAATTTTATAAAGTTTACCGTAGTCGGCCGCCCCCCGAGGAGGCATTGTTGAATTGTCATTTACGTTTAAATATAGTATTTTTAGATAACGTTTCACCGGAAAAATATTTGAAATACGCGTATTACGAAAATTTGCACTTTTTGACCTATACTTTTGCATTTGAGGCAAGCATTATTATTAAAACCCCTATAAAGGCTTTTAGTTCTTATAGTGAAACGTCAACAATTTTGTAATTTTGTGTGGCATACAAATTAGATTGTTGAACTATAGACTCCAGGAATTGTGACGAAAAAAAAAACATTAAATAAGTCTATCGGCTCCACGGAATCAACCCAAAAAAAAGGGATGTAAAAAACACATCACATCTATGTAATATATGTATTTACTTGAATATTAGATCCCATTTCACTAGTAAAGTTAAAATCTATATATCTTCGTGGAGCGACAGCTATTTTTCCCACGTAATCTTTACCGTTAGCCTCATCAACTTGATACTCTTCTTTACTATCGCTATTAGTTAGTGTAGCGTGAAGTACTCGTGGTTAGGTTCATATGTTTTATCGGCAACTGAGTCAACTGAGTCATAATCCCAAAATTTGTCTTCTGATGCAGTTGGAAAATTACACAGTTTTTGTCTTTTTTCACGAAGAACAGGTGTTGACATTCCAGATGAGGATGGTGTAACTATTTCCGAATTTCTTGCGGGCCCAAAAGTTGAACTTGTTGTGCTTGGAGTTGCGGCATCAAGCAGTTGGTCTTCTGCATCTGAGTCACCATTAATATCAGAGTTTTCTGCTTGGTCTTCTGCATCAGTAAGAGGCTTTTTCCAGTAGCTTTCATTTCTCTGCATCTCCTCGAAATAAAAAATTTATTTGAGAATAGCTTTTGAAGCAATTATTGTAATATTATTTACAAAATTCGACCACATGTACACAGTTATTGAGATACTGTAGACGGAGGTGACGATATTGATCAATTATTTTTACTTTTGTGCGACCCTGTATATTTTATCGGCTTGATTTATGCATAACTAACTCTAGTAAAATGTAGTATTTTAAAAAAGAACTAAATTACAAATATTTTCAAGTGAAAAATGAAATATGATGACAGTGGTTTTATTTTGAAACGTAGTATACACAGTACATAACACATTTTTAACACCATCACCATGTTGCCCTTGTAAAATGTTCCGGGCGCACTGTACAGGGTGTCTTCTTTTCGACACTTTCGACGGGTATCTCCGTTATTAGTACAGATAGAATGATGCGGCTTTCGCAAACCTGTGCAACTCTTTTGTTAAACAAACGATGCCCTAAACGGATTTATCATGGCCATCTTGGTTTTTGAGATACAGGGCGAAATTGAAAATGGTGCATTTTCAGACACCCCTTGTATTTCAGTTATCTTATACCCTATCGAAAATGTAAAAACAGGGTGTTATACAGTTTTTTACGTAGAATTCAGTGGCGTACTTAGTATTTTTCCAGGTACCCCCATTTGTGAGAAATATACCAAAGTTATGTTTTTTTAAAGAGAACGCCCTGCATATTTATTTATAGTTGCATTCTGCTTACTGAGAGCTTTCCAAAAACATATAATAGTTGACACTTTGTTTTAACAGGACGGTTCAAATTTATATTTTTTGAATAACAAACTTTAAATTGGCAATAGGCCTTGGATTCTGTTTTAATAAAAATAATTTATTGACGATACCTACAATACACCATGAATATTACCTTATAGTTTAATTTAAAACTTTTTAAGTTTTCTAATACTTACAATAGTAAAAAGGATTTTTTTCTTGTGTATTAATGGAATAAACAAAAACATCTACTAGTAGGCCTAGACTTATTCAAGCTATAAAACAAAAGTTTCATAATGGCCTTTAGCTCTTGTCAGAATTGGATTTAGGTAGTAAAGTTTGAAAAGTTACTGATAATTTATTTAGCATATCGTATTTTTCATAATTCTCAAACTTTTGGGCCATCGTTAATAAAAAACGCCATTATGAAACTTTTGTTTTATAGCCTGAATAAGTCTAGGCCTACTACTACTACCCTGTTTTTACATTTTCGATAGAGTATAAGATAACTGAAATATAAGGGGTGTCTGGAAATGCACCATTTTCAATTTCGCCCTGTATCTCAAAAACCAAGATGGCCATGATAAATCCGTTTAGGGCATCGTTTGTATAACAAAAAAGTGGCACAGGTTTGCGAAAACCGCATCATTCTATTTGTACTAATAACGGACATACCCGTCGAAAGTGTCGAAAAGAAGACACCCTGTACTATAGGTATAAAAGGTAGTAATACTTAAAGATAAGTGTTTAAACTACAGGTTTTCATTAGAAATGCGTCGAAAAAGTAAAATATTAACCAGGTGCAGCATGTTAAACATTTTGTCTTATTTTTACCTCAAAATATATCAGTTTCTGTTTTTTAAAATTTTTCTACAAATAACCTGTAAAATAAAAGAAAAACTACTCCTATGGACTCGCCCTATCGTCTACTAAAATGCTTACATAATATTTTTGCATAGATTGGCACCAAGCACCACTTTATTTATACAAATATTTGGCCGCCAACAAAATTACCAAAATTTTAGACAGTAACGCACTGTCGGTATGACTGTTATACCCAACGACTTAACATAGGATGTACGAAGTTTGTTTACATTTGGCGTGTCGCCAACAACAGGCCACAGTCATATGTACTATGCAAAATATAATAAACAAATGGCAATAATTATTCGTTTAAGTAGTGTATTGGGTAGGCTTTGGTAATTAGCAACGTTACATTGTTCATTATTAAGCTATGGTTTCCTAGGATAGCGGTACCGTAATAGAGCGGCCGTAACATAGCGGTCAACACGGCCAACAAATATACGGCCGTTATAGCGTTGAGTACAGATGTAAAGTAAGAGTACAACGTTCGTTTGTTATTGCTTTCGCGAACCACCTAAATGCATCCAAAGTGTTGAATTTGCTTTTTTGTTCTGGTTGTCCGCAAAAGTGAATTGACAATTTATATTTTTGTGGTTTCTAAAAGGAAAAAAGTGCATGGAACAACTGAGATTGAGATACATTAATAGCAAGTTAACATTTCGCTGGAACTGGAAATCAGGCTGGAAAAAGGAAATCTAATCGTGTGGTGAGTTTACTTGCCCAATTAATTTACCCAGCAATTACTACATATTTTATTAATTTGTTAACTAAACATAAATTAGGTAGGTAGTTTGGTCAAGCATTGATAAAATTGCAGGAATAAAATGAATGATTTGGACTTGGCAATGATAATATTTTTGGAAGAAGAAGAGTCTTCATCGGAAGAAGAAGTAAAAAGGTCGAAAGAATGTGAAATGTTTAAGAAACGAAAAAGTGAAGGCGCTTATGAAATTTTAATATGTCGTCACCTTCAAACCAATGATCTAAAATGTAGACAATATTTTCGTTTGACACCAGTATTGTTTGATTATGTATTAAATCACATCAAAGAGGATATTGTTTCAAAACCATGCAATAGAAATAAAACTCCCATAACTCCAGAGCAAAAACTTTGTTTATTTCTAAGGTGAGTTCATAGATAAGCTCTATTAGATTTTACAGATTTAAATAAAAATGTTCGAATCCATTTTGAGATGGTATTGTCTCCGAGACTGCAGGTTGAGCTTCGTTTTGAGGGTTATAATTATCGCTGACACTAGAACAAGCAGAAATTGGTCGGCTATAGCCAGTGCATTCCTGTTGCTGGAGACATCTCAACTGCGTATTTCCTACCATGGTCCCGATTTGTAATCTTAAATAAATTTGTTCCTTTTCCGGTAGTTTCCTTACTATTTTTGCCATAGACGCAAAAAAAAGATCTGTTTCATCTTGTTCTTCGTTATTGTGCTTTTCAGCTATTTTTTTAAGCAATTTAAATCGTTCTTCAGAGTTTCCTGCATGTTTTAGCCTTTTTGGTGTTTTTGAACTTGCACGACCTATGTTGTTGTCATTATTATCTGTATTATTAACATTCGTTACCGGTGTTTCACTTTGGGAATCAAGTTTTTCCTGTGTGGAGTTTTCTAAATCGTCATTAAAATCCTCTTCTATTACGCCAACTTCTTGAGTATTTTGTACAGAAGTTCCCATATTGGTGATAGTGCTAAAATAAGAATTACCAAGAATTATATACACTTAAGATAATTTTTGGAAAACTTACCTTCTTTTTATGGAGGAGTAATTATCTAAAAATGACAGTTGTTCAGCTCGCTTTTTTGCAGCTTCTCCAGGGGCACCTGTGCCTGGCTTTTCTTTGCGTCTCACGTAGTAATCCGGTATATAAGTCCACCTTTTACTGCACTCGGCATCTGCAAAATTTATAAATTTAGAAGTTTTTGGAACTAAAGCACGTACCTGGGCATGTATAAAAATAATCTGAAATTAATTTTTTAGGTACATCGCAACGGGAGAATCTTTCAGGTCACTGGCTTTTCAATTCAGAATATGCCATTCATGGATAAGTTTTGTAATAAAACAGGTATCTGCTAGCATAGTGAAAAGATTACTTAATGCAGTAATTCCGCGTCCAACAATGGAACATCTTAAAAAAATGCTAATGCGTTTATGTCATCTTGGAATTTTCCAAACTGTGCACCCACACAGACGGTAAGCACATAAGAATAAAGTCACCTAAAAATAGTGGATCAGCTTTTTTCAACTATAAAGAATTTTATTCGATTGTTATGTTAGCAATTGTCGATGCAGATTGTAAATTTATAGCGATAGATATTGGTTCTTATGGTCGCGAAGGAGACGCTGGTATTTATTTGAAAAGTCAATTTGGAAGGAAAATTCAAAATAACGAATTTAATATACCACCTTCTCAAACACTTCCAGGAACAGATGTTCTCGTACCGTATGTCATTGTTGGTGATGAGGCTTTTGCACTTCACGAAAATTTAATGAAACCATATCCAAGAAGACAATCATTAATTGAACACTCCAAGGCCATATTTAACTACAGACTATCCCGAGCCAGAAGAATGACGGAGAATACTTTTGGAATACTCTGCGCCTATTTTCGAATATTTTTTCAGCCAATTGCAACTACACCGGAAACTACCGATGAGGTGGTTACATCAGCGTGTATTTTATATAACATTTTAAGAGATTCTAAAGTACTCGCTCCTAATGAACAAAACATGGATGACCCCCATTTACTATTACCAACAAAGAATTTGTTACCACTGACGGGAAATTTCGTTCGTGCTCGAAAGGCACCTACAGAAATTCGTGATATATTCAGAACCTATTTTAATGGGACAGGTCAGGTACCATGGCAAAATAATCTGCTATTCCAACATTAATGTGTCAATGTAGATTATAATGTATTTTTGTACCAACAGCAGTAGGTACTTATTAAAAAAAATATGCGAAATATAAAAATAATACATACCTGTTTTAGTTTCCATAATGTTTGCTATTTCCCTCCAGAGATTAAGTTTCAGTTGTGTTTTTCTGTAGTCCTTACATTTTACGTTATACAACAGTTCATGATTTTTCACAAAATCAATCAAAATTTCATCTTCCTCCAACGCCCAGACAATATTTTTGTTATTATTATCAGACATTATTTTATGTTTAAAATCTTACAGAAGAACAAATTCACAAATTATTCACAGCACCAGATAAAAACGTTGCACATACTGTCTCCCACCGCTATGACGGACGCTACCAAGAGGACGGTGCCGCTCTATTCCGTGGCGGTGCTGCCTACCGTTTCCTAGAAAACCGCACGCATACAAATGCAGGGCAACGTTTTATAACGGCCGCTCTATTACTGTACCGCTATCCTAGGAAACCATAGCTTTTTAGCCCTGTTAGAAGAAGTATATCGATTTAAAAAAAAAATTCTTAAACAAATCCGGCAACAACGCTTTACGTATTTACGCAAAACCTTCAACAAGCATGAATGATATTTTATGACCATATGACCGCGATTTGGTTTCGCTCTTGAAGTGAAGTTGACAGCTGTTAGCTTTTTTTCAGTTTTTTGTATTTTTCTAAGTTTTTGTGACAGTTTGTGATACTACTTAAAGAGAAAATGCCCAGACAGTGCCAAGTGTGCAGAAAAATAGACTATTCACGTCGAAATCTAAGTTTCCACAGGTAATTTGAAGTTTGGGGTTAGGTTTACTAACATAGGCGTGGAAACTGCGGTTTTCGTTTGTTTTACCCATTAAATCTCACTTAGGTTGGTTTTCTGGGGTACTAGTATTATGATTTAATTGTATCGTAACTTTAAGGTTTCCCGTTGACCCCAGTAGACGAGCACTGTGGCTTGAAATTTTAAATCTTCTAGATAAAGTCCTTCCGAAGAGTGCTGACATAATATGTTCTAAGCATTTTGAGGAGCAGGATTTTACTTATAGGGCAGGTGGCTCCCGCATACTTAAGAAAGAAGCAGTTCCAAAGAAACCATTTGTGCCTTCCGTTGCAGATGACAGGTAACTAGGCTAGGCACACAAAATATGTTTTTACTCTAAACTTTTAAACTAACAAAGTAAAAAAATATAAATATACTGTGGATATATTTTCAGATATGTAACATAAGTTTTTACTATTATTTTAACATTGAAAATGTTTATATTATCGCACGGGCACGTAAGTATGGGTACCGAATTCGAAATTATTGTGTTGCATTTGTCCCTGACGTCACACCACATTAAAATGATCGGGATCAGACCAAGTCGGGAGTAATCGTATGGTTTCGCTGGAGCAGTCAGCGGGTGCGTTTGGCGTTCGCGATCGAGCGTATAGAGCGTAGCAATTGGCCGTCGTCACAGGGTGGTTTGGCTGGCGTAGCTGGAGCAGCGCGCTTCAGATCATATTCGTATTTCGTAGTGCAAGCGCTTATGTATGATTTATAATGAACGCCGATAACATTAGTTGCATGCTGTTGTTGGAGGAAGAAGATGAAGAGGAGATGTTAGCCCAAATTCCTCCATTTCGACAAGCGTCATATTAACACTTGAATTTATACTATACCATATTTAAATAAGAGCTGCAGCATACCAAGTAAACAAATCAATTTGGATAAAACGTCAAAGTATCAAAACATTTTAAAATTGTATCATTAGTTGGTATATCCGGAAAAAATATCAAAATTAGAAAAAAGTCAGTGGCGTACATTTTTTGTCAATAATATCTGTTGAAGTGTTTCCCGGGACGCCACTGGACTTAATAAATTTAATCTAGTTAGGGCTAATTAGGCCTCTTATCATTATGAATGACGGTACCAAATTGCAATAAAATCGAGAAAAGGATATTTACAAAAACAATAAAAAAAACGATTTTTTTTAAATCTTACGCACCCTGTACATCAAAAACGGGGCAACTCCGGACACATGTTCAGGTTAGTTCAGGTTAGTTCAGGTTAGTTCAGGTTAGTTCAGGTTAGTTCAGGTTAGTACTTCTGAAACACCCTGTATACATTCAAATACATGGTCAAAGACACAAATATTTATATCAAAATATTGACAACAAACAATAACACCAAACGATACAATGTAATAATGCGAAAATCACCGGTAAACTAATTACAACCCTGTCGCCCAGGGCCTTTTAGTTTTATTGCCGCTTGACCAATCGAAATAGAGTTACGGTTGTCATTAAGTACTGATCAATGTGTCCTTCATATGCATAATGTTGGATTTGAATATGGTATACGGTAGACTGGGGTAAGTGGAAAATCAGAGCGCCAATCAGGCAATATTGAAAGTATACTTGTCTGTGTGGTCCGAGGCAACTAACTATACATTAGCACTGTTGAATTATCCACTCCCGGCGAGTTACCAGGTGTTTTTTTTTTGTGAGTAGTCATTTGTAACATAATCTTCGAATCGGTCCGTTGAATAGTGTGTGATATCTCCATAAAAAATTGGTCAAAGGTAAAAACTTATAATATACTTTTAGTTTTATTGCATTTTCTTGTGTTTAGTCAATTGTTGTAGCTTTAAAATCCTATATACCGACCAAATCTAAAAGCGGTTTTTACTCACGAACAGGTTTGCACTTCCCCCATAAAAAACATAATGTGGGGCATGTGTGAAAATTGTAATGGGGCAAGTGTAAAGGTTAGTTTACACTTGCCCCATTTCCCTGGGAATGCTAAAGTTCGTTGGCACTGACACTTAAAGCTTTTATTCTTTACAGAGAGTTGACGTCATGGTACGAAATTATAAAAGAAAGTCCGATAGGGCTGCGTATGGGGAGGAGCAATTAAATGCTGCAGTAAATGCCGTCAATCAAGGTCTATTAACCATGTCGATGGCTAGTACCGAATTCAGAATCCCATACATTACAATTTACTGTAGAGTAACTGGCCGCCGTGGCGAAAAAAGCAAGACACAGGGCCGACCTCCAATACTTTCTTGGCAAGATGACTTTGTAACTTTAAATAATATTTCCAATCCTTTTAAGAACAATATGCCAGGCACAGACTGGCTAATAAAGTTTAAACAACGGCACTTTTTGAGTATGAAAAAAACCACAAAGCTTAGAGTACTGCAGAAAGTAATCTACGGACCCATTCATAATAGACCAATATTTTGTTTTATTGGAAAAGGCTATATATTGGAGTTGGGTCTTCACTATCGTCCTGAATGGATTTACAATTTAGATGAGACTTCACTGTGTAGAGATCCTTCTCGTCTTAAAATTGTTGGCGCGAAAGGCAAACCCTCTTCAAGAATTATTGCTGAATCGGGCAGAGAATATATAACCGTCCTAGCAGGAGCAAGTGCTAGTGGTAGAAAATTGCCACCATTGATAATATTTAAAGGCAATAATGTATGGAGTTCCTGGAATTCAGAAAGAAATGAAGGTCTCTTCAAAGACACCGTATATGCAGCCAGCGCCAATGGATGGATGACCTCCGAAATATTTAGAAATTATTTTCTAAAGACTTTTATTCCTTTGGTTCGTGATCAGGCACCAATTATTGTTATATATGATGGGCATGTCTCGCATGTGGATTGCTTATTAATTCAAGAAGCAAGAGAAGAAAATATTCATATACTTAAACTGCCAGCCCATACAAGTCATTTACTTCAACCTCGATTTGAGTGTGTTTAGATCCTTTAAGGCAATATGGGAGAGGGAAGTAATAACATGGCAAAGACGTCATCAGGGACAATGACTACCAAAAAGGGAATTCGCCACATTGCTAGTGAAAACCTGGGCTGAAGTAGATTCCGGAATCATAAAAACAGGATTCAGAAAGGGTGGTATTGTTCCATTTAATAGACATGTTATTCCTAAAGAGAAGTATGACATCGATGCCCTAAAAAGATGGGAGGAACACTTGAAAAATCAAGGATCTGTAACAGATTTATAACCGAGGCCAGGACGCATTGATATTGAAAGAAATGCTGTAGCACCGAATGTAACAGAAAAAACCGCTACTTTCGAACAGTCAATGTTAAAAACAGTAAAGCCTTCTACATCTGGCGCCTCACTTAAAAGGAAACTAGCATCTAATGCAGAATTACTTACAGCTCCTTCATCAGCATCTAATAGTGCCACCAATCACAAAGTAATTGTCAGCTCTGATTAAAATGAACAAAATATACTCAATAATCATCAGGATCCTATAACTGAAGCTGTATTACCAGCTACAACCGAAAATCGGCAAGAAAAAAAGACAAGTTTTGATGATCTACTACTTGATTCGCTCCGACAGACTCCTTCTTCTAATCCAAGGAAACGAAAGCGCTTAATTCAAGGTGGCCAAACCATTGCAGGTACTATCGCAAGTAGTCAGTAAAAGCTCTCTACAAGTTCATCTACTATATCTAAACCAGCTATGAAAATTGACCGAAAGAGTAAACAAAGTCGGCCAAGTCCATATCAATTTGAATCCAGCTCCAGTGAATCAGATAATGAAAGTGTACCTTTTATGGAATCGGATCAAAGTTTCACTTTAGAATCGCATTGCGAAGATCAGATTCCTGAAATAAACAAAGACAATATTTCCATTGGAGACTGGGTACTGGTTAAATACACATTACGAAAAGCAAACAAACATTTCATTGGCCAGGTAAATACTGTTGACAACGGCTTTGAAATCAAGTTTACTAGAAAATTAAAAGATAATTTTTTATAACCACTCACCAATGATGTCAATGTAGTACAGCTAGACGATATAGTGACTCGTTTACCTGAACCGGTAGTAACACGCCGAGGAGGTTTTCATTTTAATGTGAAATTTGCGGGATACAATATTTAACAAGTTCTATAAAATTATTCGAATTTTTAAACTTTAAGTTTCTTTTCTGTTTTAGTTTCTCCTTGGGAATAATTCCTACTGTTTTAGAGATTAAAGCCAAACATTGGGTTTTGAACGGATAAATAAGTTTATAAAAATATTATTCTTGTTATTAGGACTTTTTTGAGTGTTATTTTGGATTACTTATTATTTTTCAGAATAAATAATCAAAAAAAAAATAATCATTCAAATCTCAAGATCTCAAAAATAATTCATGTGTGCCCTATGCAGTATGAAAAGTAAACATATTAAACTATTACTTTCTTACAAAGACATTTTTATAAATATTGTATATTTAAAGTAGGACGGAAATAAACTTGAACTATTAAAAAGGGCTTCGCACTTGCCCCAGTCTACCCTAATTATATACTTTGTAATGTAATGCTGAAAAATAAACAAAATGGTTTTGTACACTTTACCATTCTTCCCTACACTTGCTGCTACTTTTTTTTATGCATTTTATTTCATTACAACATTTTTGTAATTTTCGTTCTCGTAGTTGTATAAAGAGGACTTCTTTTGCACCTCCTCTATCAAACACTCGTCAGCAATTGCCGAGAACGGTGGCATTCTGCTGAACGATCGGCGCTGGACTGGTCTCTCTAGCAGTCCGAACGCAGCCGCTGCAATTGACGGCGAACGCTGTGTCGCTGAGCTGCGGCAGTGAAACCGTGTACATACAAATCGCATTAAACCAGTACGAGCTACCAATCGCGAACGCCAGCCGCGGCCGCTGACTGCTCCAGCGAAACCATACCTTAGAGGCGCGTTCGAGTTTATAACTTTTATTTTACTATTTTTTATATTATGAATCAATAAAACTTATATCAGCTACCTAAATATTACATTCAAATCTATGAGTTTTCGCAGATCTCAAATCTCACAATAGTCACAAGCGTTGCATTCTGCTTCGGCATTTTCAATGTCTTCCCCGGTTACATCTTTGTAAAGGACTGTAAATTTTTTATTTTGACAAGTAAAACTAAAACTACTAAAACATTATATAACTATATAAACAAATAATGATTTTAGCCCACCTCGAACCATCAGCAAGTGTGGATGCCACAAAGTTCACATCGAAGCCTAGATTCCCCATCTACTTTAAAGGTTGAACATCAAAAGTCATAGTTCAGTAGGATCTTCAACAACCTTAACTGGTTCGGGAACAGAAGTTCAGATATTAAAAAAAAATATCTAACGAAGAACTTGTGGGGCTAAAATCAGGTTTTAAAGGAAAGCTTAGTCTTGTAAGAAGATCAGGAAAGAGGTAAATATTTTTTGACAGTTTTGGTAACAATAATGACTAATAATTATCACATGTTACACTATTTATTATATTATGTAAACATAATATAATGTACAGTGTGTCCATGCGTGGAGTTGACAAAGGGAAAATAATTGTTGTAGGAGAGGAAACTACCTTGGAGATATGTCATTGGAAGATTGTGACAGTATACCTAAAAGGAATTTTAAGGTGATGAAAAACACAATAATAAAACAGAAAAAAAATTAAGGAACTTAATACCACTATATGAAGGTTAAGAGCAAGGAATATGACTTTAACTGGCTTACTTAAGTTTCTCAAAGAGGGTGGTCAGGAACAAAATTTACTGGTTATATGTGAATATTGGTACTAATTTAGATACTACCGGAGGCAAAAGAAGTGCTTCTGTTTATGGTGGTAGGCTTAAATTATTATTGTTATGTATTTGTTAAATGAAATAAACTCACAATCTTGGTATAAGGTTTCTTCAACAAGTCTGTTTTTTGTTTAATATAGTTTAGGAATAAATTAGTTTTTAAATTAAAAATTTAGAATTAACCTGAATTATTTACTAAATATGTACTTTTATATAATATTCCAAAACTATGTTTTTTATTATGAATAAATTCTATTCCATTCTAATATTATATACAGGTTGTCCGGAAATTCAAGTTCAATTGAAATTCGTATATTTCAAGGGGATATTCTACATGACAAAAAGTTTATATAAATGTAGGTCCTTTAAGGACTGATCAAATTTAATGTTAACTCTCAATATCAAAAATTAGCGTTTATTAATACTAGTTCGTATGCTAAAAGGCACACGGGTCCTTTAAGCGGTTGCAAAGAAATAAAATTGAAAGTAGTCTTTGGAGGTCACCTTTAGACAGTCATAACTTCCTTATAGGACATTTAAGGACTTTTATTCATAGGAACTTATTTTCATATGTAGAATATCCCCTTGAAATATACGAAAGGAATTTCCGGACACCCTGTGTAACACTTATTTTGTAAATAAAGCAAACGGTATATTTAGGGCAGAAAATGAGTTTTTTCACCCACCCCCTAGAATTAATCAGGTAGATCGTAGTCCAGGGACGAAAAATATTAATAAGTGGGCGCGGTGTGACATTCCGACGCAGCGTTCGCAAACTAATTGCTGTTTAGGGCTGCGAATTTGATTTACATGATTTATTTAAAAACCCCATACCCGCCTACCTTTTCTTATTTTATTAAACCAAAAAAAAAATTGGTTATATCTAGAGCTAGGGCCATTGTTTTCTTTAAAAAAAACGCGGTTTTATGATAAAAATAAAGGAATCATTCAGATTTTACAATTGGATAAATATTTTATCATCAGTTTTCTTTGAACCCTAAACATCTATTGTCAGAATTTTGGCAGGCTAGTTCAGCCGCAAGGCAATTTCATGTTACTTAGAAACCGTAAAAGTATTTTGAATTTATGAATACTTCACCTAAAATTTTCGATCATATTTTGTCAAACTACAAATTAACACGAAACTGTTACGCCACTGAATAATTTTATCAATATGACCATGCTTTGCAGCGTTGCGCTTTTTGTCTCATCGCAGTTTGAGTCCAGCTTCTAAGTAGAAGCTTCTAAGTAGAAGCCCTTCACCCCCCCTTTCCTGTTAGTTGTTGGAGACAGACGATAGACCTTTTTATGAATGACTGGCTACGTCCATCTTGTGTTAAGTCGATGGTTATACCACCGCGTGGTATTGAACTAGGGTATGCCTATGACCTTGAGCACAGACGGCATACTATCTTGAACTTATTTACTCTACCGGAAACAATATTAGTTTAGCACATTCCTCCTTCTGGCTGGTATGACAGTAATACTAGCAAGCGTTAAAGGGTTAACAATGATGTGGATTTGCTCCCTTTCTGATATATTTAGCCCGTACTAAAATATATTCAGGAAAAAAGTGATCAGAGCACTACTCTGGATTTTTTCATAAAGGTTGATTATTCAGAATGCCTACTTAAGCAATCCATAGTTTTATTTTTTCGGGATCTTAAGGAACCCTAAATAGTATGTTTACATGTATATAAAACATCTTATTCAATGTATAGGTAGCTACTTAAATTTAAGAATATTAGATTTTTTTACAGTATTCTACTAGTCATTTTCTCTTTACTGTTACTCTTTTACTGTTAAGTAGCTACCATGAGTTATTTTTAACTGTCTCCTAGTATAACAAAACTTTTTTTCATTGTACAGGAACATTTTTTTAACTGTCTCACCCAATTGGCGACTTTCCTGCTGAGTATAATAAAAAAACAAACCACACGTTTCTCAATGATTTTCAAGAAGGAAGCCGAATTTAATGTAAGCAAATATTCACAAATTTGACAGATACGACGCCATTTTGAATTTTTTTAAATGGCTACCTTCATAAATAACCATACGAGTAAATTGCACTTGGTGATCCGATTTCAAAAACCTATACTTGTTAATATTTATTTTTAACCGTTTCGGAAATGCGACTTTTTTGAAGGTTTTCAGATAATGGACTTCCACGAATTTAGGAATTGTCTAATTAATAATCCAAATAAAAATTATTTAGAAAAAAATCTTTGTGAAATTCTTAATGATAATGTCAAATGATACTAGATGTTAAATTTTTTATTAGTTTGAACATGATGTTATCGATGAGAACAGGAAGGCAATAAAATTATAAAGAGTTGCTAAGCATTATAAATATTAACAATTGTTAAAATTCAATATAGTATACTGATGCCTTATTATTTCTTTATATCATTTTACTTTTAGTTGACAATACTTAATACTTTTCATTTAGATGTTACAACGAATTTCATTGAACATAACATAACATAAACATAAGGGATGGACCCTTATGTTTGCCTTTTACAATTTTACAAACTGAATGTTTTATGTGAATAGTTTTTTTACATTCTGGCTTTTATGTCCTACTTGAGGAGAATTTTTATCAATGAATTGTTCCTGTTTCCTGAAGATTTTCGTAAAAACGGCTACAGGCTAAAATATTTTCCCGAAATACACTCATATATTACAGTAAACGAAATTCCTAACCTAATTGGTATAGAAGCTATGGATGCCTGACACACTATTGCAGGATTTAAAAGAATAACTGGTTTTTGTCCCCTGAAGACTATATTCACTAATATTTACTGTTTCTGTTTTGTGAAAACCAATAAAACAAATTTTAACGCTTATAAAATACTTGGTAGAGGCACGTTTTATAGTGCCAAACTTTAATGGCACTAAGACGTGCTAATAAGTAGGTAAATATATAAATCAATACCATATCACGGACATAAAGCAGTCCTATTATTATATACCTGTCTTAGCAGTCTCTGGTGTATAAAGATTATAAGCAGGTGCTGCTGTCCCAAATCAAATTAAATAATTAGGTATATTAAGGTCATGAGAATTCTTATAAAGAGTGAAATGCTTTTCGCTCAGTATGTTGGCAAAATAAACCAGGAATTTATGAAATGGCAATTGGTTCCTTATTCGATAACACCATCCGTAGTTTACTATGCTTTTATGAAAAACTTTTTGAAAGTGTAGTCTCATTAATGAAATAAGCAAGTTTATGTTGATTATGATGGTAATGAATGATTTTGAAATGGTTCTGTTTCTTATTATTAATTTGGTGAAAATATTTGCATAAAATGTCGCATTAGTAATAAATTTGTAGTATATTAATAACACGTAGCTGAAGCACATAACTAAAGTGAGTCGGTTTAGCTCTAAAACTCGTCATCGGAAAATGGCTCAAGAAGAAATCTGCAACTACAGAATTGCTATTTTGACGTAGGCTTAAGTTAGATGAATAATAGATGGCACCATTTTGGGTAGTATTATGATTAAAAGTTAAATTACTAAAATTTTCAGTTTTAATACTTTATGATTAAAAGTGTCAAAAGTAACTATGCAGTAGTATAACAGATACTACAGGTTACTTTACACTGTAAAAATTAGTTTACTTACTGAGGGCATGCGGAATGTTCTTGGGTAAAATCAAAAATTTAAATAGCAATAGAGTTAACTCACAATTTAAAGAATTAAATTCATTATTATTTGCTTATAAGTAAATATTAATGTTATAAAACTAAGATTGCCACTAGAAACATAAAAAATTTTACTCAGTTTAGTTTTGAGGACTCTGATATGAAAGAATTAATTATTTAACTAAAAATAAACAAGAAATCTGTAAACAAATTAAAACCAGTATTTATACTTTTAACCTTGCGCTTTCGACACAATGCTAGGTTATCTTCAAGTTTAACTACAGAGGTAGGAGGACATGTAAATGAGCAAACGATACATTTACTTGGTACTAAAATAAAAAAGTATATAAGTAAAACTCTAAAACTATACAGGTTGATTTAATTGTCCGCTATTGGAATCGTGAATAAATGGCATTTCCTCCTTGTTAGATAATATACTGTTAAAAGTAGTAGTAATAAACGTGATATGTACGATATTTACATTCTATATTTCAGAAATATTTTTTCGGCGAGGAGAAGCTATTCTATTTTATATCCCGAGAGAGTTCAATCTTCAAGGAAAATTGTTTTTATTCGCGATTTGGGTGTCTTAATTTTGTTTCTAATTTTATATCAGTTATACTGAGGTAAAGTTTGGTAAACAGCATTTTAAATCAAATATATTTTTATTTGTTTCTATTTTGATTTAATTTCATCTAAATCAAATGAAAATAATATTTGAAAACACCATAATAGGCGTAGGAACTGAGAATTTTTTCAAATTTTCAATTCGTATATTTTGTACCAAAACGTAAGTAAAATAGGGTTGAACGATACATCACTGTATTTAGGGTTAAAAGATGCTTCGAACAATAAAATTACAACATCCAGGTCCGTATTAAAAAAAAAATGAAGTGGACCATGATAACTCACCCCAGTAGCAAGCTGTCGTCATTTTGACGTCGCAACAAGGTGATTTTTCGTCACTAAGGTCAGGCCACCAATACCTGACGTCAATATGACGTTACTTTATCGACGTCCAAGAAACGTCATCTAACTGACGAAACCTGGACGTCATTAGTAGGTAGATTTTGTGTCCAATATAAAAGTGACAAATCCGACCCAGGCATGCATTTGTATATAACAATTGCTTAGTATAATATGAATGTAGTATATAGTTTTAAAATATTTCCACTACAATATAGGTATATCGACAAAAACATAATTATATTTACATTAGTCGAATACATTGATTTTTATGTAAACGGATATTTTCGATTTTTTATTTCTTGATATTCGCATTTAACATTTATTTTAACTTGCTATTTTTAAAATATATCATTGTTTTGACAATTATTCAAAAATGGCGCTTTTTGTCGGTTCCGTTGGTAACACGATATGTGGTTGGTAACAAAGGACGCATCGTGGGCCATCGGGAGTGGTCGTAAGTCGTAAATGATTGGCCGTCCCGCGACCCGCGACTCCCGCCATGCATCAGTCCGCGTCCTCTCGAGTTAACCTCAAAGGAATTTTTTTGTTTTTTATGTTTTGTGGTGTAAATCTCTTCATAAACTCTGTTGTAAATTATTTTAATTTGTGGTCGCCATTGTTGCTTTTATTATTAAACATGCTTGCTGTTCTGGAATTTAGTGAGAGTGCTGGAGGTGGACGGCGGTTGTTCACGAAGAATGGTTTACACCCCGAAAAACGGAAATCTTATGGCCTCCTTTGAAGGACGTAGTTTCGTTTAATAAACTTTTAAAGAAAGGCCAACCACCAGACGATACTTGGGAACTATACGGTGTCGTAAAAACGTTTTATAAATCCGGTATGTACCTACCCATTTTACTCAATGCTATGTATGAAACCAATCTTGCTCACCTACCCTTTTTCCACGATGTGGATAACTCTGAATTTTTGATAACATGCTATTTTTTATTGACTAGGGATATTACACAATAAATTTTTAAATATTTCAGTTAGGAACTTTATAGGGGGTTGTTTGTTCACTTTGAGAAAAAGGGTTATATTTTGAATGGTTAGTTCATAACCTTGCATACTTATTTTACTGTTTTTTATACCGAGGTACCTACCTACAGCCATGGTTTTTAAAGAACAGATTTACGTTTCCTAATAATTGTCCATGCAATTTAATACAAAACTAGTTTTTTGGAAAAGCATTGTTCATTAAACTGGACTCAAACTGTTATAGAATATACCGAGGAATACTTACTTAATGATCTTTTTAGATGCCCTTGATAAAGCTTGGGAGAAATTGAAACAGGCCGAGTTCACCAGCGATATAAGTTCTGAACCAGAGAAGGGGCTAATTAAAAAAAAGAGGAAAATTACTAGAATTCCATCAGAAAATAGTTATGATCATTGGGTATGTTATTCACTTATACACACACTTTGTTAAAAGCCATAGGTAATGTTAGTTTTCGTTTAAAGTTGTGTGTTATACCTAGTATAATTTTTTAAGTTTGAAATATTAATTATTTTGAAAGTATGTACATACTTATACCTTAATAATAAATTGTTGTGTTAATCGTATAAGAGGTTTTATTTAAGGTGCAACATTCCACCATTATATCACGTCATATTTTCGTAGCAAATTTGGGCTTTGTGACGTCCTTTTTTACCGTCAATATCACGTCAGAATACCGACGTCATTGGGCTGTGACTTAGGCCCGTCACTGTTACGTCATTACTACGTCACATCTAAGGTAATTGTGACGTAACGGATGCCGTAAAACATACGTCAATATGACGACAGGTTGCTACTGGGGCAGTTATAACAAGTGATAACGCCATTTTGTGGAAAAGAAAAAACTGGCAAAAGTTTTTATTTTAAGAACGTTTTTCTAAAATTGGAACATTTCGAGTTATTAAAGGAATTCATTTAAGACGTTTTTAATAAATTGTCATGTATCTCAGGAATCAAAAACAATTAGGCAACGTCGTTGGTGAATCTTAAAAAAACTTTAAATAATAAATAAAAACTATAAATATTGCACATTTTCCCTAAATTAAACAACTTCGTAGAAGTTACCGTTTACAAGATGCCAACAGTGGACAATTAAATAGTTGCCACTCTGTATATTTAGGTGTTTTCAGTTTTTAACACTTTCACGTCAATAATAAAGGTCTCTAAGAAAAATTAAGTAGATCAGAGAACCAAACTATTAAGCAAAACCCAAAACATTTACTCTTTACCCTTAAAATAATCAAAGTCGTGAATCACCAAACATGCTGACAATTAACCGTGATATGACGTGATATTACCAAACTTACAACATATTCCTGATTCTTTGGACAAACAAAAGAACTAAGAATGCAATTACGACATATTAAGAAGTGATCAATAAAGGGTGGAATATATGTGAATTGCATACAGCGTGTAACAGAAGTATGGAACGCTTTAAATATCTTTAATACCGTTTGTCCGATTTAGCTAAAATTCGGTATCGCGGAGCTGCTAGTGACATTTGCAATGTTGCCAAATTTACAGTTTTTTAGCAATTTAAAATATTTTTTTTTAATGGAACACCTTATAAATTATTCAAAAAAATGATTCCGCAACAAATTCTAAATAACTTTTAGATAAGTTACTTAATGTCTAAATCTAGCCATTTTCTTAATATTCGAGCTCGAAAATTGAGAATTTATTGAAACATTATTGTAAGGTAATTATTGTTTAAACTTACTTATTTGCAGAACAAAGAAATTAAATTAAATGTTTAAAGTGCCTTCCATTTACTTCTTGACAATATGCTAAATATTGCGGAAAAGTATTTAAAACATTAGAAAGAATATCTGTTTCTTCGATTCGTCGGCACTCAACTTCAATTCTTTGTTTTAGGTCTTCTATATCATGTGGCTTTGTCTTGTAGACCACATTTCTTAAATGTCCCCACAAGAAATAGTCGAGTGGAGTCAGATCTGGTGACCGAGCTGGCCACTCAATTGTATCCCGTCGCCCTATCCATCTCTCAAAAAATACTTCATTTAGATACTCCCGTACTTGTCTGGCGTAATGTGGTGGTGCACCGTCTTGTTGCAGCCATACCTCGCTATTTAATCCCGCAACGTTGTCTAAAATTTTGTTTATTGAAAATCAGTTTTAATTTAATGAAACTAACTTACGAGGATTTGGAAATAGGATCGCAAAAGCAGGAACAATTTCATTTCTTAAGAGCTGCAAATATCTATCGCCATTTAAATTATAATCCATAAACAATGGACCAATTATCCTTTGTCATATAATGCCTGCCCAAACATTAATTTTCTATGCTAAGCAAAATATCTAAGGCTTTATCGCCGCTTGTCGCATATTTTGGACGCCCAGATTTTGAAATGTCTTTTACATGGCCATGTTTCGTTTTATTTCTTTAAAATTTTGCTTACTGTGGACCGTGCTATTGGATTTCGGTTGGGATACTTATCATTAAAAATCTCAGCAACCTCTTGCTGTGTTCGCCTTCGATCCCCGTAACCCAATATCATTAATATTTCTATTCGCAGTGTTTCCGTTAGTAAATCCATTTTAAGAATTATTAAAACTGATAAATTATGAAGAACAAATACCTTGTGAAAAGTTTGTCAATGTCGCTGTCAGAATTTAATTGTGTCACAAATTTCCAAGACCTACTTATATCTCTATCAGTTTTCTTGGATAAGAAGTTCTTATGATATTTAAACCCCAATATCAAAAAAATGTCTAGATTTAGACATTAAGTAACTTATATAAAAGTTATTTAGAATTTGTAGCGAAATCATTTTTTTAAATAATTTATAGGGTGTTCCATTTAAAAAAAAAATATTTTAAATTGCTAAAAAAACTGTAAATTTAGCAACATTGCAAATGTTACTAGCAGCTCGGCAATAAGCTCTTATATACGGATCCCGAGTTTTAGCTAAATCGGACAAACGGTATTAAAGATATTTAAAGCGTTCCGTACTTCTGTTACACGCTGTGTATATGCATTTTCTCTATATTTTGTCAATTGTATAATAAAATGCATATTTTTCCCAAATTATTATTTAGGTTTAATGTCCAGCCCGGCACGTGTTACAGTGATTTTCCAATCTGAAGAGAATTATATAATAATTATTATTTATATTTTGGTTATACACAAGGTATTTATTGGGGGTTTCCGGGGTTTGCAGATATATTGTTAGGGGCTATTTATTGTCATTTAATAATGCCTTATTATTACCTGCTTAACAAACTGTATTTATATCGGGTTGTAATACGTACTTCTGTTTTAGTTTGTCGAAAAATTTCAGTATTTTCCGAGGTATTTTCAGTGTGAAAGTAGTGATATCAAGTTTGTGTTGAAAATGTCTAAAGTGGCGAAAACGTCTTCGTGGTTTAAAAATTTCCCAGAGTTAAACTTCAGTGGAGAAGAAGTGTTCTGTTAAGCTTGCGCAAGAATTATTGTTTGTGAAAAGAAGTTCCAAATCGATCAACATTTAAAAACACCGCTGGATAAATTGAAGTTACAAAAAATGAAATCTGAGACAGTTCAACCGAGTGTAAGAAACGCATTTCAAAATGTTGGAGAAAAATCGAAATGTGAAAACGAAATTTTTCAAGAAGACTTTCAATGCGAGGCTTTGGTCGCAGCAAATATACTCCTTGAAAAATTGCAAAATCCGCAGTTTAGAGGATTTTTGTAAAAATATTTTCAACAAACCATTTCTGACGAATCTACGCTTAGAAAGAAGAATGTCGATTCATTATACAAAACCGTTTTAGAAGACATTAGAGCTTCACTGGGTGATAAAAAGTTTTACATTGTTGTTGATGAAAGCACAGATGCTTGTGGCAGATATGTCGCACATCTTATGATTGGAGCACTTCAAGAAGATAAAGCAACAAACCAATATTTAATAGCTTCTAAGCAGCTAGACAAAACTAATAATGTGATCGTAACCCGATTTATTCAGAAGTCCAAATCGAGCTTTTTCTTACCAAATCCAGTCCCAGATGAGAAGATTTTAGTGCTTTTGCCTGATGCAGCACCGTATATAGTAAAAGTAGGCCAAAAATTAAGAACCTTATACCCCAATATGGTTCATGTGACTTGTCTTTTATATTGAATAAACCGAGTCGCAGAAACCGTCAGAACTAAATATCCCTTAGTAAATAAATTAATTTCAAATGTCAAAAAAGTGTTTCTAAAAGCATCTCGAAGAGTGTAGGTGTATAAGGAGAGATTACCAGGAGTTAGCTTACCTCCGTATACTTTAATTCCCCTGTGGGGAACATTGATTAATTAGATGACAATTCGCATTATGTTGTGCAAAGTAAAGAGTTGTTAAAAAGTGCAAGTGTAGTTAAATATCTTGTTTTTATTTAGGTTAATTTCAGTTTTATACCGGACATAGATCCTCGTTAGAGAGTAGAAATTTAAGTTTAAAAGAGACTCAATTAGTATTGTTGAAACTTTTTCCGCTAAATGTAATAACATTCCCGGTAAAGTAGGAGGTCAAGTAAGGAACAAATTGGATGTAACTGTAAAAAATGATGAAGGATTTAAATATTCAACTGCAGTAAAAAGCATTTATGAAGGTAAACCATCCAACGAAGTTGTATCTTGGCCTTATACTTTACTACGTAAGTTGCAGTATTGTCCGATTACATCAGTAGATGTTGAAAGGAGCATTTCTTTGTAAAAACATATTTTTACTGATAGAAGACAATCCTTTTTAGTTGAAAATTTTGAAAAATATTTAGTAATAAATGCGCTTTACACAATTTCAGGTTAAAAAATCGTTTACTTTTATTTTTCTTTGTTTTTTGTTTGCACTGTTTCTTAAATAAACATCGTTTTAGAACCCATAGTATGTTGCTTTTCCCTATAGCAAATTAAGAAATATTGCATATCAGTATGAATATTTGGTCGAAAGAATGCATATAACTGTGTGGAGAAACTGACGCGTCACTGACATAACCAAAGAAGGGTGGCTAGTGTCTCTACAACATTGCCCAAAATAGACTGTAGAAATGCCAAGGATGATTGAAGCTAAATGAAAACTACCATTTAAATATTAAATACACAAATTGGATATATTATTGGATCATCCGTCTAGATTATGAAATTTATACTAAGTAGTAATATTGAATTGCAAGTTACAATGGTTAAACTTAATACTATAAACTATTTTTTACATGACAAACTAATAATAAAGTTGAGCGAAATAAACAGATTAATGTTAAAATGTAGAAACTATTTTAAATATGTATCTAAACAATGAATCAAAATAAAAACATAAAATATCTGTCACGTCACATAACAAAAACAGTAAAGTTGTTAATCAACCAGATGTCACTGTTAATATCAATAGGAAACATCAAAAAAAGGGTTTCTGTAACTTAGCAATTTAAACAATGTTTTTGAGTTGAATAGATCTAATTTTGACTTCAAATAAATCAATTAGGGGTTTAAGCCACCAATCTATATTACTGTTTAGTATGTCTACGAGAAACTGCTCGTCCTTTAATGCATTTTTTCTACGATCATGCAAAAACAACTTTTGTAGTCACCGTCTTATGGCAAAAGTTAGCTTTTATTGCACTCGTGCAATAAAAATACATTATTACAGGCGTGCAATAAAGTGTTTTCTTGGTTGCCTATATTCACCACAACCCACCGAAAAGACACTTAACCACAGCCTACTTAACTTGGCATTGCCTATTCCTCAGTCAATTAGAATAAGTTCCTCAAAACTTTTACCCTTATTTATTGCTTATTTATTATACATTTACTAAAAGAAAAATTTTAAGAGACATTTAGCAACATAATATCCAACAACAAACGAAGACTGTAACAAAAGACCGTTTAATCAAAAACATTTAATAGTACTTTTAAACCGTAACAATGGAACATTATGCTGAATAAAGCTCCAAGAAACCTAACCAAACTTATTTCTTTTATTATTGACCATTTTCATATGACGTCACAGGGTCGGCGGCCATTTTGCTTGGATGGCAAACAAAGCAAATAAACACAAGTGTTTACCAAGTTTTCTTACAGTTTACCTTGACTCTTGACCGTAATTTAAGATCTGTGTTCGTGTAAAGTGCCCTAAATAAAAATTCCTACGTGTTGTTTAGTGGTAAATTGTGGGATGAGGGGAAATAGGGACAATGTACGTTTTTCTAGAGTTCCTGCAGTTCCTCAAAACGCTGGAGAAAACCTCACTCAACCCTCACGAAAACGGCGTGAAATGTGGATAAGGGCTTTAAAAAGGGGCCCCTTAAGTGACAGCTAGTTAAAGTATGGGAGAATTTGCTTCAGACATTTTATCAGTGGTAATATTTGATTTTTGGTATGATGGCCTAATAAAATGATCTGATGTAAACATTTGTAGGAGCTCCAGCCGAATTGGTAAACAAAGACAACCCTGACTGGATCCTGAATCAAAATATGGGGTACTTTAATCCAAAAGAAGCAACTCAGACTCGAGTTGACAGAAATGAGAAGAGCTCAGAAACGCAAACGAGCAAAGTTTCAGGTAGGTGTATTATTGTAAATAGTAGGTAGTACTAGGATTGATTGTATTATGATGTAGACATAGTATTGATTAAGGTTGAAGTTTTTTTTTATTAAGTTATATGTATTCTTGTAGATAGAATAACAGATTGAGGCACCAGACGAAGCTACTCCGGGAAACATTTTCTTACATCGAAAGCTTTCTACTGGTCTGATACATTTTTTCCTGGTGATGACCTTGATTTTATAAAACGTTTTAATTTATTAGATTGTATTGTGTACTATTTTAATTGCCAATTTTAAATTTTTGAATGTATTAGTTCAGTATTTTTACTATGCATTAATTTGACTTTTATATGTTTAAAAAACAGTACACAGCATAAATAAACTACCTATATGAACATAAAACTGTGGGTTTAGGCCCAAATGAAATGGTAACAGAGTTATTCAAAACCAAAACCTTATTATAACTTAATCTTACCTTGCCGACTACAACAAAGCATTGGGATGTACTTCCTTTACATTAACATTTTGCACCAAACCAGATTCATACAATTTGAATGCTTGCAAGCCTTTGTATGCCTTCAGCTGCTGGCCAGTGTAAAAACTATGCGTTAATTTAAGGTAGTTTACCAAGTCCATCATTGCTACCTCTGACAAAGACATTAAATTTCCAACATCAGTCTCTCCAAGTAGATAAGGATCAATATCACCAATAATTTTAAGTTTGGCATCATATCTACATTCAACATCGCCACTAAGAGTCTTATAATATTCATTCCTTCCATATTTTATCATGAATTTTAAATTTTACACAACAGAATCACAATATAAACAACAAAGGTCGAAGCACACACAAGGAAGTTCAAATAAGTATTACGATGGGAATACAGTCGGAACATGAAAATTTATTTAAGTCCAGGTAGCACAGGTATAGATACTTCTTAGAAATGGTCATAAATGAATCCTTAAATTACTTGGAAACTTATTAAATTACACCAAAAGAGTCTAATAACTCATTAGCACAAACGGGCATGAACCTTTGTTTGCCATCCAGGCAAAATGGCCGACCTGTCAAACCCACGTGTTTGAAAATGATCAATTGTAAATTTTATTTTGCTTGAAAATATAAACAAACCCTAAATTCGCAAATCTTGTTTTATTCAATATTACTAAGTTACAAAATGAAAAGACGAACTATACAAAAATTACACTTGTACAACATTAGAAAGTGGTTATTTATTGAAATGTGTGTTAATGGTTATGTGACAATAAGTTCAATTGCTAATATTAATTGGAGATGGACCGGGCATTGATGATAAATAATTTATATAAAATAGGTTCGATCATAGAAAAAATATTGTATGCAACATGTGCAAAAAGGCTGTTTATTGCACACGGCACACTTATTCACCTCGACTACGTCTCGGTGAATAAATGTATGCCTTTGTGCAATAAACAGCTACTTTTTGCACTAGTTGCATAAATAACTATTAGATCCCATCTGGCTCTGCAAACTTCGTGTTTTTAAACGCTTCAATTCTACAGTCGGCAACTGGATTCACGAACACGAATTATACATATTATATACAGGGTGTCCGGAAACTTCGTTCGTATATTTTAAGGGAATATTCTACATATGAAAATATGAAAAAAAGTTCATATGAATGTAGGTCCTTAAATAATGTCTTATAAGAAAGCTATGGCCGTCCAAAGGTGACCTCTAATGATTAGTTTCTCTTTTATATCTTTGCAACCGCTTGAGGTACCGATGTGCTTTTGGCACACAAACTAATATTAACAATTGCTATTGTATGATATTGAGAGTTAGTATGAAATTTAGTCAGGGACGTTCTTACGGTGGGGTGGCTTAGTTTATTTATTCCTAATTTTTGTACACGACACATTTAAAAAATTTTACCCAAAAATTATAATTTCAGTGATTTTTCTACACAAAAAAGGTATTCTTAAAAAAAATTATTGGGCCAATGATTTAGGAGAAAAATCGGTTTATTTAAATCATTGCATGAACTATTATCGAATTGTGTTTAAACTAAAACATCAAAGTAGTCTTATGACAAATACAAATTTGAAGTAAAAAAAACATCAAGAAGCCCATGGTTAGCGTTAAAATATATTGGCAATGACGTTTTTGCGATTTATTGTAGTGATCATTGATCAAGTGCAAAGTGTTTTTGATTAATTAAGGTGCAAATTTTAAAAGATGGCAGATTATTCATTTGCTGAGTTAGCTGATATGCATTTTATGTATGGCAAAGCTAATGGTTGTGCTCGAGAAGCTCGCAGGTTGTATAAAGAATATTTTTCAAACCGTCAAATTCCTTGTGAGAAATTATTCATTAATTTACATAAACGATTAAGAGAAACCGGAACTATTAGGCCAAATATGAATGAAACTGGGAGAAGCCGTGCTAATAGGACTCGACAAGCAGAAGAAAGAGTGCTCAAATGCGTTGCAGCCAATCCGGGTATAAGCACAAGAAAAATTGCCTTACAAGAGGGTATCCCTAAAAGTACAACATGGGAAATTTTGATTGATGATTAAGCCTCAAGACCTACTTCCTCGTGCACAGTATTGTCAGTGGATGCAGAGAAAATGTCATCAAGACCGTTTTTTTCTACATAAAGTTTTGTTTACTGACGAAGCAGGGTTTACCCGTGAAGGCATCGTAAATTTCCATAATAACCATGTATGGGCAGAAGAAAATCTCCATGCAATTTTCGAAAGTCGATTTCAAAATAAATTGTCAATTAATGTTTGGGCAGGTATATTGGACGATCGGTTAATAGGACCATACATTATGCCTCAACGTTTAGATGGGCCTGCATATTTAGATTTTTTACAAGAGTCTTTGCTTGTTCTACTTAAAAATGTGCCGTACCATCAAAGACTTACAAACTATTTTATGCATGATGGGGCTCCACCTCATTTAAGTAGGTTGGTTCGAGATTATCTAAATCAAACATATCCCGACCGATGGATAGGCCGAGGTGGGTTCATTGCCTTGCCTCCCCGTTCACCTGATCTCGATCCATTGGATTACTTTCTTTGGGGATATCTAAAGTCTTTGGTATATTCAGTACCTGTCAAAAATGTACAACAATTGGAACAACTTATTATTTATTGTTGCAAGGAAATTCGTAATAAGGAAGGAGTTTTCGCAAGAGTACCAACTTCAATGAGAAATCGTTTAGTTAGTTGTATTGATATGAATGGAAACCATTTTCAACATTTGTTGTAACTTTTCTACTTTTTTCAGTTTATTATTGTTACACCAACAACTCTTAATTTGTTTTGTTTAAAAGTTACAATAAAACAACGTTTTGACTTAATTATTGTCATTGTCAATTTATTTTAACCCTAACCATGGGCTTCTTGATGTTTTTTTGACTTCAAATTTGTATTTGTCATAAGACTACGTTTTAGTTTAAACACAATTCGATAATTTAAATAATTCGATTTTTTTCCTAAATCATTGGCCCAATAATTTTTTTTAAGACTACCTTTTGTGTAGAAAAATCACTGAAATTATAATTTTTGGGTAACATTTTTTAAATGTGGCGTGTAAAAAAATTAGGAATACATAAACTAAGCCCCCCCCCCCCCCCGTAAGAACGTCCCTGACTAAATTTCATACTAATTCTCAATATCATAAATTAGCAATTGTTAATATTAGTTTGTGTGCCAAAAAGCACATCGATACCTCAAGCGGTCGCAAAGATATAAAAGAGAAACTAATCTTTAGAGGTCACCTTTGGACGGCCATAGCTTCCTTATGAGACATTTAAGGACCTACATTCATATGAATTTTTTTTCATATTTTCATATGTAGAATATTTCCATAAAATATACGAACGAAGTTTCCGGACACCCTGTATATATAAACAAGGAGAGTATGAGCTTCACTGAGTAAACGAGCACTGTAAACAGTAAAATATTTATTAGTCAGAGAATAGACCTTACATAAAAACGCAATATTTTTTGAAAAAAAATACAGCGAGATAGCACAACCGCAAGAGAGTGACAAGTTTAAAGCTGGATTTATAAACTCGAAAAGTTGGCGAGGTTGAGGTTCAGTTGGTGTTGGAAATAAAAGCTCAATTTAAACCAAAGGGAACACTGAAGTTCCATTTATACACTCGTTCATGTTGTTCATGTAAAGCTCGAGAGGTTCGAAAAGTTCCAGGGTAGTTCGAGATAACAAATTTTTATGTTCGGAGTTCGGAATATCTAACCTCACAAACTTGATCATAACTTCAACCTCACCAACTTTTCGAGTTTATAAATCCAGCTTTAATATGACAACCGTAGTCATAACAACGCATTTCAATTGTTTCGTTGCCGTGGCAACAACATCGACGCAACCTCGATAGACTGAGCAGTGGTAATTCAAGTTTTATTTGCGCTTGTAAAAAGAAAAAGTGATAAATTAAAAATATAATTCTCGTGCTGGAACTAGTTTTCCAACAAACTGCATATTTTAAGGGCAAGCAAGGCATATACCCGTATATGTGCATATTTTGGCTGAATTTAAGTGCATATATTGCGCCCTTTAGTGATCAAGTATCCCTTATGCTTAAGTATCCCCCATATCTTTTACTTCTTTCAACCCTTAAACTAACCCATACTTTCAGGAACTGTATATGACGTAAGCCAATGGATTAATTAAGGAATTTTTTTATTGACGTTTAATGCATATAGTTAAGTAGAACAATAGACTAGCATGATGTAGAAAACAAATTACCTTTAAAAGAAATCGATCCCATTAAAACCTAAGACTTAAACTGGACGAAACTACTTTCAGTGCATCCCATTAGGGGGTCGTGCCCTCTTTATCGCTCCGCGACATGAGTTTATATAAAGGTAGGTTTTGAAACTTGTAAGTTTAGGAGTTTTGGGATGCAACGGTTAATTGGCAAATTCAAATACTTCATTTCATTATTACTCGTTCTATTCAGGATTGGAAAAGTAATTTTGGGTACGTAGGAATAGACTTTCAATTAGATAATTGGCTTATTTTATAAGCCAGGGAATTCCGATAGGCTTAGTTATACGTCATTGCTTCTCTTTTATTTTAAATTAGATTTATAGCATAGCATCTAATCCGCTTCTATCTGTTCATAAAAAATCAGCTTGCTCTAAAACTATTTCTTGGACAAAAATACTTTATATTCTCCCTTCTCAGGCCATATGGGGCGGTTTTTCGACACATGAGACTTTAAAATGTAACGTATATAAGCGCATTCATAATATATGTCAATAATATGGAAGTTACGATTAGTCTAATTTTGCTATAACCTAAATATTCATTGTATGATTTCCAATTTTCATAACCAAAGCTATTTAATTAATTTGCAAGGGTCTGTGGAGGACCTTAAATTTGTTCAAAAATGTTGTATTTTCGGAGTTTAGACGAAAAACATCCAAAAAATTGTTTTTGTTGTATCCTAAGAATGCGTAGTCAGGGAATTGAAGTTTTGGGTTATGGTTTTAGTATTTTTTGTTTAATAATATATGGACTTGAATTGACGGTATGTCGATTATTGGAATAAAATTTTGATCTATTGGGCCAAAATACACTTTCTTCATTTATAAATCAACATTTTTCCAGCTTATGTAGTATTTGGGGCTACAAATTCCATAATGATGCATTTTGGTAACTATTGAATTTAAGAAAACGATGATTTTGTTAAAATAAAATCCTAGCCTACACAGTAAAAAATTGAGTGTTAAATTTAACACTCAATGGTGGTACATATAGGACCACACTCAATAGGGTATATTAACCAATCAGTATATATCTTGTAAAAAGGACATTTTTGAATGGTTTTGTTACTTTTTGATGAGTGCTAATTCTTCTAATTTATCATCATACACTATCGTGTGTAAATTAAACTTACAGATTGTAAACCTATCCTTCTAGGGTGTAAAAGAAATAATGAGAGGTGTAAGTAAACCATTTTTTAATGATAATTTGTGATTAATTAGTGTAAATATCATATTATTGCAGAGTAAATTTTATTTTATTTGGGTGTGACTTCACTATAGTGAGTATAATAAAATAATCTACCCAGGGCTAGAATACTTTCCACTTTGTTTAAGTCATTTAATCCCGTATCAAACTAACCGGGCGTTTATAATTAAAATGTAAAAAATTATTTATTCAAGATGTTTTACATTATTAACCTCTGCTAAGTTTGATACATGATTGAATGACTTAATCAAAGCCGAAAGTAGTAGCCCCATCTACGTTTAATGTACCGGGTGATCGCGTATAATGTACCCCCCCTGTAATTTTTTTATTTGATATAATTAAAAAAAAAATACAGCCGCGTGGGTGACTTCAACTATTATCTTTTCCGGTATAAAAGAAGTAATTAAATTCGACAGTAAACAGGGAAAAACAAAAAGTTTAATTTTTTTAAATTGAAAAACCCTGTATAAAATACATTTTTAGATTCTACTACCATTTCTAAATAACCTTTGTTAAATATACCCTATACCTAAATCCAACACTTACCCAGATATTTAAATATAAAAGTTAATTTGTCACGAGGTGGCTTATTATCAAATTAAATATTATTATATTTACTTAAATAAAATGAATTTATAACACAGATAATCATAACTTCAAACCCTACAGAAAACTTATATGGCGACCTGTTCAACGGGCCCTCCGTTCTCTTCAAGGCACCTAATTAGGGTTCTGCGTATTTTTTCTAGAGAATCCATTGTAAAATTAGGGTGATCCCGGTTTAAAACGGCTATTTCGTTGGTTATTAAGTTCTTCAATTGGTTAGCATTTTCTGCATTGTAGAGACCTACACGAGCTTTTAAATAACCCCAAAGAAACACATCCATTGGGGTTAAGTCGGGGCTGTAAGCAGGCCACTTTATCGGTGCATTAAGGTGGTTTCTTACTCTAACTATATTATGGGGCAGTGCGCCATCCTGCTGAAAAATTATATGTTGCAAGCGCCGAAGGGGCAACCCGTATAAATATTCCTCCGAATCATTTTCTAGGAAGTGTAAGTATCTCTCCCCATTTAAAGTTTCACCAAAAAAATGAGGTCCGATAACGGTGTTGTCAAGGATACCGCACCACACATTAACGGATTTGCGGCCCTGAAATTGAAACTCTCTGTACGAATGTGGATTTTGTACTGCCCAGTGCCTCGTGTTTTGCCTATTAATCATACCAGTTGACACAAATGTTGATTCATCAGTCCACAGTACTTTTCTTAAGAGATTATTATCTATGTTTATACGCTGTAACATTAGCTGACAAAAAGTTACCCGATCTGCTCTTTGCCTTGGGGTTAGTTTGGTTGTAGGTCTTATTTTATAGGGCTTAAAGCAATTTGTTTTGAGTGATTTTTGAATTTTTCCGTAAAATGTATTGTCAATGTTTTATTGAGTTTCTCGTAAGTTTCTTGAAATATTTCTTATGGACACATGTTGATTTTCTTCCACTAAGACTAGAATGTTTAATTCGCTATTTTCATTCGTAGCACTTACTTTCTTCTTTCTATGTAAACTGGACGTCTCTTGGAATTTCCTATATATCATCCTAAATGTTCTTCGAGTTGGTAGATGCATCCCTGGATTTTCTCGCCTCATTTATTTTATAGCAGCACGAGCATTATTATTGTTTTTTATATAATAAGTTAAAATATTTTGTTTTTCTATCTCGGAATAGGGCATACTATCGACAAACAGAAATTAACTTACTTACAACAGCATATATTATGTCAATACTCATTAATAAACATGGCAGAATTGACATTTTATCATTTTTATTTTCTATGCATGGCCAACTATTAAAAATCGGTAGATATTGAGTTTATATCCAAATATTGGGTTAACTATTGAATTTAGGTAGGTATAGGGTATATTTAACAAAAGTTATTAAGAAATGTTAGTAGAATCTAAAAATGTATTTTATACAGGGTGTTCCAATTTAAAAAAATTAAACTTTTTGTTTTTCCCTGTGTACTATCGAATTTAATTACTTCTTTTTATACCGGAAGAGATAATAGTTGAAGTCACCCACGCGGCTGTATTTTTATTTTTTTTAAATTATATCAAATAAAAAAATTACAGGGGTGGGGTACATTATACGCGATCACCCGGTACCTCATTGTTAAACTTAACAAAACAAATAACATAATTAATATATGTATGTTATATCACTAAAACTCCACTTGACTTTTTAAAAAAGATTATTATTTTAATTACAAAAACATATGAGATACAAAATCGGCATAGTAACGCCTTAAATCTTATACTAACTATTCTAATATTTTACAAAGGTATTTATAATAAAAATTCAGCAGCGTCGGCATGGTTCACACGCTAAACATCACGTTTTGCAATCATGCTGACTCTGCTTCTTGGAATACACGTGTCGAGTTGTTATTGCGAAATAGAACACGCGCTTGATGCAAATATTCTAAGTTCATTATTAAATCGCATATAACAACTCCCTTTTTTTTTAAAAAGTTGATGCTATGCGACAACTTTTAGGACTCTAATGGAGTTCTATTTCTTCTTCATGAATGGAATCTTCTGGGTGAATGGTAGGTCTTTGCCTCGGAAGTATACTGCAAAGGCTGGATACGGTCTTCCGGTTCTTTGGCTTTGGCCTTGGAGGGGAATCATCGTTGGAAGGATGCATGGTGATCATTGGTATTCTTCTGCGTCGACATTTGCACGTGAAGTAGATAATAACCGAAACAATAATTATGGTTATAGTTACTAAGGTAAACCAAGACAAGTGTTTGTCTATAAATGGCTGGGCAATTATTTTGTCCAATTCCTTCGTTTGTGCTGGGCGATGTTGAGATCATCGGTGTCAATCTTGCTCAGCTTCAAGGGTTTGAGGTCTGGAAGTGATGACTTCTTTGGAAAATCTTCACAGCATCTATACGGGATCTCAATGGGTAGGCTTCTGTAGGTGATGTTTTGATAGGCGTCCATCAGGTATTTACTATGGACTCTAGTACTACCGATGAAGGCGCTGCAGGCTGGCTGGAGTCGTAGGAGGGTGTTAACTTGGACTATCTTCGTGATTATTTGTCTTCCTTCGCATTTAACTGTAATAGGGAGTGGGTCTGATACAGTAATCAACCAGAAGTTGAGGTCGATTTGTTGGACGTTGTATTCTGTTACCATTAGCAGATTTGATTGGCATGTCCTTGGTAGTGATTGGGTTGACTGCTTCAGGAGCTGCGCTTCACAGATGGAGTCACTGTCGATTGGATGTGGAAGTATCTCTAAACAGATTTTTTGGCTCAAACCAAGAGGTTTACAGCTCTCAAGACTTTGGAGTGAGATGTAAAGCATTGATTCATCGTCTCTCGCAATGTATTTTTGGGTAGTAGAGATGATGTGGTGGAACCCTGTTCGGTTGTCTGATATTGGGATCGGGTAAAGACGGTACATGGTGTAAGTTTCGGGCTCAACCAGAGGAATTTTAAGAACGAACACTACTTAAGAGTCTGATTGGTAGGCCTCTAGTTCAATGATATCAATGTATTTGGCAATACTGGAAGAGTAGACCGGAAGTGGTAAGTTATTTTTATGCAGAGATTGAGAGATTTGTTTGAGTGACTCGATCAGATCTAGTGGAGTGATAATAGAGCTATGCAATATTTTAAGGCGAGCAAACGTTATAGCATTTAAGATATCATTAAGAAAGTTTTCTATAAACGAGTAACTTTCCATCAGGGATTCGCATATGTTAAGAAGGTCTATTTTAGCGTCATAGAAAGCTAAGTCGTCTGAATTATTAATTATTGCAGTTTGAATGTTCTGTGTGTTTTCGTTAAAGGCTTTTTCATCGATGGCTAGTTTTTGTATAGTTGAATTAAAGCTTTTTATTACTGATGTCGTCACGGATATTTGATTTTTCATTAAGATTTCAATTTCTCGCTCATCTCGACCGATTTTCTCTATGCAATCATTAAAATATTCACCATCTGAAGCATCTAAATTGCCGGATATTGATTTCCAGATAGTTCCCATTCCATTAATAAGTCCACGTCTTCTCCTATTATAGGAGTACTTCTGTGTATCAGCCATAACATCTTTATATTTGAGATTGACTGAGTCAGAAATTTGTCCAAGTGGGCTGACGTGTGTCTGCACTTCTCCTTTAAACGCTATTATCCTAGGTGAGGGTATGTCCTGAGAAAAGAAGTTATCTAGCAGGTTCTTTTTTATCGTTTTTTAGAATAGCTTCTTTAACTGGTAGGAGGTCTTTGTAGACCAGAAGTGTCCATTTGTTGTTTGATATTTTAAGTGTTCCTTCTTCATGGAAGAAAATTCCAATAGTATTATTTATTGGTGTTATTGAGTATTGGGAAGATGTTGCCGCGAGTATCGTACAGAATCTGTAAAATAAAAGGCGCTTATTCAGAATAGGGTTTTAATCTATCAAAATTAATTTTTGTAGATTGATTGGTTTTGAGATTATTAACGATGGCTGATTTTTTAGGATCTCTGTAATTTCGAATGGGCCATTGAATAAGTTTTCAGCTTTCGTCTTAATTTGAGATTCTTTTACGTAGACTTTATCACCCACTTTGTATTCATATAGGGTTTTCGAAACGCTTTCGTCGAATCTTTCCTTTGATTTTTCTTTTTGAGTTGCAGTTCTGTCTCTGGCGACTTTATAGTAATACTCCATTCTATTGTTTAGATCCCTTACATATTTGGAAATCAGTTCCTTTTGGTTGTAAAGTTTCTCAGGGGGTCTGGCTGAAGTATGTCCAAAGAGTAATTCAAACGGGGTAAACCCGTGGGTTTTGTTTTTCGTGTTGTTATAGCATATAACGGTGTAGGGTAAGACATTAAAGGGGTGTTCTTCGGGATTTTCTGCAAGATTTGCACGATTCATTTCGGAAAGTGTCGCGTGAAATCTTTCTACTGAACCGTTTGATTGGGAATGGCTAACGCTTGTAAAAGTTATTTTAATTTCAAAAAGGTGACAAAGGTCTTTCATGAGTGAATTGTCGAATTCTCGGCCATGGTCACAGACTATCCTCAGAGGAGTACCGTAATGTTGGAAGAACACCAAAAGGGTGTTGACTACGGATTTCGCTGATTTATCCGACAGAGGGTAGGCTTGGGTGAACTTGGTCAATTCATCCCGTATTGTTAGTGCATGTTTTTTTGTGGGATATTCAAAGATATCTATGTTAATTCGTTCGAATGGCGTTCTCGGTGTTTCGGTTATGACTAGAGGCCTACTTAAATTTTGCCTGCATATTTTAACTTTTTGACATATTTCGCAAGCCTTTATTAACTTTTCGACATCTTTGATAAGATTGGGCCAGGAATACTTTTCCTTTAAACGTCTCACGGTTTCGTTAATTCCTCGGTGTAGGTTAGTTTTTCCGCGGTGATAGTGATCAAGGATTTGAGGAATTTCGTCCTCTGTCGGTATTCTTACTAGATTTTGGCAAATTTTTAACTTTATGTCTTTATCTGAAAAGATATAGGATAAAATCTCTAAAATAGGAAGTTTAAGGTTGGTCTCGATGCAGTAAGTTCTCGAGATATCGAATTCGTTTTGGAATTTAAAAAGGTTATAGAACAGATGTTGAACTACGGTTTCAGGGTCAAACGGGAGTGGCATAATGAAGTATTTTCTTTTTTTCACCGATTTGCTATTAACTATGTTAAGAGTTGTTGATGATTAATCCGTGTTTTCTTCAAATATGTCTTCTATTATTTTGAAATGTAGATCTCCCATTTTATTTTGCCAGAAAAACGTGAGTATATCCTTGTGAGATTTGTCTAGGAGTTGAGAATTTGAGATCTCTATCTTAGAATAGTCTATCAGAGATCTGGTTCTGTATAGTTCTACGAATTTATTAAATTCTTGTGTTATTTCTTCGTCTTCTTCTTCAGGATTGTTTTTTCCTTGGGTAGTAGCTGTTTCATCTTCTGATTCAGATGTTTCGTCGTCGGGTGTGAAGGTCCTTATTTTGGATTGAAGTTTGGCACATTCTTGGAAGTGGTTTATCTTTATCCTAGATAAGGCATCGGCATTCTTGTTGATCTTACCCGGTTTATGTTCTATTTTATAGTTGTACTCTTCTAGTTTGAGACGCCATCTTGCTAGTCTGCTACCCGGATCTTTGATTGAGAACAGCCATGTTAGGGGTCGGTGATCCGTTATACGGGTGAACTTTCTACCAAAAGGTAGGGGCGGAAGTGTTTAACGGCCCAGACAATTGCGAGCAGCTCCCTTTCAATTGTAGAGTATTTGGTCTCAGCATTGCAGAGGGTTCTAGATGCAAATGCTATAGGTAGGTCTTTTCCTACAGGACCCTGGGAGAGAACGGCGCCAATGGCGAATGCGCTCGCATCAGTTGTAAGGAGAAATAGTTCTTCAAAATTTGGGTAGATTAGGATAGGATCGGAAACTAAAGCTTGCTTAAGTTGGTTGAATGACGTTCTACAATCTGAGTCGAAATTGAATTCGACGTCTTTCTGGAGAAGCTTTGTTAATGGTTTGGAGATTTTCGCAAAGTTAGAGATGAAGCGGCGGTAGTAGCCGACAAGTCCAAGAAACGACTTTATTTCTTTGGGAGTTTTTGGTTCCGGGATTTGTTGGATGCAATCGATTTTGGAGGGATTTGCTTTTACTCCATCCTTAGTGACAAGGTGTCCCAGGTAAGCTACTTCCTTGCGTAAGAACTCACATTTATCCGGTTGGATTTTTAGGTTAGCCTTGCGAAGTCTCTTAAAGACGTCTCTGAGTCGATCCATGTGTGTGTGGATTGTTGGGGAATAGATGATTATGTCGTCCATATAGACCAAGCAGCGTTCATTTTGAATACCCAGCAGGATATTATTCATGACTCGCTGGAACGTGGACGGGGCATTCTTCAGGCCAAAAGGCATACGTAAAAACTCGTAATGGCCGTTTTCGACTGAGAAAGCAGTTTTCGGGATATCCTCGGGGCTAATCTCGATCTGATGGAACCCAGACGCCAAATCCAAGGTAGTGAAATACTGGCATTTTCCGAGCTGGTCTAAGAGATCGGAGATATTGGGGAGTGGATATCTATCATCAATCGTTAGTTCGTTTAGTTTACGGTAGTCTATGACTACGCGCCATTTCTATTGTCCAGAGGCATCCAGTTTTTTAGGGACGACCCAAACTGGGGAAGACAAGGTGATACAGATGGTTGGATGATACCTTGGTCTAGCATCTTTCCAATTTGTGTTTTCACCTCTTCTTTGTGCACCTGTGGATACCTATATGATTTGGTAAATATGGGCCTGGAATTATTAGTTTCGATTGCGTGTTTGACTTCGTTGGTGAACGATAGTTTGTCGCCTTCTATATAGAATATGTCTGCATATTCTAAACATAGTTGTAGTATTTCTTCTTTCTCTTCCTGGTTCAAGTGTTCTGTTCTTAATTCATTTCTTATTATTTCTGTCCTGTCAATAGGTTCTGGATTTCCAATTTTTGAGCAATTTAGACTTAGGATGGGTTGCACATCTTTTAATAGTTCGATCGAGAGGTCCGAAAAATTTATAGTTTTAGAAACCGCATTAGCGTTGATAACAGACGTTAAAAATTCACCGTTTTTATTTACTCTAACAAGTGCATGTGGTAACCTAACTTTATCTATTTCGTGGGCGTGCAGTATAGCATCCGCATCGGACAAATCACATTTTAATTTAAATATTTGTTCAGTTCGCCCTTCTACAGAAATTATATTACGCACGTCTGCTTTGTTAGTTCCTTGTTTTTCCTTAGCATTTGCGTTTAATTTTTGCAAGGGGATAGTTTTAAAGTTTGTTATTAATTCTTTAGACTTAAGGTCTATTACACACTCGTAATGTTCTAAAAAATCTAGGCCTAATATTCCATCAAATTCTATATCAAGGTTATAGATAAAGACTTTATGGGGGTCGCCAGCGTTGAATGGTACAAGGGTAGATTCAGTTATATGTAACTTTTGATCGGTTATTCCTTGTATGGTGACATTTTCGGGGGACCTATTGTGAAAATGTTGGGCAGTGGTTTCTTTTGACTGCGAGTAACGGATTTAGAGGAAGCTCTGTTCCGGGAAATTCACGTTGGGTTTAGATCGTCCAGATTCAGGTTGCTGATTCGATCCTGGATATTCTCTAGGGGATCGGTTATCGGAGTAGTACCGTTCGGAGGATGGTTTTGGTTCGGAAGCGAGAGAAAATTTTGGGGCTCCTCATTGGTCGGTGCTATGTGATCACTAAATGTCTGATCGGTGTCATAGAACGAGTCGACGGTGTCTTGGGTGTGATCAGGGTGGTAGTCATAGTAGTTCTCATCGTATTGCTGAGAGTCATCTTCGTAAAATTGAGTGTTGTAGTTCATATAATGAGCTCTGTGCTGATTTGATTGAATGTTCGGGTTCCGCTGGATTACGGAGGGGCGAAAAGGTGTTTGAGCTTGACTTTGTTGTGAGAATGTGGAAGGCCTCAAATTATTTTGATACGATTGAAAGGAATTCGAATGCTGGCTTGGCAATGAGGGTCTTTGGAAGTTATTGTTATTTTGAGAGAGGCTGGGTCTCTGTATTGGTTGAGATCGGCATTCGTTTGCTATATATCCCAAACGTCCGCAATTATAGCATTTTGTAGGTTGAATTGAGGGCCTTCGAACTGGTAAAGGAGGTTTCACTGCGCTGAGTGGTTTATTGGTTTTCTGGGTTTCAAAGTACGAAAGTTGTAGTTCTCTCTTAATACGGGAATGTGCATCAATGAGGTTGACAGGATTTCCTGCGCGAATAATTTGGCCAAGGCGTGTCTCTAGGCCGGTGAGGAGAGTGTTTAGGGTCATGGTCTCAATTAGTTCACATTGTGCTTGTTTCTGGTCTTTATTCAGAGTAGAAGTTTTCTGAATGTTAGCATGCATTTTCGCATTCAGGGCTTGCAAACGGTTGAAAAAGGTTAGCGGGGATTCATTAGATAGTTGCATAAGACGCTGGAGGTCTTGTATGAGGGACGATAGATCCCTGGAATCTCCAAAATGCAAATTTAGGAGATCTTTGATATCTGAATATGCTGAAGGGTTTCGGGAATTTATCAGGTGGGCGGCCCTGCCTCTTAATTTATTTTTTATGTGAATAACTAAAAGGAGGTTTTGATCGCCTACTGCCATTTTGTTTGCATAGTCGCACGCGTTGAGAAATGTACCCAACGAGATCTGATCTCCGTCAAATTCGGGAACTATTGAAAATATTTCGGAAAGTTTGTAGGGTTCAATTTGGGCTTGGACCGGGTTAGTTCCGGGGCTATTAGTAGAAGTACTTGTTTGCGAGCGAGTATCGGGCATTTTGAAAATTTACGGCTCAAAGATTTTTAAAATTTGTAAATGTCGCAATAGAATATTAATCAATATAATTTTTTTTTTAAAATATTACACCTGTAAAAACTGCAGGGGTGTACAGAAAAATATCAGACTTTTGAACAGATGTTCTCACCAAATTATCGATGAAGTATAAAAAGTAAAACGAGATAAATCAATGTAACTTACATCAACACGCTTAGATGCATGAGATGTCTTGTTCTCCACGAGCTGGGGCAACCAGGGGCTTCACTGGGTGTTCCTTCCGTTGCAGCTGTCGAGTTGGGACGTCTCTTCTGGTTCTTTTTTCCGTTAAGGGATTGGGATCCGTCGTCAACAGTTGGGTAATCTTCCTGTTCTGCAGACGTTGACGAATCCTACCGACTGCGCCACTGTTATATCACTAAAACTCCACTTGACTTTTTAAAAAAGATTATTATTTTAATTACAAAAACATATGAGATACAAAATCGGCATAGTAACGCCTTAAATCTTATACTAACTATTCTAATATTTTACAAAGGTATTTATAATAAAAATTCAGCAGCGTCGGCATGGTTCACACGCTAACATCACGTTTTGCAATCATGCTGACTCTGCTTCTTGGAATACACGTGTCGAGTTGCTATTGCGAAATAGAACACGCGCTTGATGCAAATATTCTAAGTTCGTTATTAAATCGCATATAACATGTATACTAAACAACTAAATAAAAGTATACTTTGAAACAATATAAAGGAATAAAAATGACTAGTATTATAATATTAATCGTATATTTATTTAGAGATCCATGAAGTAAAATATGTAGGTAGGTACCTAAGTATTTATATAAAAAAGGAATACATTTATAGTATGAGCTTATATCAAAATAATTTAAAAGCTTAAGGTAAAACTCTAACAATGTAAATATAAATTATTAGTAAGGCTTCTATTAAAATTCGTTAATATGCTTATCCAATTTAACAAGATCCTCATAAGAGGCACTCTCATTTAACACTTTACAGAACTTTGCTTGTTTTTATATTTCAATTTAAATATAACATTATTCTATATCACCTTCAAAGAGCACAATCAGACTAACTTGAAAGTTGAATTTGCATGTAGGGTCGGCGTCATGTGTCAATTCCTAGAATTTCACAGCACTTGTTGCCGCCTGTCTTTTCGGGAACACGGGTTTAGGTATTTTTACCCGGAGCCGTGTAAAAAAATGATTAAAGAATCAATTTTACACTCAATGTGTTAAAATAACCTTCTAGCGGGGTTTATTTACACGTTAATATGGTGCTACTAATTGTCATTGTATATAATTTTCCTGATAGAGTGTAAAATGGAATAAATAATTCAACAAAATCAATTTTTAGAAAGTTAAATTCATAGGCAAATTTAATACAACAACTTTGGTTTCATATGAGTATAGAAATGTGGTAAATTATGTTGATCCGGGTGTTAACATTAACACTCCTTTTTTTTACCACTCCTGAAATGATTTTTACCAGGTGGATATTTTTTACTGTGTACTAGAGACCACGAAGTTAGTTTCTAGGTTAGTGCGTGGCACGATCAAATAGCGGTACTTTCTCTCACACGAGTCAAAATGCCCAAACAAAAAAAGTCTCAGAATAGGTTAGTCACTGTACAATAAAAAAAAGGGAGGAATTATAGTATTGCTAGCTAGATCTAAAGCATACTATAAAACGTGCTGCTAAAAAGGTGACTGAAATTTTTTTTATTAAAGCGAATATTTTATTAAGCCTGTGTGATGAAGCTTTAATTCGTAATTCGACAATACTACACACCCAATCCTAGGATGTTCATTTTAGTCAAGGTATACACCTGACTGTTTTTGTAGTAATGAGTACTAACTTTTGAATGAGCGTCTCAGTCGGCGTCGTAGAATATTTTACAAAACTGAGAGTAAAAGTTGACGATGCCTTTAAACAGTGGAAGATTGATACTCCGAAAGAAATGACACTGAAAGTTCCATCAAAATTAACCCACTGGACATGGCTTGATATGCCAAGTTTGGATATAGATCATTAAGAATTATTTTGAAGAAAAGAAAGAAAGTATCTTATCTAAATCTTTTATCTTTGTTCAGAGTTTGTTCTCTTCATACAGGTGCGTGAAAATGAGGATACTTCAACTTTAGGACAGATTAAATTTATAGTCATTAAGTTAATTATCGTAAGCTAGAACAACTGAAAGGTTAAGTTTTGGTAGCTCAAAACATGAATTAATCTAGCCCAGGTAGTAACGCATCACAATTCCCATATTTGTCTCTGGCAGCTTAAACAATGAATTGCTGCAGCCCACGTCGCATGTGTTCGTCAACCCCAGTTACGATTAGCTAAGGTGGCCTTAGCTTACCAAAAATTTAAGTCGGATCCAGTGTATAAAATAACCCATCTTCAGGGCTATTATAACTTATGAACAGGGATTTGATTCAATTTCTTCGATTTAGTTGCCGTAATTCACATGTCTGAGCTGTCCCCTATTAATAGCAACACGCGTCGATCTAGGATAACTCATATTTAAGTTATATCAACTCGATATATCGCTCAGTGAAGGAAAGAAAGTTAAATGAAAATGTTTATTTAGGCAAGGCAGAAAAGATTTAAAAAGACAGAACAGCAAGGTAAAGAAAATACTAAAATTAAGTACCGTAAAACGGAGCTACCTCGAACAGGCGGTGCATATTCGGACATCCAGACATTCAAGGTTAGAAAAATGCGTGGCAGGGTAAGCGAAGAATGCAAGAGCGCCGTTACTTTTCAGGAACGTTTCTAAACAATTGCTTTTGGTTGTTCGGCTAAATAGCAGCGTTTAGTGTCTCGTCTCCACATGTGATTTTATTATGAAGCCATTTTTAAAACTTTTTAAGAAGTGGAAAAGGTGACTGGCGCATAGCCAGAACTGGTTCTGATAGGAGAGAACTTTTTCCACTTTTTAGTAGGTAGCCCTATATTTTATTGCTATTTTGAAAAACATTGGAATTTAAAGGGGCTATATTTTTTTAGAGGGGTGTATAACCAAAAAAAAATATTATTTTAAGGGGTAACTTCAGACGGTGAAATCTTGTTTCGTACACTTCAAAAATTTACCTGAAATATTCTCGTTTGGTACACCGAATAAACTAACCAATTTTCGGTTTCTCATTTTGTACTCCGACCATTGTGATGGCCATAAGGGGGTTGGAACCAGGTAACGTGGGTACCTTTATAGGTAGGCACTTTCATAATAATTATTTAATAATAGTATTAAAAGAATTTTAAAATATTAGATGTTCTTACTAAAGTAAATTTCGTTGTCATTAACAGATTATTGCCACAAAATATAATTATTATTTATTTAGTGTTACTGGAATTACCAGGTGCCAGGTACTAACTTTAGTAGGGAACAAATGCTTTGTTGTTGTTGTCCCCTTTTTAATCAACTCTACACCATACACGTAGACTTGGGAAGTACTCCAGATGCAACACGTATCATTCGTGCTGTTTATACGCGCTATTGCCAAACCGCAGAGAAACTACTTATAAGAGGCTGTTTGAGTTACTGCAAGATAAGGTACCTAATTTTATTCCACAAAAGGTACACATTGACTTTGAGCGTGCCGCAATAAGCGCATTAAAAGATGCTTTCCCCAAAGCTGTTATCAAAGGATGCAATTTCCATTTCAACCAAGCCATCTGGAGAATAGTACAAGAACTTGGACTAGTCGAGAAGAAGTTCGAGATCACATACGTATGTGTGCCGCGTTGGCATACCTACCAGAAGATCATATCAGCAACGCTTGGCTACACATAATGGAGAATGCACCAAAGGAGGAAGCTGTTGTTAAATTCAACGACTATTTTGTCGAACAATGGCTGGAAACGAGTTGTTATGGATATGCTATAATGAGAGACACCGTACTACAAACTCCGTCGAAGGCTGGCATAATAGACTAAACAGACGCATTGGCAAGTGTCACCCTAATATAGTTGAACTCTTTAAAGTACTTGTAGAATGTAGAAGAAATGCATTACTATGACATTGTACGGCAGTGATGCGACATATCTACACTGAAACGTTTTAAGAAATACAGTGATTTGGACAGCCGCTTAAGCAAAATATTGAGCGAATATTTACTTAAAAAAATTAAAATTCGTGAGAGATTAAATCGTTTAATATACATTGTAAAATTTGATTAAGTAGCTTATATTAATTTATATATGTATAATAAAACATAAAAACATACAAATGCAACCCTGTCCATATTACTAATTTAATATAATAAAGTGACAGAAAACAAAGTAACAAAGTGCATATATTTTGATATTACCTATGCTACCAGGTAACCAGACCATCACAATGGTCGGTGTACGAAATGAGAAGACAAAAATGGGTTAATTTATTCAGTGTACGAAACAAGAAAATTTCAGGCCAATTTTTGATGTGTACGAAACGCGAGTGTACAAAACAAGAATCAATCCTTCAGACATGGTTGGGTCATATAAAAGGCAGTTAAGGCAGTTGTTTTAAGGAATACATATTTTTGTTTTAGTTTTTGAGAGAGATATAATATGGTTTTCTAATACATTTTACCTTTAATGATAATTTTCTGCAGTCATATTTTTTGAAAACTGAAGTTAATGTCCGAAGTTATTATTAAAACATGTTTATTTCAAGTTTATGCAGTTTAAAATTGGTGTCCGAATTTCCCACTTTTCAACCAAAAAAATAGAGAATAACTTCTCTTTTAAGAAGTACTCTAGCAAAGATGTATTGTACTACATGCAAAATGTCAAAAAACTTTATATTCTGTCCGAAGTACGTTATTTATCAAAGCAACAGTTAAACAAAAAAAGATATACGAAGGCGAATCTGATAAATGTTGAAAATCTGAGGGCTGGCTTGGACTTTTTTGAACTATATGACGTTTTTATCACATGCATCACGAATTGAACTTACATTTTTCTTAGCACCTCAATCTTAAGAGGTTTTGCAATTTAAGTTGTTGCCAATTGATATTAAAAACTCTTAGTTTATAGGTATAATCTTAAACTTCCAAGAAACTAAAACAGTTCTATATAATTAACAGCTTATACTTGCATTTTTTTATATGTGTATCGTTAAAAATAATTCGAATATTAACTATTATTTGTCGTTGTATAACCCACAGTTTGCTAAAACTCTCTCATTATAATGCTACTGTGTTCAGTTTGCCATTTAAAATTCAATTTATGTCATCACACCCACAACAGAAATAGCTGCATGGCAAACCCCAACAACAAATGTACTGATAAACTCATACTGATAACGTACAAAGGTGTCACAAAGACATCAGAATGCTATTTTAACAAGGGACAATAATAATTATTGTATATATTGAAGTCATTCATGATACTTCTGTTCACACGTGCGATGTTAGGCGTTACCTTGAGTATTGTTTAGATTATTTATAGTATAATTCTGGAGAACTTGAATGAATAGCGTCACTGGATTCTGTATATTTCCTAGAGAGGTATACACGTAAGGGTGACGTGTTCTGTTAGACCAGGGATGTAATTTTTGAACAAATTACCTGGCATTGATGGCTTCTGAATTTAAGCTTGGGGTTCTGCATTATCAAAATTGTATGGTTATTATCCAAAGTGATATTGGGCAGCTCATGTTTTAATATGACCACTTCAATTTACTAAGTGGGTGCACAAACTTAAGCAGTCCACGACATATCGCAATCAAAAAGTATCTAAATACCTACCGTAGAAAAAGTACATTTTTTCGATCACACTTTCCTATTCAAAGCAGTACACATTTTAATATTTTATAACCAAGTGAAATGGCAATCAGGGAAACATAGAAGTTGAAGCTAATTAAAAAATATGTTCTTTCCTCAGTAAAAAGTAACAAACGATGTAGAAAATGATATTAATAATAGTAGATTCCGGTATTATAACCGACATTGTGCTACTTGTTTTTTAAGTTAAGTTTTTACGATTCTGGAAAATTGTCCTGACACTAACGTAAGCCTAATTGGATGGCTTCGAAACCGATAAAATCATTATTCGATGCTATGATTGGTTGCAAACCAATGGGTTATGAACTCATAACTCAATGGCCATAACAAACATTGTGGATAGTGGATACATAACTTGTTCAAAATTAAAATTGAATAATGCCTGATGTATTATTTATTAGTCGTTTATACATAATATGTAAGTACCTAATATGATTCGATTTTAATTTTATGAATAAAATGATTTCCTAAATTATGGACTAGGTGATCCATCTTAAAGAATTGGGCCCCAAATCTTTTTAAACGTTGTTTATGGTAACCTCATAATAAGTCGTTTAACCTTTATTTTTAAATCATAGGCCATTAGGGCTAATAACTTTGCTTTTCTAGCCAATGGTGGCATGAAATAAACGGGACATATTATAAGACCAAAAAATATAGATATAATGTACTTACGAATGATTCTTTCAATATTTATGTGCATAATCTCCATTCAATTAAAGTTTTAATATAGTCTGACGACATAATTAATTATTTTCATAGGTATCACCAAAGTCTAAAGTAGAAAACTGAAAATTCCGCGACGCCGCGCCGCGCCAACACAAAACGAAGGTCAGTCATAAAATGAAGGCGATAAGACCCCCGACACGTTCATTCGTAAAAGCTCGTTATCAAGGGACGCCCCATTTTCGTAAATTTCTATTAACTAACTTCTACCGTGTATTAAACAGGTTGCTTGTCGTAAGTCAAAATGTGCCAAGAACTAAAGATTAATACCGCCAATAATACAGTATAATAAGGGTTACATAACTATTAAACAGGCTAGTTCATATAAGTACTCTGTTTGGTAAACACGACTAATTGTTTAATTTTTAAAAGTAACTTATGTCAAAACTACTTTCTTTTCTTGTCACCATTAATCAAAAATACTAGTATATTTTAAACAAATCCTTTTTAAACATGCTAGATGTTAGATAGACCCATTTTTCTCAATGTTCAATTCTTTTGATTTTTCTAAAATAAATCGATTTCTTTTCGAAAACAACCTAATTTTGACATAATATGTTGTGACATGTGAAATATGATCCAAATTTAACATAGAAAGCGACATTAAAATAAAAAATAAATTAATCTTAAATTAATTTGCTTATTACAGTCTTTATGAGCTCACTATAATTTATTTATAGTTTATTGTTTATATTAACAAAATATATAGGAAGCAAGACGCTTGAGACCGATATTCCCGTTCCACAAATATTATCCATTGAATACCTACATCTAGCTCAAAAACAATGGAATATACACGTTACTGAAGTCTAAAGTTAAAGACAATGAAGTGTTATTCTTGAGCATAATGAGGCGAAACGACCAAGGCGGACTGTGTCTGTTGATAATGTCAACGACGTTCATTCCAAGCGATAAATTTTATCCGTTGGTTAAGCTCAATGTTGGTACGTTGATCGAATTTATTTTACTTTATACTGTACTGGCTTTATAACCGGAAATGATGCGGCTACTTGATAAAACTATCCAGATAGAATCAGCCATATGCAGTAAGTACATTGACTTTGAAGTTATTGTTGAAATAATTTCAATTAACATATTTCTTTCAATATTGGAAAAAATTGGCATGCAGCAACGACTTGATTAAAAATATTGAAATGAAAATGTATTGAAATTACTGATTAATGTCAAGTTTATATTTGGCAATATTGTTAAACAGAAGAATATTTGTCTTTATAACCTTAAAAAATTTAGTTAATTTTGATTTGATGATTTGTCAGATTTGTCAGAATAGTGACCCAACTCTCTGGATACTCTCAAAGTCCTTTTGTTAGTCAAGTGCACCGACGTTTTTAATCCAGGTTTAACGCTAATTGAAGTATAAATTAACCTTAGAATTAAGCCTGAATTTTACTTTTAAGTTAATCCGTAAGTTAACCCAAAATAAAAATGATAAAATATATTGCCAGTTGTGTAGGTTCGGGTTAAAAAATGTTTTTTTAGCTAGCTGCTTACTTCAGTATGGCATAAGTTATCCAAATTTATTTCTAAGGTTTAAATTATTTTAACCTTTATCATTTGTTGTCTTTGTTACAACCAACATTGGTCTATTTTGCTTGTTTCTGGGTTTCGCTAAAATAATGGAAGATCCTAAACGATTTCCTAATTTCAGCCAAGAATGAATAGGTTTATTTGTAAAGTTAGTAGAAACGTAGCAAAGCATTATCGAGTCTAAAAAGACTCATTCATACTTTTCGAAAGAAAATTCTATTGCTTGGGAGGAACTGACCAGAGAATGTAGTTTGTCAAATAATAAAAAACCCTCACAAAATTCTAAGAACTAAACTAAGAAAAACAGAAGATAAAAAAAAAGATTTAAAAGAAAAATTTGCTTTCGAAAAGCAAGAAATATTCAATATATCAATAATATCTCAATCTTCTTCATCACCCGAAAGAAAATCGTAAACAGTATCAAAAGCATCGACAATACCTATCACAAAACACTTAAATAAACCTGCTGTAACTTAGTATTTTATAAACCAAATCAGAAATACGAATAAATATGCTACGCTTTTTATTCGCCGAGAATTTATATCAACGTTACTAGTACCAAAAGAAAAACTAAATTTTAATTAAGGAAGCCAAGCTGAGAGTGAGAGGCCTCGAGAGTGCGAGCAAATGCCCTAGCTGAAATTGCTAGAGAGTAGGGGGGTTAAAAAAAGGGTCGCCAACGTTTTACAGCCGGGCCAAAACGGAAACCTCCAGGATGGAGCTGGGCCTCACTCTCAGCTGAACTTAGCAACGATAAAAAAAAATGAACAAAAAGTTAAGGGGTGTTGTGGGACGTCTCAAATCAAACTAAAAATTGTAAAAACACACTTAGTACATTTATTAGAAAAAAAAAATAATTGGGTTTGACCCTCAAGAAAATGAATTCACGTAACTTAACTTGGAAAATTACAGAACCATATACTTGTATATCCTATGGTTGTGATCACACCTATTGCATTCTATCAATAACGATAGATAAAGAAAATGCTACGTTTGACCACTTAAAATTAGAACCTGAATACTCCTTCGCCGCGATACTCTCACCGATACGTCTAGGGTTATACGTTCTGGTGGGAGACTCTAGGTATTCTAGTACAGAACTGGTGGTAGACGCCTCTGGGTACACCCCAGATAAAAGGCTGGTAGGCGCCTCTGGGTAAAACCCCAGATAAAAGCGGTAGCGCCTCTAGGTGAAAGCCCTAAGAGATAATAAAACAGGCGCATCAGCACAATGGTAATATTTGTATAAATTTAAATTTAATGAATGGCTGAAGGCCCAAATGATTAGGTAAATGGGCCGGCACTGTGCAACCACTCGGAGAATTACGAAAAACTAAAATTCAACAAAAAATTATAACTGCGCATGCGCAGGCGTCCAAAATTGTCTGCGCACCTCACTGGTTCTCCAATAACAACTCTTCAGACATTAATTAACAAAAGTGTCGACGTGAGCACACTGCGCATGCTTAGAATGGGAAATAAAAGTAAAAGCACTTTATCTAAGTCAAGCAGGAAATTCACAAAATCAAAATTACTTGTTTGTAGGCAAAGTAGTCAGGGCGCATGCGCCACGCGCATGATTAAAATTTGAACCACATCTTACAGATTAAAAAAAAGGAATAGCAAAGTAACTTCCTACTTGAACTTAGAGAGATATATTCGATAAATCGCATTACAGTAACTGCGCATGCGGCGCCCATACGCCGATATGGGGTGCTAGTGACTCTGAATAAAATACCCTATTAAACCCTGAATAAGCGGCCTATAAAATATTATCCCCACATAATTACAAAAATCCCAGAAAATAATGTGTTTTAATTATCAAATCCGTTCGACAATAATTTAACCATGCTAAAACCCTGAATAAATTCCCCAGAAAAATATTATCACGACATAATCCCGAAAGACCCAAAAACTACCGTTATTTACTTTATTACATCAGTTCCAAAAATACCAAAGAAAACAGCTGCACAATGCCGGCCATTTAAAGCAATTAAAGTTAACAATACATAATTATCAATTAAATTAAAATTAATTAAACCAAATCGAACAATTGCAGTAAACACATGTAAAACTTAGCAACTAACCGGAAAAACTACATAATTACATTGGCTAATTAGGCACATTATAGATTGAAATTAGATTTGATTAATAGCAACTCAAAGAAATAATGTTGTAAGCAAAGAATATCACTTAATAATCAATCTCTTTTAAGCGCAGTTGTCCTTGATAATATTCGACAGGTAATAAATAACGAAATGAGTAGCGATGTGTAAAAAAATTGCGTAGCTCATGTTATAAAAACAGAAAATGGATATTCAGTTTCACCACCTATAGCGCCAGTAGTAATTCAACCTGGAAACGATTCTACTTCTGAAAGTTCTGACGATTCCAGTCATTAATTTTTTGATGAATTTTAAAATAATTATGTTCGTTCAACACGCAACTTAAAAACTTGTTATATTACAGCACGTCTACTGTGATTCTGCTGATACCATCAATTTGCTCTTAAAATATATACAGTTAATTCTAACTACTAACTGTTTAATCCAACCAACATAGTACCTACCCCTATTCTTTCTTGGCAAGGAAAACTCATACCTCCTGGCGGTCCTCGCTGGACAAAGACATTTTTTTAAATTGTTTTCGGCAAAATGAGCGTTTTTTTTTTATACCAAAAGACCATTTTAAAAATATTAAATGCATGTGTTCTTTGCACGCGAAGCCACAGGTGCAAACCTTTTATCGATACTAACTATATTTTTAAATTGCTTTTGGCAAAATTAACATTTTTATTTACAGAACGACTATTTTAAAAATAATTGATTTGTGATGGGCCACTTGGTGAAAAATGGATATTCCATGGTAGAGGAAACTAAAGTCTTGTAGCATTCATTTTTGCTATAGATGTATATTTATAGAATGCTACATGGTTTTGTGTAAGACATTTGATTACATTACCTTTCTATATTTTCTGTGGATTTTAAGTTTAGTGCTTTGGTGCAGAGGTTCATGTTTTACAGGCCACGGTCCTATCATGAATATTTTTTTTGTACATTCTTCATTCCTTTTATTATTAATTAACTTGAAAGAAGTAGATATCTGAGTATTTAAATATTTTTATTGTCAAAATTTGGGGTTATGTTCATTTATGATAACCGGTCAGTAGTTCATTTGGCTTATAGTATGTTCGTTGAGTTGTTCCATTTGAACCTTGGTTAGTTCACTCTAGAACATTGATGATATTGCACTTTTCACCATTCGATAAATTGGTATGCCATTATTTGTTTTTAAATTGCATATTATGCAGGGTAAACTGCTATTAGTTTTCCACATGTCAAGTTGGTTTGGTTTTGTCATTTTATCGAACTGAGATTACTTTCATCAATTCTCGTACCAATTTATTTTTTGACATGACAGTTCACCTGTCATTTGATCTTTACCTTTTTCGAAGAATTTTGACTTTAGGTCACTTCATTTAAGATCATCCTTGAAGGTGGAAGTAGCGGTTGTTTAAAAAGGGGCCCACTATTATGTGATTTGAAAAGGTCCGCCGCCCCAAATTTAGTTGGCACCTCAAGGATAGTAGAGCGTCCTCATCTCTTCGATGATAAGATTTCTTTAATTCTTTTCTTTGTGTCCTTAATTTTTTTGATAACCTTAAAATATTCTACAACATGTGGCAATTTAATTTTAGATTTGCACATGAGGCCTCATTTCTTTGCAAAATTTTTTGAGATGGTAGCACCAGACAACCAATGAGGTAGGATATATTTTCGATTTGATTTAACCAGATATCTGATTCGCTGTTTCGATTTTAGGTTTTTTTTTTAGAGTTTAGTTGCAATTTTCCTTTTGCTTCTATCGAAGCGTTTATCGTTGAATATGTAACATGCGTTACATATTCATATTCCTTTTGACCACGTGTTGAAATTGGATCTTCGATTGAGAGACCACATGGCCTGTAAGCTGTAAATATGTGCTGTCTTGTACTGTTCGGGTCCACCAGACTGGAGGCAGGGTGCCTATTTATTTGAAGCAGAAACCACATGGGATTTGGAACATCTGGGAAATAAGGCCAGTGTATTATAATAATTTTAAATTTCTTTATAACCTTAACACCGTAAATTTCACTTTAAATATAACTTTAATTTGTAATACCACCTTGGTAACATTTAGAACGAATCTAGGTATCATGACCATACAAGTATGAAGGTTCTAGAACATTCTTATGCGATAACCAGTTACCAGGCGAGTAAAAACCCTTCAGGTCTTCCCATGAGTGTATAATTTTTTACTTTAATATTTAATTAAGTTATTGATTTCAATATTTAATCTCATTGGTGGAATCCAGTTTAGTGATCCTAATAAATTAATCCCAATTGTTGTTTTACATATCTGTGTTTTATTGTTACTCATTGTACTGCAAGACAATTTATTACCATCTTTAGAAGCAAGCGGTTTTCCTATTTTAAAACGCTTTGTAAGTATTAAGTTTTTTAACCATTTAAAATAGGTGGCGTCCAAGACACCAAAAAAGTGTACAACTGCTTAAGGCAAGGACTCCGAGCCTCCGACACAAGAGCTGCCGTTCGCACAATGGTACGTAAAGTTGCCTTGTGAAGGTAATTTTACGGCACAGTCTTACTTGTTATATTTCACAATTTTAATTCAGTTGCCTGACACGTGTTTCGACCGTTGCGGACGTCCTCGTCGATGTCATAATATAGCCAAGTTTCAGTAAAACCGACAACATTATATTGCTTTAATTTAATGATGTGTGTTTTGACAGTATTAAAATTACCTACTAAAGATCTAATATTAATGGGGGTTATAACAACAGTCACATTACTATTATTTCTATAGTCAAGAACAAAATAAGTAGTATATATAACAAAAAAAAAATAATAATACTATTAGACCAGAAAAAGTTAGATAGTTAGCGTACCTATATAATTTAGGAACAGTACAAATTACAGAAAATATTAAAGTACCTTAGCATTAAAATATAACCTATATATCAATAGACTATCAATAAAATGTAACCCACTGAGCAAAAAACATACTTGGTATGTTTTATGAAGTTTTTGAAATGAACTGTAGAAACCGTTTTCCATTTAACGTGCTAGTGTCATACGCATTACTGCCTCTTCAAACGTGATGTTCAATTACTAATTTTGAAACGTAATTTTGATTTTGTAGCAGTAACGCTATAAAAATAACCTTTTAGTGCCGGCAATTTCATGTATCTGTATTGCAACGTTAATAAGTTTAAGTTTCGAAAGCATTATCTGGTGTACAGTTATGATACGTTCTGTGAAACGTTGCAAATTCAAAACTAGGCCGTCCGATCAAAAACCGGTAAAGCCGCCCCCACATGTAACGACTCTAAAGAACAGACTTACTACATTTAAATAAATGTCTTGCGCATTACTCTAGAAAAGGCAAATACTCACAAGGATCGGACGTTCTCTAAATGTACACTGACGGAAATAAAATTTCGTACACTGAGGTTAACATTTTATGCCATTTTTGAATATTTTGGTAAACTGGGCTTTTTACAATTATCTCACCTCTATACCTTGCGTTTCGTATTTCAGTAATGATAGAAAAAAGGCTATATATCAAATTATCTATTCGAAGAAAGTATTCCTAGATATTTGAGCAAGTTTGGAAACCAAGAAGCACTATACAAAGCCTCAGAACTAAATGCGAAAATGCAGGATCATTGGATAGAAGGGCTGGAAGTGGCAGAAGAAAAATTTCAAACGCAAATCAAGATTATAAGAAAAATCAAGATTATAAGAAAAATTAATAACGTACGAAATATTATGGGTGTTTTATACAGAACCCCTCCTGTCACAGAACTGTCGGACTTTTTTTTTTGAATTTGAAGAAAATATAAGTAGGCTTATACCTGAGTGTGATAGTTTTGTATGCATGGGTGCCTTTAACATCAATGTTCTAAACTTGGAGTGTGGACACGTCGAGCGTTTTTTGTCTATTTTGAATGACTATAGCTTAGAACAAATTAATAATGAACCGACCAGATATGGGTCATCAGGTAGTGGAACTCTTATAGATTTAATTTTAATATCAAACAAGGACTTATTCGTGGACTGTAACGTTGATTATAACCTTAACGTTTCTGATCATGCTCTTATAAAATGTAGCTTAAAATTAAAAACAAGTAAGCCGATGCCTTTTTACTGCACCTACCGGGATTACAGGTATTTTAATAAGGATTTTTTTTAACGCAGATCTTACACATGTCCCATTTAATAACATATACTATTTAGCCGATATTAATGATAAGGTGAAATTATTTAACGCATTAATTTTGAACATTTTTGATTTACATGCACCGACTCGTACTGCACGTATTACGAAGAGGAAGGCACCATGGGTCACACAAAACATAAGATATATGATATCACTTAGAAACAAAGCACTTACAAAGTTTAAGAAAAACAGAAATGCGCAGAACTGGGAGTACTACTGACAATATCGTAATTTTGTTACTGCGGCGATCGATAGGGAGAAAAAGGCGTATTTAGAAAATAGAATTCGACTGAACGGTCCCAAGGACAACTGGAAGTTACTGAGAGATATGAATGTGTATGGTAGGAAGATAGCGTCGGTTCCGATTGAGTTGGGGAGTGCCGACCAGGTTAACGATTATTTTGTAAACATTCCTCAGGTCTATCCGGATCCGACTATTTTAGACTTTTACTTAAATAACAAAAAAGAAAATCCATTATGAGTAAAATTAAAATTGCTTGTTATGTTTCACTATTTATTCAGTTACCTGACACGCGTGTTTCGACCCTTTCAGGTCGTTTTCAAAGAAGCAGAAGAAGAAGAAGTGCTTCTTTGAAAATGACCTGAAAGGGTCGAAACACGCGTGTCAGGTAACTGAATAAATAGTGAAACATAACAAGCAATTTTAATTTTACCCATAATGGATAATATACGGTTTCACCAAGAATGTAGCCCAACGCAAGTTAATTACATAAAAAAGAAAATGTTTTTTTTTTTATTTTACTTTTTTACGGTTCGTCGGCGTATCTGAGGCCATCTAGAACCGGTCATCGACCGTACGGTTTTTAATCGTGCGGTCTACCGACTGGGGAGTGTGAAACGGCACCTTCATCCTACGAGATATCCAATCTCATCCGGCCTGTCCGGCGTGAATAGGGTGGTTTTGATGTCGATTCATTTTACACTCTTCCCTAAGACAACAGCACGCGGTGTTTCCCAAGCGGTCACCCATCCAAGTACTAGCCGCGCTCGGCACCGCTTAACTTCGGTGATCTGACGGGAACCTTTTCCTTTTTAAACTTGTATATTTTCCTATTGGTTAACAAAGCCAACTTTGCACTTAAAGCTACCCTAGGGCTTAGTGCCCCTACACAACTAAGAAATCGCACAGTAACACATATTCCCTAAGATAGAGTATTGAACAGTTTTGGGCGTATACGGACCGTAAGCATACGGCCCGAAATATGCCCAAGAAACCGGGCTAGGAGCCCGGCGGCCGTTGGAATGGCCTGGGTACAATTTTAGCTTTTTACGTTACAAGGATTATTTCACACGCGTTTCGGCGGTGCCTTACCGGTGTTTTACGAGGCTTGCATTGCTCCGTGGAGCTTAATATTAAAATTTCAGGAAATTAGTAAAGCGGTAACTGTATTCCAATGGCAGAGCATTCTGGGAAAACTTTCAAAAAACCCAGTTAATTTTAAATATCACAGGCTCTGTTTATGTTCGCCTACAGCGGACAATCTGAATGCAATGCGGTACAACCATCTCGCTCCGTCACCTCCTACAGTGGGAGTGGCCATATTTAGTGGGTTGTCCTTGTTTGTTAGTCAGTGTTGAGGTCTCGTAAGTCCCGCCCACTGCCGTTTCTCGTGTCGGAAACACACGTTTTCGGCTGCAAAAATACGCCAAACGATCGAGTGATGCTGAAAGTCTAGCAAAATTCTTGCAGCCGATTTATGTGTTTCAAGTAATTGTTGTTATTTTAGTTTTATGTTGTTGTATGTTTGTCTACGTTATTTTATTGTTTGTTCGTTCTTATTCGTCATCTAATAATGTTATTGTGCGTCTGGCAGTGGGAGGTTGTATATTGGTAATTTGTAGTAAAGGGGTTTGTGTTTTGTATGTATGTCATTGTTTGCACGTCTGTCTGTTATGTTTATTGTAAGTGGTGAGTGCTGTAATTGGTACATGTAAAATTTGTCGGACAAGTCACGTATGTGTGTTATTATATCGTCTGTTGCCACCATATGATGCAGGTCTCGGATTGTGACGTATCTATCAGATGACGTCACACATCTCAAGATCTTGTTTTCGAGCCTCAGAAGCCTATGCATCTGAGTGCTCGAAGCACTGCACCATACGGGAGCACCGTAAGTCAGTATTGGTCTGATGATCTGTTTGTAGATAAGTAACTTGTTGGGAGGGGAGAGGTGGGAGCTTTTGGATAAAATTGCGTAAAGGCTTTGCATTGCTGCAAAGCCTTTTTTGAGAGTTTCTGTCACGTGAGGCATGAAGGAAAGTCTTTCGTCTATAGTTATTCCGAGATATTTGAATCGTTTTTGTGGTTGTATGTACGTTTCGTTAATTTTTAATGGTATTATTATTCTGTTATTAGTAAATTTCTTTGTCAGAGTTGTGCAAGTGGTTTTAAGTGGATTTACTGCTATTTTCCACTTTTTAAAGTAAGGATCCAGGATGTTAATGTGCGACTGGACCTGTCGCTTAGCAGCTTCTGCATAAAACGATTGCGCGTAGATGAGTGCATCATCCGCGTACAATGTAAGCTTGGTGAGGGGGTACCTTGGGAAGTCGGCTGTATACAAGTTATATAATAGCGGTGACAGCACCGTTCCCTGAGGCACCCCCGGTGCTTTAGGTGTCGCTAGGCCCTTGCCCAAGAAAATGTTACTGAATTTTATTTTAGAATGGCCACTTTGGATGAAATTAAAGACGCATTGTTTTCAATAAAATCGAGGGCTGTGGGGCATGATGAGATAGGTGTCGATATGCTACTGCGTTGCTGTCCTGTTATTATACCAGTTATTGCGCACTTGGTGAACTACAGTATAGAAATGGAGACTTTTCCAGAAATATGGAAAATTTCTTGCGTAATTCCGTTGCCTAAGGTTAAGGACCCTAGTGAGCTAAAAGATTTGCGTCCGGTGAGCATCTTACCAACCCTATCTAAAATAATCGAAAAGGTACTAAACAATCAAATTAGAGACTATGTGGGTCAGTGCAGTATTCTGCCAAGCGTGCAGTCCAGATTTAGAAAAAATTATAGTTGCACTACCGCTCTGCTAAAAGTTACAAACGATATATTTGAGGCAACGGAAAGAGGCGAGCTCACATTGTTGATCCTATTAGATTATACCAAAGCATTTGACAAGCTCAATCACACCCTCTTTGTAGCAATTCTTAAATATCTCGGTTTCCAGAACAATGCATGTAACCTTGTTAGAAGCTACTTAGAAAGCAGAAGACAAATGGTTGTTCTAAACGGAAATACATCGGGGTCGAGGGACTTGAGGTTTGGTGTTCCGCAGGGATCGATACTGGGACCATTGTTTTTTACTCTGTATACAGCACAACTTATAACGCGAATCAAGCACTGTAGAACCCACTTTTACGCGGATGATACACAGATCTACATTTCCTTTAAACCTAGTGAAATTGTTAATGCCAATAACAAGATCAATGAGGATCTGGGTGTCATTTTACAGATATCTCAAGCACACTGTTTAAGTATAAACCCCAGTAAATCGCAGGGACTTCTCTTTGGTAGGAAGAAAGATCAATAATTGTTATATCAAAAACATGTCAAAATAATTGTAAATAACGATACGCTTAAGTTGGTAAATTCTGCAAGAAATCTGGGCCTAGTACTCGATAATGGTCTTAGATTTTCTGAACATGCCGGTATGTGCATAAAAAGGGCTTTTACAAATCTGAAATTAATATTCAATTACAGAAGAATTCTATCTGATAAACTTAAAAAAATGCTATGTGACTCCATAGTTTTATCGCACTTTAATTACGCGGACGTAGTATATGGTCCTTGTCTGCTAAGTGTTGATGCTCGGCGTATTCAATTAATTCAGAATTCTTGCGTGCGTCTGATAGGGGGTATTAGGAAGCGCGAAAGGGGAGTGGCTGCGAAACTAAACGAAATAAAATGGTTACGAATGAACGAAAGAAGAGTCCTACACTCTGTAGTTCTATACAACAGTATAATCTCTGGAAGGTGTCCGGATTACTTATACGAGAACATTCAATTTCGCAGTGACATGCACAATTTGGAACTTTGCCATAAATATGCTATAACTACTCCGGCACACACGTCTAGTAATTTTGAGAAATCATTTAGTCATACTGTGGCAAAATTGTATAATAAAATACCCCTCCACCTAAGGCAACTTACGGGTATAAGATTTAAAATAGGAGTTAAAGAAATCATATAACTTATTATCTAGTTTATACTTGTTATTGTGCTTGATTTATATAATGCCCTAATAGGGTTCAACCTACAGTACAGAATGTTTTTACTTTTTTTTTGCTAAATAATGGATGAATAAAAAATGTATATATTTTCCTTAGGTTAAGTGAGGAAGCTTGCTTCAACTTCGCCTTTTGTAATTAATGTTTCAAAATTACAATAAAGACTTTATTTATTTATTTATTTATTTATATACAACACATGAGTTCAACATTACATATAAAACAGATTATTCAAATATTAAAAAAAAAAACATTGGTTTAATATTTTAAAGCGGCACCATTTTTTTACACTAATAAGTTTTAACGTCTGGGCATTGATGCCACCAGTATATGGGCGTGATGAAAATTGTAGGTATTCCAGGTTTCTTCAATTTTATTCCACAAATCATGACTGTTTTGAGGATGGAAATCATTGTTCTTGTTAATTTCTTTAACGATATATCCCCAAAGGTTTTCGATTGGGTTGATATCAGGAGTTCTTGAGGGCCAAGGTAACAATGAAATGTTATTTTCCCATATCCAGTCCGAAACTCTCCTTGCTGTATGGACGGGGCAGTTGTCATGCTGAAATATGAAATTTTCTTGTTGAAATATATTGTTTACCGATGGCAACATAACATTTTGAAGGATGTGTATATAAGCTTGAGTATTAAATCTTCCTCGAATTCGGTGGCATATTCCTAGCCCTCTGGAAGTTATATACCCCCATACATTAACTGAAAATCTTCCACTCGTTTTAACATGTTGGGTATATCTTTCTTCGTACCGTGTATTTGGCGGCCTATACACTCTAATCTGCCCGTTATAATAAGTCTGAAAAGTCTTCTTGTTGGTAAATACTACCTCGAGTACTGCCTTTTCCCAAAAATCCATACCTTTCGGTAAATATTCTAGCGCAAACCCCATTCTTTGCTCTTTATTCATATCGGTCAAAAACGGTTTTTTAGCAGCTACCTTATCTCTCAATTCCGAATTTTTCCTTATACGATTTCTCGCCGTTCTTACTGCCCCAGGAAAATTAGTTTGGTTGTGTGCTTCTACAGCCGTCTGAAATGGATCGTTTCGCAAAAAATCTATTAGATCATTATCTTATTTTTTGTTTAAAATTTTTCTTCTACCACTTCCAGCCCTTCTTTTCAGTGATCCTGTATTTCCCCAATTAGTTCTGAGGCTTTGTATAGTGCTTCTTGGTTTCCCAAATTGCTCAGCTATTCTTCGTAGAGACGTCTTCGAATAAAGCAATTAATCTCGCCTCCTCGAGTTGATTCATGTTAACAAAATGAAATATTAATATTTTTAAATCTGTCCGAACCGATAACAATTTGTCAAAAAGTGAAGTGCGTTTATAGGTGATCTAGGTATACAAAAGCCGACATCACATTAGGAAAAAATAAGTGTACGAAATTTTATTTCCGTCCCTGTACGTTGGACGGATCTGATCCGTTTGATTTTTAACATGCCTTGCTAGCTTCCGTCAAATATCATACGTCATTATTGTCATTTGGGACCTCATTTTGTTCGGTTTACGTTTCCATAATTTGGCCTAGTAAAGTTTATTGCAAGTAGTAAAATATGGATCGCAAAGAAGTACTACCTACCTAGTTTTAATCATTCACATTATCACATTGTTTTGTAAAACAGGTTCCCCATATTCCGGTAAATATCTGATAATATACACTCACTACGCCAAAATTAACGATTTTTCAGGAATGATGATTAAGAAGGAATAAGCATCTCAAAAACTAAGCGTTTCCGATAAAAATTGTTTTTGGATTCGTAATCTATGCCCCGATATATTGACCATTCCTGAAAAATCCATTTTGGCGTGTTGAGCGTATGAGTCGGACTATACTACACGGTATAACATACCTAATGTTAGGTATTTACCGGTTGTTTTATTAACTTAAATCGATACCTAAACGAAAATAATGCATGGTACTTGTTTTAAAAATTCGTGGTGCTTTTTTAACTTTTAACTGTGTGCACTAAACACTAAAACCCATTGATTTTTGCAATGGCAAGACATTATCACTTTATACTCAGTATCAATATCGGTATACCATATTTTAAGGACCGATTCTGTATCGGATACAATCTGTAATTTTAATCGTAGCGGCCTTTACTTGGTGAAAATTCATTTTAAAAAACTTGAAATAAAACACGTATGTGTTGTAATTTTCACAATATATTTGTCAACATGACATATGTTTCGCCAGCACAGTGGCTTCTTCAGATGTGAGGAAGGTATAACAATTTGTAAAATAAGAAGCTTAAAATTAAGGTACCTGAACTAATGATATTATAGTAGGGAATTATTGTGGTTCAATATAAATTTAACAAAGGGGAGTTGTTATTATCTAATTGGTCATTTAGGATATTTTGGGTTTTTCTACCCTTGTTAATAGATAAAGACTCCAATAAATCCAATTTTATGCCTTTGTTTTCAGTGTGTAAGATTTGGAAATTTTTATCAAATGTATGATTTTCAATTTTTAGATGTTCCGCGTAAGTTGAATGCTTATTATTTTTAGAAAAAGAATCGTAATGATCTTTAATTCTGGTATGGAACGATCGACCAGTTTGGCCTATATAATACTTGGGGCAAGATCCACAATTTAATTTATATACTCCATTTTTATTAATTTTATTAGTTTTGTCTTTGTTGTTTTTTATGATAGAGCCTAAACTACCCTTAGTCTTATAAGCAATCTCAATATCGTGTTGGTTCAGAAGTTTTTTAATATTATCACTTTGTTTGCCTAAGTAAGTAATGGAATGGTATTTAGTATTGTTTTTTATTAAGGGGTAGACCTCTTCAATTGCTTTTTTATATTTCATTTTAGTAAGGATATTATTTATAATTTGTATTGAGTAACCATTATTGACCGCGATTTGTTTAATTAAGTTTAATTCTTTATTATAATTTTCTATAGACATAGGAATGTTAATTAATCAAAAAATCATACTATTATAAGCTGCCAGTTTATGTTGCATTGGGTGATGTGATTTGTTATGAATGGTTATGTCATTGTGTGATGGTTTGTGAAATATGCAAAAATCTAATCTATTAAAATCTTACACACTGAGAACAAAGGCATAAAATTGGATTTATTGGAGTCTTTATCTATTAACAAGGGTAGAAAAACCCAAAATATCCTAAATGACCAATTAGATAATAACAACTCCCCTTTGTTAAATTTATATTGAACCACAATAATTCCCTACTATAATATCATTAGTTTAGGTACCTTAATTTTAAGCTTCTTATTTTACAAATTGTTATACCTTCCTCACATCTGAAGAAGCCACTGTGCTGGCGAAACATATGTCATGTTGACAAATATATTGTGAAAATTACAACACATACGTGTTTTATTTCAAGTTTTTTAATCTGTAATTGTTAAGAAAATTTGAACAAATTAAGATTTCATTTTGTTAATACTACTGGGTTGTGTTTAATGTGTTAATAACGTATTTTCAGTACTAAATGAATGTAATATTTGTTATAGGGTTTAGCTAAACCATATTGTGCCTACTTAAAAGACACATGCGAAGAATAATAAATAATTCCACTGAAAGTAAATCCAGCGAAGAACATTTAGGTACATCAGCCCTAAAATTGGACAAATATTTTATGAGGACTTTATTAGGTATGAGATAAAACCAGCGAGTAAGAATTTTCTTTACATTATATTCTACTCAACATTATTAAATAAAGATAAATATACTAATAAGATGTGTTCAAGTGATTATTTCAAATTACGCTATTAAAAAAGCTATATCAAAGTGTGGAAAATGCAACAAAGAGCAATTTTTCATGGATGGTACTGATGGTAGACCTGTAGACCTTCAATTTATATAAATTAACTTTTTCTTTGTGTATAACAAATCGGGTACTGGCTACTTACTTTAATTTTTTTTAAATCAATATTTCATTATTTCTCGTTTATCAAATGTAATCGGCCAAATACCCGTCTGTCAGGACAATTACCTAGTTTCGGTCTTTAAAACTTTTCATTTATAAATTATTAAAAACAAACAAGAAATATGGTCGATTTTGACGAAATGGAATTTTATGTTAGTATTATTTTATAAACTCAAAGTTTTAAACAGAAAACTGTTCTTAATTGTTCCCCACAGACTGTTGGATAAAACAAAGTATTGATTTAAAAAAATGGAACGGCTAAGGCGTCATGCACTAGCCTTTCGTAAAGTGGCTCGTATACCACCCAAAATACCATCTTTAGAACGTAGATAAAATAACGTAAGTGTTACAGAACTATATTTACTAATCAAACCACCTATCTAATGCTCTGTAAGATCCTCTTTTTTGCCATAACTACATAACGAAAATGGTCGTTATAACTAATGCAAGATACGTAAGAGAGCTGCTTAAATTACATGACCAAAACGTAACTTTTTTAACGTAACAACGATTTTGTTGAGTGGAAGGACATAATATAACGGGGATAGGAAGTAGAAGGCGTTGTTATTGACACAAAATAAACAACGTAACAATGAAACGAGAGAACATTACCATATTTAAGATATTTTTTTGCTTAGTGGGAAAATACAAGGAACTTTTATTTCAATTCAATGAATAAATTAAAATATCAATAAAATGTTGCACAATAAACATTTACCCAATAAAAATGTTTAATAAAAATCAGGAGTAACTGTCTATTGTTTATTTTTGTCACGGTTGGACGCAAGCACAGGCCCACTCTCTGAACCCTTTCTTTGACTCGGTTTAGATGATTTATGCTGTTTAGTGATATTTACACCGAAGCTGAGCTGTTTAGCTGATTCTGGTGTGGCAATATTTGATTTTACAGTATCTTTCTGCTTTCGGCATGAACACCGCTACTTCATCCTTATGAGCACTAACTGGACTTGAAGATTCACTAGCTGTTTAGGTGAGACTACGTCAGACTCTAATTTCTCTTTTTCCAACAGATCCTTGTAGGTATATAATTGACCTTCGACCTCAAGTTTGTTGTTCTTGATTCTAGCAAAGAGATTTTGGGACTTTTTTTGTGCCCACGTTGAGTCAGATCGTTTTTTAGAATTACAGGGTCGTCTCTAAGTTTACTATCGTGTGTAAATATTAGTCTTTTCTTTATAGAGAGTCAAAAAAGTCGCGCATTATGCCTGTAACTTTTGAATTACCTCGTATATGAAAACGTGACTTTTATGAAAGTTGTTCAGTAAATTATTTCCCACATTTATACCTGCATGAATTTTTTCCGTCATTTTTGGTTTGGTTGCCATAGAGACTAACTTACTTTTTCTTAAATGGAACACCCTGCATATGATTTCATATTTGGATTCTACTGTGAAAACTCTGAATTTCTTGTATTTTAAATTTTTATTTATTCAAAGTTGTAACAAACTTTATAATAACAAAATAAATAGCCTAGAAAATTGAAACTTAACATCGGAAAAATAAAAAAGTGAACCCTTTTCAGTGAATCAGGTGTTCAAAATGACCACCATTTTCTGCTAAGCAGAGCGCCAGTCGATCCCTGAACCCGTCTACAACGTTTAAAAGGAAGTCCTCTGGAATAGCCTGAACTTCAGCACTACTTCTGACTTTTAAAGATTCTAAGTCAATTGGTTAACGTTGTTCTTTAAGTGGCCCCACAAAAAGAAGTCGAGCGAGGTTAAGTTCGGGGATCGCGCTGGCCAGTCAATAGCACCTCTTCTGCGTATCCAACGTCCACGAAATTGTTCGCTTATGTATTGTCTAATGTTTGCCGCATAATGCGCAGGTGAACCATCTTGACGTAACCATACCCGTTCGTTTATGCCAATATTTACACCCGGTAAAACCATTCTGCAAGAAGGAATTATGTGATTCCTGAGAAGGTCCGGATATTTTTCGCCATTCAAATTACTATGTATGAAAAAAGGTCCCACCATATGTCTACCAACTATGCCCGCCCAAACATTAACTTTTTCGGGCCTCTGAGTATGACCTTCCTGGAACCAGTGAGTATTCTCAGCAGACCAATAACGATAATTGTGTCTATTAACAATGCCATTTAAATAAAAAGTAGCTTCATCCGAGAAAATGATATTTGTTGTGAAGTTATTATCGTTATTGCATCTTTCCATCATCAGCTCACAAAATTCAGCTTTTCTATCAAAATCGTCCTCGTTTAACTCGTACACCAAATTTATCTTGTAGGGATGAAGCCTCTCCTGCTTAAACAAATTTTTCACTGACTGATGAGACACATAAAAACCATTGCCACTGGCCTGGATGATTCTGTTGAATTTTCTTGTATTAAGAGCATGATATCCAAAGCTTGGTCTTCCCTAGTTGCTGTTTTAGTTCGACCTGATCTAGCGGTTTCCCTAACTTCTTTACCACTCGAAATTTCTTTACTACTCGACACATCGTTGACTGATTTATTGGAGGCCTATTTGGATATAACTTATTGAAAAGTTGACAAACCTGATCTCTTCATATTTCCGTAACCGCTCATTATTAAAATTTCAACTCGTTTGTTTTTTATTCAGAAGAACCATAGTGTAAACAAATTAGAAACCAGAAAACAGAAAATTAAACAGGAACTAAAAATTAACACCTCTTAGATCGCTGTCTTTTAAACATCTTGACTCAACTGGTGGGTATTAGTTAGGAATAATTATAATTAAGAAGTTTTTCATTTTTAAGCTGTCATTATCTTGGAAACACTTGCAGATAGGTGAAAATACAAGAATTTCAGGGTTTTCCCAGTAGAGTTAAAATATGCAATCAAATGCACGGGTGTTCCATTTAAAAAAAGTAAGTTAGTCTCTATGGCAACCAAACCAGAAATGACAGAAAAAATTCATGCAGGTTGAAATGTGAGAAATAATTTACTGAACAACTTTCATAAATGTCACTTTTTCGTATACGAGGTAATTCAAAAATTAAAGGCATAATGCGCGACTCTTTTGCTACTCTGTATAATAAATTAACTGTGCTAAAATGGGCCGTGTTTTTTTTTCACTTTTTTAACCGACCCGGTATAGGTATACTGGTATACTGATAGTGAATATCGTTAATAGTTATAGGAACTTCCAGTACGGTGTTTATAGAGGTGATAACAGTCTCAAAAGTTTTTTCTTCCCCTTCTCCGATACCGTAGATGACTTATTGTTAAATTTTAGTTAGTCAAATTTAGCAACGTGCACAGAGAAAAATTAATTGTAACCCTTATAAGAATGTTTATGATCATTATAAGAATATTTAATATTATTTGGGACAGCAATACGTGATAAGATAAGCTATACACCAGATTTAGTTAGGACCAGTGCATAAGGATAAATAATTATGTTAAATAATACGCACATAGTATGCACATTAGTTGAAAATCAGTGTAATCCAGTTTTATAACCGGTATAAAATTGTTCACAGCAGCTAATATCAAGACGTTTTTATACTATTTATCGATTAGTCATGCACTTGGCATTTGCGCTTGTGCATTTCCAATACTAATTTCTGATAAATTAATCAAGCACTTATCTTTTTATACACAGTGGCCCAAACCTCTGAATTTGGTTGATTAGGGGAACCCGGGGCAATATGGGGTACCTAATTTTATAACCCTGATTTTTTTAGAACACGAATTGAATTGAATTCGTCATTTTAAATTTAGTCTAAATATGTTATCTTTTCACTTTAACTACATACAGGAGCAATTTAAAATGCGAACGCAATTTTTTAAATTTTCTTGTTAAAAGTAGGCTTTTCCCATATTGCCCCTTATACGGGGTAAAATGGGGTACATAATTCTAAAGAATTACCTAATGTGTTAGAACACCATTTATTTATCAAAATATAAAGTGTTATTTGAAAATATAAAAATACAAAATCTTCCTTATCGGGGAAAATAGTTAAATTAAACATACAAATTATTGCATGGAAAATTCAGAGTGGAAAACAGTATCATCGTCATCGCTGTCGATTCCCCCACACGAATTATGAGCCCGTTTGTAGCAGAGATGACATGAAATCCATCTCTCAGTGGATTTACTATAAAATTCGTCGCAGTAAAAGCATATCTCCTCGTCTTCATCACTTGAGGATTCTTTATCAATTTTTTCTTTTGCTTTTTCTTTCTTAATCCTATGAGTTACTTTTTTCTTACTTTTTGTTTTGTTTTGTGTTGTACTACTTATCTTTCTTTTGACTGGTTTAGCTTTCTCTGTTTTTTCTGTAATAGAATTTTCTAATTGTGTTTTGTAAGAAGTTAAAGTTAAAATGGCTGTTTTTCCCCGTTATCGCTGAAGGCGTTTTATAACAGAAGCTACTTTAGAAATCGGTTGTAAATCGTGTGGCGATGTCAGAGGAAAAATCTTTGACTCTTTCAAAACGCTTCCATTATTTTGAGATTCTTTACGGACAGGAGGAGAATCAGGCATCCGCGAACATTGTGGCAATATATCAAAATAATTGTGCCCCCCCCCATTTTAGCCCGTAATTTACGACCCGTTTTGCCCCAAACCACGTGGTGCAATCAAATCAAAATAAGATACAGTAGATAACTATTTTTTTAGGAAATCCGTTTAGTAAGGCATACTATATGTAGCCGCTAATCATCTAATATAAACAAAGTAAAACTAATCTTTCGAAAGATGTACATACCTTGGCCAAATGCGGGAGCCACTTTTACAACACACAGCGCTTATCACTCTTTGCCGAACAAATTCCGAACAAATATATACTAACGCTGGGCTGATTCGTGCCACGTCCATTGCAGTTAAGTGAACTGGTAAGTGGGGATCGCACATCTACGATTTAGCGGTTTTAGTGAGGCGGAATTCCGCTAAAATAACGGTACCCCATATAATATAGCCCCTAGTTCCCATATGGGTTAATTTAAATACAGGGTCGTTGGTATGTATGGAAACGGTCGATTATTTCTTAAAGCACAACAGCTAGCAAAAAACATTTCACTTAAAAGTTTAGGGTTCTTTATGGTTGATTAGAATTTAAAAAAACTAAGTATACAGAATGAGTCAGAAAGCCGTAGAGAATAAAAGTTACATTTTTTTCATAGAATATCTTAGAATATTTGTGGATTTTACATAAAATTACAATTATTTTTTATAAACTGCATTATAAGTCTAAACCTAATAGCTTCCGAGATATCGACTTTTGAAAAATGACATTTTGAATTTTGACAGCTTTTAGCTTTCTAACGGTACGTCTTAGAGTAAAACGGCTTACATGTCCCTATATTAGTTTTTAACTATCTTTCTAAAAGTGTAAACTTCCGGTTAAACCGGATGTAGCTCAAATACCGGAAATATAGTAATTCCGGTTTAACCGGAAGTTGGTATTTTTGGAAAGATAATAAAAAAGGAAGTAAGGGACGTGTAAGCCGTTTTGCTTTATGGCGTATCGTTAGAAGGCTAGAAGCTGTCAAAATTCAAAAATGTCATTTTTTAAAAGTCGATATCTCGGAAGCTATTATGTTTAGACTATAATGCACTTATTAAAAAATAATTGTAATTTTATGTAAAATTTAAAAATATTATAACTTTATTTTTCGATTCTACATAAAATAACATTTATTTTTTAATAAGCGTATTATAAGTCTAAAAATAATTTCCGAGTTATCGATTTTTCAAAAATTACATTTTTGAACTTTGACAGCTTCTAGCTTTCTAACGATACATCTTAAAGCAAAACGGCGTACATGTTCCTCTGTCTTACTTTTCTATTAGTATCTTCCGAAAAATGTCAACTTTCGGAACCGGATGAAACTCGAAAGTCGGTAATATTATTTCCGGTTTGTTTCTGGGAAGAGAATTAAAACGGTAAGATAGGGACATGAAAGTCGATTTGCACTAAGATGTATCGTTAGCTTAGCTAGTAGCCGTCAAACTAACCTGCACTATGTATAAAGTCTAGACCGATAATGCACTCATTAAAAAATAATTGTAATTGTACGTGTGATTCAAAAATATTGTAAGGTGTATGCTATAATAATATTCCATTTTAAAAAAAAAGTAACTTCGGTGTGCCCCGACTTTTTTGCAGCCTCTAGATAATAAAAAATATTTTTAAAATATGGACATTTATCATAGTAATCAAGCACCGATGTTAATTTGTCATTATACAGGGATGGGCCAAAATATGGAACAAATTCATTTAAAAATCAGGTATTAATTTTTGAAACGGACACGTCTGTTTTAAATCAGAAAAATCGGTTTGATACAGAGAATGAAGCCAGATGGCTCCATCTCGTGGTGCTGGTAAATAACACCATATATGGTGAAACAGACGCCGATGCTTTTTCCTTTTGTCAGAACCCATAGCCTCACTGATGAGCTGTTATACAGCGAAACGCGTCTGAGGATGGTTCTGGCAGAAGGAAAAAGCAAACCCTTTTCAATGTGTTAAGTTTTCGGTTAGTAAACCGACAAAACGCATAGCGCTGCCTAGCGAAGACTCCTGTAATTGTGACGTTCTGTCTTTGCAGGTTTTCCTCTGATATTTGTGGCTTGATAAGTCCATGTCAGAGGGCGCAGGTATGCTTAGAAATTGGTGTTATTTACCAGCACCACGAGATGGAGCAATCTGGCTTCATTCTCTGTATCAAACCGATTTTTCTGTTTTAAAACAGACGCCGATGCTTTTTCCTTTTGTCAGAACCCATAGCCTCACTGTTGAGCTGTTATACAGCGAAACGCGTCAGAGGATGGTTCTGGCAGATGGAAAAAGCAAACCCTTTTCAATGTGTTAAGTTTTCGGTTAGTAAACCGACAAAACGCATAGCGCTGCCTAGCGAAGACTCCTGTAATTGTGACGTTCTGTCTTTGCAGGTTTTCCTCTGATATTTGTGGCTTGATAAGTCCATGTCAGAGGGCGCAGGTATGCTTAGAAATTGGTGTTATTTACCAGCACCACGAGATGGAGCCATCTGGCTTCATTCTCTGTATCAAACCGATTTTTCTGTTTTAAAACAGACGCCGATGCTTTTTCCTTTTGTCAGAACCCATAGCCTCACTGGTGAGCTGTTATACAGCGAAATGCGTCTGAGGATGGTTCTGGCAGAAGGAAAAAGCAAACCCTTTTCAATGTGTTAAGTTTTCGGTTAGTAAACCGACAAAACGCATAGCGCTGCCTAGCGAAGACTCCTGTAATTGTGACGTTCTGTTTCTGCAGGTTTTCCTTTGATATTTGTGGCTTGATAAGTCCATGTCAGAGGGCGCAGGTATGCTTAGAAATTGGTGTTATTTACTAGCACCACGAGATGGAGCCATCTGGCTTCATTCTCTGTATCAAACCGATTTTTCTGTTTTAAAACAGACGCCGATGCTTTTTCCTTTTGTCAGAACCCATAGCCTCACTGATGAGCTGTTATACAGCGAAATGTGTCTAAGGCAAGAATCACACTGAGCGACCATGATCGATCGTCCGCGACCGACCGTTAACGACCAAATTTCCAACACGTACATTCTTACCACAAAGATCACACTGAACCATCGTCCTCGACCGTCCGCGACCGTCCTACGACGACCGTGTTTGAAATTCCAACCTGCTGGAAATTTTGGTCGGTCGCGGACTATCCCATTTAATGCGCATGACAAAGTTTTAGTTATTTTTTATTTTACACCAAGTGGAACTAGTGGAAGTGGCGTGCGCGTCCTAACTCTAACCTAACTAAACTTTGTGACGCTGGTTTTGTTTTTAGCTAATAATTATTGATAAGATATTTTAATTACTAGTAATACTAGTATATTGTGTGTAAAATGCACAGAACAATAAAGGTTAGTTTGTAAACATTTCTGTGAAATATACGTAACCTAAAATCCCAGGTATGACATTTTCATAACGGCGGTCGGTTGTGGTCGGTCGATCAGTGTGACTTAGAACTGTGAATTTGAACTATTTCACCTGTTGGTCGTAGCTAGACTATTATATATTTTTAAAAAGCTCTTAAAAAGAGAGATAAGGCAAACAAATACTATATAGGGTGTACCATTTAAAAAAACACAAATTTGGGTCATAACTCAAAAGCAAAACTTTTTAGAAAAAAACTAGCTACGTCACTTAATTTTACACAAAAACTCTATATGAATAATAACCTATTTTTAATTTATTGATACGATATCAAATATTCGAAATTCAGGAGAGTCAAAAACGACAAATTTTTAGAATCCCTGTATGTCAGAAACTGCAAGGGCTATACAAATTTCGTTTACGGTAATCAAAGTTTCAAAAAATAATAGAAAAGTAAGCCGCAAGCCCCATCTTTTTATCTTTTATAATAAGGGAGCTGGAATATGAAAACACACGAAAACTAGACACCCTGGACAAGGTACTGAAAAATGTCTGGGTAAAGTTAATTAGGTATTAAACCAATTTCATTAGGTGCGAAAGTATTTGCCCTTAATGTTTGGAAAAACGAAGTCGCCACTAAATCTAAAAGGAATGTTAAAACCTATAATTTTTTTATGGAGCTTTAACATCTTTCAACAAGGTTAATTATATTTAACTAAACCAAATTCACTTAATATTTTTTAAGAGGAGTATATTTAGAGTCAATTTTTTTTTCTTTTTTTTCTGTTTTGCATGGTTAAAGGCAAAAAAATTTGAATTACTTTTTGTATACAAACAAAAATTTAATTTTTCCCCGTACGTTTTTTGTTTATTTAAGTAAAATAAATAGCGACGTTAAAAAATAAGTTTTATTATTGCATGTTTAAAAAAACGCCACGTAATTTATTATTTGTTGACACATCGTAATAAGTTTGGTATTAAATGGGAAATAAAAATAGAGACAAATTTGTACCCCAATATTTAATTTTTTGCCATTCTTGTACAAGGTGATTTATAATAATATCTTATCCTCTTAACTTATTTCTTTTTCATGCTAGGTGAAAATAGAAAATACTAATTACTTGAAATATTTGTCTTATGGGTGTCCAAAATTTCCTTTGGTCACTTCACATACAAGATACCGAATAACGTTAAATTAGTTTATTAAATGTATATATTATCCAATTCTTAGATTCTATCTAAAATTCTGAAGATATTTTATGTAACATATTTTATGTTATGCCTTAACTCAACGGATTTCAAAAGATTCAAAATTAAAAGAAAAAATATTTCCATTAATTTGATATGAATCGAATAAAATTTAGCTGCGCTTTACCGGCTTTAATGCAAATAATATTTTTAAATTATACGGCAATGTATCTGACAAATTATTATCCTTTTTTTTTAAATTCTAAATTATTTTTTAATTACAGATTCCCAGTTCCTTTTGTTAATGATAGGTTAAATAGTCTACAAAATCGGAAATTAAATGCTGCAAATTTAAACGAATGGGGGGGGGGGGGGGGAGAGAGTTAGAGTTGAGTTGGAGGGCAGTATCTCTTGCTGAGGATTTTCTGTACATTTAAGTTCTATTTTCTGATCTTTTCTTATCAGAAGTTAATCTACCCCCTTGAATTTCTACCTCCAGTGTGAATTTATTCTGGAAGTACAGTTAATTAACAAATTCCAAAAAACTTTTAATTCATTGTGAAGTCAACAGATATTTAATTAGGTTGGTTTTAATATTTTATCTATCTGAATCGCTAAATGCAGAAAGGGGACATGTGCATTTTTTTCAAAAATGACAATTGCACATTTTCTTAATCTAGACAGACATATAAACCCATCTTTACTTTAGAGACAGGAGAGGTTGCATTAACGGTAGTGACGCTGAGGGCCGATAAAGTTTTCGTATACTGCAGAAACGGGAGTTGACCTTGCTCGTTACTGACCTCGCCGCATTTTAATTAATATAAAAAAAATATATATTAAATCCGGTCCTGAATCAACATACATCTACACCTAAAATAAAAGTAACAATAATGTGATACATGCCATAAAAATGTAACCTCAACCAACTTCTTTCTAAACCGAAAGATACTATACTTACTGTTTTTGCAATAAAATTTTCAGGAAGTCTCAGAGATACCTTCATACAGGAAATATAAAAAGAGTCATGTTTTTAAACAATGCTGTTATGTTAAGCGATTCTTTTAGAATTTTAGTATACCTAAAGTTATCTAAAAGTCATTTCTATAATTTAATATTTTTATTATCAATATGGCTGTACCCTGTTCCTGTCGCGACTTTACTGTCTAAAGTTTATCTATTGGTATTATTCCATTGCCCATGTTTCTGACACTGATTGCTTTAATAATTTAATCAATCAATCAATCAATCAAATAGTATTTTTAAATTATAATGCAATGTATCTGACAAATTATTATCCTTTTTTTTTAAATACTAAATTATTTTTTAATTACAGATTCCCAGTTCCTTTAAGAAAGCTGCTTTTGTTAAGGGTAGGTTAAAGTCTACAAAATCGGAAATTAAATGCTGCAAATTTAAACGAATGGGAAGAGTTAGAGTTATGTTGGAGGGCATTATCTCTTGCTGAGGATTTTCTGTACATTTAAGTTCTATTTTCTGATCTTTTCTTATCAGAAGTTAATTAACTTTTTAAGGTTGGTTTTAATATTTTATCTATCTGAATTGCTAAATGCAGAAAGGGGACATATGAATTTTTTTTAAAAATGACAATTGCACATTTTCTTAATCCAGACAGACATATAAACCCATCTTTACTTCAGAAACAGGAGAGGTTGCATTAACGGTAGTGACGCTGAGGGCCGATAAAGTTTTCGTATACTGCAGAAACGGGGCATGTTCGGGAGATGTCTATTTTCTGCAGTTAATAAAGTTAAGTTTAGTGGAACTAAAGAGATTTATTGAAATACAAATCTATTTCCAATGAGAGATCATTCATTTAGGCCATGTGACCGAGACCTTGGTTTGACTAAAAGGCAGTTGATTATGCATGGATTAAAGAGATTACACTATTCAGAAATATATCAAAATTATCCCTGAAGCATCCCAGAATGTATAATATGATAATAAAAACTGTTGGCCAAAATTTTACAAAAAGTCTTCTCACAGTAATGAATCTGTTGGTATTAATAATAGATCCTTTGCCGTCTCCTCTTTTCGTCATTTAACTATTTCCGCACCTCAAGAAGTAGGTTTTCTTTTTTTATTCTTAGGCCCGTCTTTAACCGGAGTAGTAGTAAGTAGGCCTACGGTGCCTAAAGAAGTAGTTAGCAAAAAATTCATAAACTCTCCTGCAAAAGATACATGTCGACTAAGAAGCACTAAAATCAATATGACTTTCCCTACAACAAAAGCTTATCACGAGAAATTTCCTATTAATCAAAAAAAGATGGCTGACATAATTGGGATTACCAACAGTTAGGGTTTCACCCGGAGACTTAGGGTTTCAGGTATGATTTCCGGGTCTCCTGGTTAGAAGTCTGTTTCTTCGGGTTTAATACAAAACGGAGTCTAAAGGCCGTATCAGACGAACCACTACCGAGTACAGCCCATATCAGACGAACCGCTCCCGATCGGCGGCCGACTACTGTTGTTTGTTCGGCTCTTTTTAGACCAATCTAGTTGGTCCGAAGTCCGAGGAGCCGACTGATTGGTTTAAACAGCCGAGCAGCAGTCAACCGCCGTTCGGGAGCGGTTCGTCTGATATCGCACCTCCGGAAGAACAACGACGTAATGCAAATTTTTCGTTTTTAAGTTAGACACGCCAGAGTTATAGAAATAGTTCAATCTTTCCAGTGCAACAATGTCGTTTAGTTAACTCGCCTAAATTCCGTCAGATGGCAGATGCGTCGATATGCAGAATATCGATTTGTAACGAGCTCTAGTCCCAACAACGCCGCAACAACAGGCAGTTACGTAGTGACCTTTCATCGAGACAGTTGATCTCTCTGCGTGAACATTGACGTAATTGCAACTTGCCACGTTTTTAAGAAAACTTTTGTTTTAAATTCAGTGCTACATTGACATAATTGTAATTTGTGCTATTGTTATCCCAACTTTTATTTGCCTTAGGTCTTTTTTGGTACAATTTTGCGTTTAAGTTGTTAGTTTTACATTTTGGTAATTAGGGAATTAGGTACTGTTAATCTATTTTTCTAGTAGTAAAATTGAAAGCACAAATTTAAAAATGGGAAGTAGAGCAAAAAGTATACTAAATTTGGCTCTACAAAATATCCAAGATTCACATCATCGTTCTGATGATTCTATAAACTCTATGAACAACCAAAGCCATTCCGCATTTATTTCAGAAGGTACTTTAACTTCGGGTATGTTCGTTTTACTTTTTAATTTATTTCATTATAATGTTATTGTTTTAATAATTTAACTTTGACATTAACACTATTGGCATGTTAAACCGGTGTTCCGTATATTTATATAGTTTTTTTTATAATTTAGTGCTATTGTTATTATTTTATTATTATTATACAGTAGAGAATATTAAATATTATATATTAATATAGTTTTTTATTTAAAATGTTATTTATTTTTTTTCACTAACACCGTTTTTTTCCAAGATCAATTTGTCAGATTTGTTAAACATCACATGCATTTTTGGAACAACAATGACGCAACGGTATTTTTAAATTTAATAATAATTAATAAACTTCGTATTTTTGATTTAGTCCGAATATTACTTACATAGTATTGACGGTAGGTTCGCCATTTATTTCCACAATATACCTTCATTACTTTTAATATATGTCTTTATATTAAAATATTACTTAATAAGCCGAATTATTTTTCAATTGCGTTTCCTGAATAATTCAACTTTTGCAGTTAAGACGTTGTTCTTCCGGGGGTGCGATATGGGCTTTTTAGAGCGCAGTGGTTTACCGCTACCACCGCTGCCGCGGCCGCGGTAGTAGCAATAACTGGCACTACTGGCAGTGCCCCACGGTTGGTAGTGCCAACCCATTTTAATGTTAAATCTAGCTACCAGTCTAAAGTGACACACTTAAAATTATATTAAAAACAAATTAGTAAGAGAGAGAAGAGACGCGGCCAAGCCAGGTACCTGTCCACTATTGCGCACGCGCTTAAGTGTCCTGGGTTTACAACCAAAAGCTTATGTGTTGTTATAAACGAAAGTGTTTCCTGCCATCCGTATGTAACTTACATCCAAATTAGTTTGTGAAAAAGTGAAAATTTCGTAGAAGACTTGTAAGTAGCCTTTTCTCCTTGAAAACTGGATTTTGTTTTCTTATATTTTTTTTCAATCATTTGCCCTCCTCCCCCCCCATAATCAAATCTCCGGGTACGACTCTAGGTTGTATTGGGAACCCTAGATTAATAAACATAATCAAATTTATTCCAGAAGATTATTTAGCGTTAAGAGTGTCTGTAATAAAACTATTTTTTTAAATCTTTGGTGTTATTTTCCCTTTACTACAGATCCGTATGTCAAAAGTGACACTTACGCTAATATAAAAATGGGAATGAAAATAAATGATGTATTGTAGCACACACTTAATAATCTGAAAAATTATTGTTCACAAAATCTGGAGTTTGAGAAAAATACATTAAACAAATTAGTATTAGCCTTAACATTCTAGAAATTGTGACATGGTCCCTTTCTGCAATTAGCGATTCAATTATAAAGAAATTTGTTTTTGTGTTTATATTGCTTGTTAGTCTTATTCATACATGTCACTTCAAGAAAGTATTTTGACTTTTAATAAAAATGTTAATCATTTGTAAGAACGTCCAAGGAGGCCTCTATTTTTAATACGTATCTAGAATTAAGCAACTTTCTGGATAACTTTCCTTCTGTGTAATTTCGTTATTTATTAGTCATTAGAGCATGTCATTAAATTTATATCATTTATACCTATTTTGTTTTCAATGTCAGATGAGTTAGAAAATAAAATCACTGCCGCGTGTTTTTTTTTTGGGGATTGCCGTTTAGCCTTATCATTGTAAAGTTAAGTTTTTACAGGACAATAGTTAGCTTAAAATAAAACACTAGCCTATCTACAAATTAGAATATTATGTTACTTTAATTAAATAACAGCTGCTGGGTCGACAAAATATTAAAATAATTTTCTGAAAACCAGTAGCGGCTCGTGGGTTGGTAGTCAGAATCGGCAGTTCAGTATAAGCGCAGACCCAGGAAAAATAGCAAGGAAGGACCAGGATACCACGCCCAAATTTTGGCTTTGTCTATGAAATTTCCACAAGTGTCTCCCAATTATTTTATTTTATTTATTTATTAACGGGCAATGCCCAATTTCACAAAATGTACAATGGAGTTTATCTTATTCCTAACGCAGAGTTACATATTTACAAATTAATATCTATAATTAAAGCAAAAGAACAGATTTATCCCGAAAATTTGCAAAAGTAAGATAGAACAAAACACAAGGAATGGATCTTGAAATTTTAGAGATTCTAGATACTTAGAGACCTCAAATTACGACGCCAAGCTGTTACATAAAAACCGATTTACTTCAGAAAAAATCGAGCGTAGGATGTTTATTGGCCAGTCTACCAGACCTGGACAAAAAGTTATTTTAGCCATAGTTAGTTCTATGTGCGCGTATCGAGAAGGTGTATCTTAATGAAACGAGCAATATAGCTGTTTAATTGCATTTGTGTTAGTGAACTCAGAAGTAACTCGCTTTACAAAACCGAGAAGTTGTAGTGACTTTGATATCACTAATTGAACATGAGGAACAAAAGTAAATTTTGAATCAATAAGTACGCCCAAATCCCTTATCACAGGGACACTGGAAAGTACAGTATTTAAAATCAAATAGGATTGCTCAAGCGCTGTCCTGGATTTATGAAAAATAACTAAATGACACTTCGACACATTGAATTCCAATACTACACAATAATACCATTGTTCTCGTACCAGGCTTCTAAATGGTTGATGTTGGACTGAAGTTTTAGGCAATCATTTGAAGAGCAGACCTCTATGTATAGTTTTAAATCGTCCGCAAAGAAGAGACACTCACTATGCTCAAAACGAGATCCCAAGTCGTTTATAAACAGGTTGAAGATAAGAGGTCCCAAGTGCGAACCCTGGGGAATGCCAGATAGTACTTGTATATTTTTAGATTGAAAGTTGTTAAATCGAACAATCTGGGAACGACCTATTAAGTAACTTTCAATCTAGCAAAACGATGCACCATCCATACCAACATCCTTCAACTTGGATAAAAGAATGGAGTGGTTAACCCTATCAAATGCCTTGGAGAAGTCAGTGTATACCGAGTGCACCTGAGAGCCCCTTTTCAAGGCATCCGAGATGTAGTCAGCATAGGCAAGCAGATTGAGCTCAGTATTCTTGCCAGTCTGGAATCCGAACTGTCTAAGGATAATGTATTGGCCCCATACCGAGGTTAAATAATTAGTTAAAATATGTTCAAGTACCTAGGTAACTCAGTTTCCAGAACTTTGGGAAAGTTCCCGATGTGAGTGAGAGGTCAAATATTATGTGTAAGGGGCGAGCCAAGACAAAACTGAAGTACTTTAGCAGCAAAGGAGGTAAGCCATCAGGAGCGGGTCCCTTATTTATGTATAATGAATTTAAATGGAAGAATACATCTGAGATTGAAATGCGGTAATTTGTGACAGTAGTATTGTTATTAAAACTTGTTTGATGTTGATTAGGACAAGGCTTGCTACTATAAACTTGAGAAAAATAGTCTGCAAACATATTGGCTATGTATAATCCTGAATCGCTGTAATTTCCACCGTAGTGAAACGGGCAAGGGGTATCACGATTTTTCCTTTTCGAGTTAACGAAATTCCAAAACTGTTTAGGATTGGTGGTTAAACAACTTTTTGTGAAGGTAATGAAAGTTTTATTGGATTCTACCAGTAGTCTCTTGCAAAGCACACGTAATCTAGAGAATTCACGATAATCACATTGAAGTCCCGATATTCTGTAGCGTTTATGTGCCTTCTTTTTTTCTATTAGGCGATGCTTAAGCTCATCATGCATAAATAACTTAGCATCATTGAACGATTCATCGAGCCAAGTTTCCACAAATACAACAACATGATAACGACACCCAGGGACTGACTTTAAGTGATAATTGAGCTTAGTACAAAGACCTCTTACATTTTGATAGTAAATTAGAATGACTTTGTTGTGTAAAACTAGGCGCTTTGCTGGCTTTTTGTTACAATAACAGGAATGCCAAGACGATATCTCATAATTAGATTCGTTTCTCCCTGGGCTCCCTCGGTTGGTCAGTTGGGCACGTATAGCCTTTTCTTGTTCCCGTTGCTTGGGCGTCAGGTCAGAGTTGATGTAGATTTTTTTATCTTGCAGCTTCAAAGGATTCTTCAATAACGAGAGCACTTCAGATTGACTAGACAACATCACTCTGATAGGTCTACATCCGTTCTTATTCTGCTTAGCAAGTCTGCTTACTTTAATTACTTCTGGAGGGTTATCTGTTAGTGTTCTAAGAAATTTCGGTATCTCTCATACATCTTTACCGTGGGGTAAGTTGAATACCATCAAATAGTTTCCTCTTGCCTGACGATCCTGTAGCTCGCTATAGAATTCATCACATAAGGTAGGTGAAACAGGCAAGGTTGATTGAAATTTTAGTAATCCAGACTGGCAGTCCTGATAGAAGAATTTTAGAGTTCTTTTGGTTTCAAGCTCAATCACTCTAATTTCTGATGCTGACAAGTCAGAACACTCAACTTTCCTGTGAACATGCCGATTACATCCATCACAACACAAGAGGGCAGTAACATAATCTTCTACGGATTCACACGCAACGCAGCGCATACCAACAGTTTTGATGAGTGAGTTTTAGCAGATATGAGTTTTCAAAATGAGAGTGGCACACAAAGAATCACAGTTCCAGTTTATTTACAAAAGTTAACGGATCAGCACTGCACTTTTAACTTATTCTCAATGTTATAAAATGATTGGTAGCATTGACTGTAGATTTTCCAACAAATACCTACTTGGCAGAATATTTGGAAAACCCTTTAACCCGGATTTTATTGAAAATATCAAAAAAAGATAGTTTTGCAAAATTAGCAAAGCGTGTTTTAATTTACATCGTTATTGTGCAAAGAATTTCATAATACTTTATAATAAATGGTAAAAAATAATTTTACACTTTCCACAAATATGCAAGTTTTATTTAATTTTATTTTTTTATTTTAAGAAGCAACAGTGTTGCAAAATATGTCGAGTTAAAAAATACAAAACTTGTATGTTTGTGGAAAGTGCGAAATTATTTTTTTCCTCCCTATATTGCCAACAACGCATTTTGACACTGTTATGAAGGACATAAGTAACAATTACCAAAAAAGTATCGATTGCCCTTGACGACGGGTTGTAAGTCAACTTACCACCCTCGAGTGGTAATAATTTATGCTATATAAAAACAATGATTTATAAAAAATTGAGTAATATTAAGTGATACGAATATTAATAGTACAATTATTACAATTATGAACATTATTTTTACAAAATTTGGATAAATGTTTTCTCGTTTTTTCTCAATTTTTATGAAATGTTCTGACTGCATAATTTCTTCATCTCTAACCAAGTTTTCTGTTACTCTTGAAGTACTGCAGGAGACGTTTGGCTTCGTTATATTGTATACAATTTTATTTGCAACTTCCTTTTCATTGTTGACGCTCTCCGCTACATAACTTTCCGCAATAGTTGCAGATATCTATCCGCCATGTCGCTTGAGGGCTAAGATATCAACTCCAGTATTCGCTATTAAAGTGGCCGACCTTCTTCTAAGGGAGTGTCCAGTATACTCCTTAAAGTTCTAAAAGTTCAGAAATTTAACAATTGAAGGGGTTAGAAGCAAATGGGTACAAGTGCAATTTTTAAAATTTAGAGGAAATAACGTTTAAAAAATATGCCAGATTTCATGACCTTTTAAGAAAGCTAAACATTACTTTCTGTTTTAAACAAACAAAAATATTAACAAAACGCTACCTTACTTTTAGATAGGCAATAAGAGAAAAAGTAAAGAGCCGTCATTTTTTGAAAAAATGTCACTTGTACCCTTTTGCTTCTAAATAAAAATTTGAAAAAATGCAGTTGTACCAGTACTTTTTATTAATAAACGTTAGTTTACAACAAGTTTCATTCAAAATATCAGCTTAACTTAATCGTCTTCGTAATCTGATTCAAGAATATTGTTGTCTTCATGGTATTCTTCTAAATTTTCATTTGACTCTGGTATTGTCTCAGTTTCAGTTTCGACTTCAGTCATTACTTTCGTAGTTTTCTGGTTATTTGACTTATTTTTCTTTTTTGTTGTTGCTGCCTTTTCTTCATGTGGCAAATTATTATAAAAAGTGTGGTATATAGGTGGTATAAACTCCAATATTGTCATTAGATTTTCCCACTTTAGGTACGGTATTTTTTTAGAGGATTGGTACAACGCAGTATTCAGACAGTCAGTAATAAAAATGGCACGTTTCCTTGTGGATAAATTTTCAGAAATTTGAAAAGGATATTCAATGTTTCTGGTCTTTTTAAAATAAAAGCTCATACTAGATCCTTTGTTGTAACTAAACCAAACAATTTCACGCCATTTCAAGGGGAAGCCTAGGTTATCTTTTTTTGGGTCTTTTAAAATGTCATGTAAATATCTAAAGGAAACAAAATCACTTTTATTCATCCTTGTTACTACGAAATTTTTTGTTGTCTTTTGTATAAGGTTAATCCAGTGTTCAGGAATGAATACTTGAGGGTTTTTCTTAGCATTTCTTTCAATTAAACCAAAAGACCTGTCACATTCCATGTAGGAATGACCAGACTCAAAAAACTTGTGGTCAATCGTTTGAAGATTAGTAGACTCGACAAGAAACATAAGGAGTTTGGTTATATTCTTATTTTTGTTCTGACCACCGCATGAATCTGAATAACAGATAAGATGAGTAATTTGTTCTGGCAATTCTTGAATGTACTAAAACATAAACAACATTATAAGTACAGTAGTAACACATAAACAACAAGTGATATTGAATATTACCTTCAGCAGGCAGGAACCAATCTCCTGAGATCCCCTGGAAGCTTCACTTTCATCCCATACGTACATGAAGGATTTCCCAGAAACAATATCGTGTATACATAGATTGTAGGTCCAAAGCTGTCTTAGGTAATACACTTTATTAGTTGTAAGAAGCGGCGTTGCAAGAGTTTTTTGTAAGTCAAAGCAAATAAGTCTTGCTGTTTCTGAATTTTGTTTGCAGTACTCTAAATCTCTACTCTTGGCAGTGGTTGCACCTTGCACTTTTCTGTGATGCAGGTCCAGCTCCAACGTGTAACTATTTCTTGCTTGGTCATCTGTGGTATTCTTAATTAAATTGTTTAAACGATCGCACGTATTACACGTGTCAGAATGCGGTTTATGAAATTTAAGATTAAATTCAGTGCAGAAAATGAATCTGTAATATGACTCTTTTACGGCAACTTTTTCATTCTCATTACACCATTGGCAGTAAAGTTCGTACATTTTTTTAATGTTTAAACTGTGTGACAGGTACTTGGTATTATTATTTTGAGATCTGGAGTAATGGCTGCGATAACGGGGAAATTGTTTTATGTGCCGAATCACGTCACTTCGTGTAGAATCATTAACCTTGTTACATGGAGTATGTTTTCCTCTTTGATCAGTCTGTACAAAGCCTTCAGCAGATATTTTTTGGCATACTGTGGTAAATCTTTTGTTCGATATTGCTAGAGTATTCAAAAAATACTGCTTACAAACCCTGAGATTTAATAGTGTTATTATTGTAACGTAGTTCTTTTTTGAGGAAGCATTAATTTTTACTCGGCTTGGATTGTTCTTTTTAATGCAGGATGCAATAAAATTTGATTGTAAGTCATAATTACCCAATTGATAAAATTTTGTAAAAATGGCCTGACTCTCTTGCTCAGAAATTTTGTTGCAATTGTATCTGCATGTGTGTTCGAAAGCTTTCAACTCTTTTTTTTCAATTTTCTGTCCTTTAGCGGTTTTGTAAGTTTCGCCACTAAGTCTTGCAGCTTTGGCCTTTAGTCTTTTCCACTCTTTCATATTTTTATGTCTTTTTCTCGTTCTCTTACGCTTGCCTAAAATAGATATGAATATTTTCATTTAGAATAATATACTGAAACATTAATTTTATATAGAAAGGGTAGAAGTTTTTTAGTGGTACATACCCTGATTATCTGCGGTTTCTTCATTTGGGATTTCCTGAGGTGTATCGTCATTTTCTTGATTATCAACATTAAGGACACCTGTAACCTGTAGTGGGTCATCGGGAACGTAATCACTGTCCTCATCAGTGCTGAAAGGGTCTGACTCACTGCCAGTATCGTCTTTATAACTAGGACCTGCTATAATTAAATCGCAGTGTAAGGTTATGTTCCGATTTTCGATTTTACTATATTTTCGAACATTAATCTTATGATTTTATTAAATTAAGTTACACGTACCTTTTGCAGCCCTCACATTGTACTTTTCTTTACTATTCATAGTCTTTAACACGAAAAAACCTCTATCTGTCAATAGTACTTATAAATACAACTGCTATCACTACTTCTTAAAATTTGGTAGTAAAAGGGTACAGGTGCGCTTGTATCCATTTGCGTCCATGAAATTTTCTATTCTTTTAACAAGCTTATTCTACTCGAGTACAGATGGCGCCTAATACATCGAATTTCACTTATATCCTTTTACCACTCAAAAGTTGATCTATTATACTAAGTAAAAATGCACTTAACTCCATTTCAGAAAAAATTGCACTTGTACCCATTTGCTTCTAACCCCTTCAATTTTACTTGGAATTGAAGAAATCGAGTTTTTCCCGACAGGCTGGTTTAAGCACTTTCCATTTTGATATCGCATGAAGAAGCGAGGATTAAAATTCGTCATGTGGGATCTTATATCAATGTAATTTCAAACAATTTTGACATAACAAACCTTCTCATCGTCACTTTTAGTCACTATATATTTACGTGCCATTCCATTTTTGGAATCAGGAATAGTAACAAACATGACTTCATGTCTTAAGTCAACATTGTCCATGTTCATTGCACAGAGTTCACTAGAACGGCACGCTCCAGCAATTTCCATTATCATTACAACCTTCATCATTAAATAAATATCATCGGGGGCTTCAAACAGGAAATTATTTACATCTTCCCCCTCAAACACATTAGATTTTTTGGGTTTATATCCGTCATTTTTTCTTTTTAAAAATGCTCGAAGTTAAGGATACTTGAAAATATTTATGTTTTCCTCTATGAAAAGGGTAGACTTCAGCATGGAATATTCACACCATAAGCTTGATGGAGACTTTAAATCAGCAGATTCTTCGTGAAAGTACGCCAAAAGCACGGTTTCTGAAACTGCAGTAGCAGTCTTTGCTTGGCACCATTTCTTGAAGTATTGATACGTTGCTTCATACCTCTTCCTCGATTTTTCTGGCAGCAGCGACAGACAAGCGATATTTGCTGATTCTTCTATATCCATTTGGCTGGTATACAAATCAATTATTTCAATTTCTCTCAATTTTTGATAATAAACTGTCAGCTTGACGTTGGTGATAAAATAACAATGTTTATGATGCTATAGAAACCGGTCAAAGCTGTCCATAATTTCATGCGAAAAATATCGAATTAAATTAATAAAAATCCAAGAATAAATTCTGCGGGGAGGAGAAAAAATGTTATATACTTCATGGGATGTAAGTATATTTACTTACATCCATTGTAGTATGAATAACTATTTTACCACTTATTATAAAGTGATAATGAATTTCCAGCAAGTAACAGCCGAATCAATTAATTTAATTTCATAATAAATTTTGGTGAAAATCTAGAAAAATACGATATTGGCCAAAACAGAGTGACCGTTCAATCTAATTAACCTCGTTAAGCTATATAAAAATGTTTGTTTATCGCAATAATCAAGTTCTTTTAAATTGTCGTACAGCCGCACCAAAGGTTTTAATTTTTTCCTTTTTAATTTGAGAATAAAATATGACCAACTAACAACCAATCTTGGTTTCACTTTCCGTAAGCCATGAATATTTTTGATACCAATTTTCTCTAAATTACCTATTACTTACCTTAATTAAATTCATTATTTTAGGGGTTGTCGGACACGATCATTTTACTTTATTTTAATTTGTTCATCGAATGAAGGAAAGAGCCGAAAATCCACAGTTTAAACTTTAATATTACTTTGTACCTCAGTTTTAACTTGGGTTTCCCTGTATTGTGTGATGCGTACGCCCAAACAAGATATTGTCCATCTAGAAAATATCCGGAGTATTATGTTTTTCCTAATTTTAATATATTTCGTTTTCATAACACTTCAAGACAAAAGGAATGCATGAAGTAGGATGTGCCGATAGTAGGCTGTGGCTAAAATCGCATGACAACACCAACTGTCAAATATTCTTGACTTTTAACAGGCTTAAGATTTTTGAAATAATGTCGCTAGTAGAAAAAAGAAACAGGTGGAATTTTTGTACAGAAACGTTAAAAAATTGTTGCAATTGACTGAACTCGGAAAAAGTGCAGTACTATAAGACAATAAAGAGGATAAAAAGTGGCGCAGACTTGAAGCATAGACCAGTTTCTGGAAGACCGCGTAAGATTCGCGGAAATAATTTAAACCCTTTAGTGACCTTGGGACGGCAAAAGGCGCTCCTGGGGTTTTGAAAATTGGTTAATATATTTGAAAATCAACGAAGAACAAAAGTGTGTTTAGGGACTGTCCGCATGTCACTAAAAGGACAAGGCTACATAGCAGGGAAACCAAAAATGATCCCTGCAATGACACCTCTACAAGCGCAACGAAGAATGGATTTTTGTCGACGTTTCAGAGAAGATAACTATAGTAATGTTTTTATATCTGACTATAGTTGTTTTCAGCTTGGCTTAAATGACCTAAAAATCCTATCAAGTTGTGCTACCCCTCTCTGTAGTTGATGACACCGGTAATAGTGCGAAGTACTGACTGACATTCTAAATGGTTTCCTTCTTGAAACGGCGCATGTTTTATATCCAGATGTGTAACGCTTTCAGTAGGATAATGCAACATACCATACTTTAATATATGTTCAAGCATGGATGCAAGAACATCAATTGGCAACAACTCCATGGCCAGCAACTTCACCAGATCTTAGTCCTATTGAGAACATATGGAGACTAATGGAAATTGAAGTAAAACGAGCAGCGCAACGAAATAACGAAGGTTTGATTCTGTCAGTTTTAGAGGCCTGGACCACCACCAGCGTAGATTATGGTGGTGACCTAGTTTCGGGTGTACCTCTGTATATTAAGTGAAGTGTTTGAAGGTTGTAAATGAGATGAGTGATTTGCTGTAACTAACCTGAACTAACCTAAAAATCCTATCAAGTTGTGCTACCCCTCTCTGTATAGTTGATGACACCGTTAATAGTGCAAAGTACCGACTGACATTCTAAATGGTTTCCTTCTTGAAACGGCGCATGCTTGATATCCAGATGGGTGACGTTTTCAGCAGGATAATGCAGCATACCATACTTCAATATATATTTAAGCTTGGATGCAAGAACACCAATTAGCAACAATTCCATGGCCAGCAACTTCATCAGATCTTAGTCCTATTGAAAATATATGGAGGCTAATGGGGATTGAAGTGAAACGAGTAGGGCAACGAAATAACGAAGGTTTGACTCGGTCAGCTTTACAGACCTGGACCACCACCACCGAACATTATGGTGGTGACTTAGTTTCAGGTGTATCTCTGTACATTTAGTTAAGTCTTTGGATGTTGTAAATGAGACGAGTTATTTGTTGTAATTTTATAATTTAAGTAATAAAAATATGTACCGAAAAATTATAGTTGTGCGTTCCTTTTTCCGGATACTTTCTAGGCGGACTTTATTTTATTAAAATTTTAAAACACTTACCTGAGGTCCTTATCATAAAAAACCTATAAACCAAACCGAGAGTTTTGTTTTTTAACAGACAATACTCACTCTGACGTATTGTAGACTAATTAAGTTGTTCTCTTTCAATAATAATAACAAACAACCAGTAATTAATGAGTATAGTAACACCACAAAACAATAACAATATATAATAACTAATTAACCCAAACGATCATTTCCAACCAGTCAATTAAATTTTGAACTTGGCAATCGACTATTGCAGTGGTAAATTAGCTGTGCGACAGGACGGGGGCTGTTTTTGTACGGTTTTTGGTCGGGTTGCAAGCTGCAACAAACCTTAAATTTTCTGTAGTAATATATTAAGGGTTAGGGAAATTATCGAAAATCATTCCGAAGATTTTTTGCCGTGGAAATCGCTCGAGGGCTTGCCCGAGAGCGATTTCCTAATGGCAAAAAATCTGAGAATGATTTTCTGATTATTTCCCAATCCCGAAATGTATTTTGAAGATTATTTACCAAATAAAAAACTAAAGATTTCTGACGGGTCAGATTTTCACTTTTGACAAGGGTGATTTTCACCGGAGAGCGGGAGATTATCGCTGGATTTCTGACGGGTGAGATTTTCACTTTTGACAAGGGTGATTTTCACCGGAGAGCGGGAGATTATCGCTGAATAATCAGGTGAAAATCAACCCGCTTTTATAATGGATGAGGTAAATAATCCGACAAATCCATTTTTGCCGTGTGTGAAGTGTTCAAATTTTAAGTGGTGTATGTTTGATTGCCTATCCTAAAGCCTGGAATATTTAAGTTTTTTCTATAGGCAGGGTAGGCTTGCCGGACCAGGTTCCGGTTACAGGGCGACTTGAAAATACAACAATTAATTTATAAATACATATGCGAGATGTTACACGTGGCGACATCTCGCATATGTATTTATACATTATGTGTTGAAAACACTGCAAGGTCCCTTTCCTTTTCGTCAGACTCTATAGCCTTGCCGATGAGCCGTAATACGGCGAAACGCGTCCAAGGATTGGGTCTGACGGAAAGAAAAGGGAAAAACATCTTTCTTTTATAACAATTAATTTGTTGGCGGAATAAATGCGAGTATCCATATGACGTCCTCAGCTACGCAAGGGCAATTTGAAAAGGAAACGGCTATTTGCTGGCAGTTTGCTAGGCTGTCTATTTCCTGTTTAATACTGGGTCGGCATTTCCCCTGAAAAGGCGCCACTGCTAAAAACCACATTAAACTAAAAGCTTTAACTCCAAGAAGCAGTCTCTTCTTACAGTGGAATCGATAAGTATGGTGAAATTAAACATATTCAAACCCTAAGAATGAGTGTTAATATGTTAATACTCTCTAAATATGTCGGTATTAGATCGTAAAATTGTATCTAATGCATATACAGTATAAAATTAACACATACCAAGTAATCTGTCCATAATTCCAAAAGAAACGAGTTTTACAAATCTGAAAACCTTCGATTTAGAAATTTCTTAGCCATGGGTATTGACAAATTACGTGAAAAGGTGAATTAATTATTGTTTTTTTGAGGAGCACTTTATTTCTGAAAAGTGAAATTAAATCAACACTGCGAATTCATTTTAACAAGCAAATTAAATTTGTTCCAGAAGTTTTTCATTTAATTTTACTTTATGGCGCCCAGCCAGTTTCAATAAAAGTTGCACTTTTATGACACGACACTTCGAACTTCTTTTTTCCAGTTTTCTTCGTTTTATTACTTTGAAATAATTTCTTAAAATGTAATATAAAAGTTAATCAACTTTACGAGTAAACTAAAGTACTATAAAGTTTATTTTATACAGAGGTGTTAATGTGTACGGGTCGGTTGTTGACCTCTCGACTTCTTAAGAAGTTAGATAATTTAATCGCCATTTTATTCAACGAAAATGTTGGTTTTTAAAATGACGTCGGCTAAAAAATTAGTAAAGCGACTTTAATATAAACAGTTTAATCTGCTAATTGTGTTAATTTGGAATTTTTGCTCTTCTTACTACTTTATTGTATTATACCAACATACATTATGTTTTCTAATTTTTGCTTGGTGTATTAGCAACTTATTTGTTTATGGGGTTGTACAACCCCCACGAATTAAGCAACATTCGGGCTTTAGAGTTGGTGGATCATGCTTAGATAACATATTTAGCCTTATCCAATTGATTAAGAAGAAGACGTCAACTAATAGAGATTGTACCTTCTTTTAGTCGATTTAACTGAAGCCCCTGATACCATCCTATTAAAAAGCTATGATGAATACTAGAAGAACTATATAACCATCATAGTCTAGAATAAAACTGGTAATATATGTCTCGGATAGCTTCTCCGTTACGAAAAGACTCAGAGACACAACACTGTACAAGCTACGCTTTGCCAACGACCAAGTAGTAGTTGCACAGGATAAAGAAGACCTTGAATTCATGACGAGAAGGCTGCTCGAAGATTATAGAAACTGGGGTTTGACAGTCAACTATAAAGAGACTAAATATCTGTGCACAGGAGGACAGCAAGAAAATCTTACTTTAAATACCGGTGAAGTTATTGATGGTTGTGAGGAATATAAATATAGACTATGTAAGGGGTGAGTGGTAGTATGTCACCTCAACTCCGTCCTTTGGCCTAAGGAATATGTCGCTTGAAAAAAACATTATATATATGATGCGGTGCTCGAGGGAAGATAGAACCCAGTCCGTAGAAGCACGTCTAGATGACGTCAGTATCCGGTGACTACTGGTCAATAGACGTCAGTCGACCAAGAATCGACGACATTTTGACGTCAGTTAATTCACGTCATATTGTCGACTTTATTTGGTGATATGTGGTGTGATATATTTTTTATTATTTCTATCCAAAAACTATAACAACTCACACGACATTCTCTGTGCCGACGCAAAAAAAAGAATAATCGCCTTATAATTATTGTGCATTGGCTGCGCGCGCAGCCCATCTTACCATCTGCAACGAGGATAAAGTTTATTAGGAACTCCCGGAATTCCTATCCACGCCATGCATCATGTCTCATAGTTTAACTTTTTTTGATAATAATAAGCAGTCGGTAAGGTAATACCAATAACAATAATAAATTTACACTGTGCTGACTATATTATTAGTGTAGTCAAAATGCTATTTTATGTTTGCCAGGAATACAGAAAAGTTTTGCCAGTAATTTTGTGTTAACCTGTTGGCAACCTTGCGGACGAACGTAGGCTCGCGGCTCTGGCAGTAAGCGGCAAAGCCGTATTTAAGCTTTTTTCCATGACGCTGACGCCATTCTTTTTATAAGTAGGTCTAGGTAGTATTGTGTTTGTACGTTGATTAGTAGTAGTACATACTTCAACCAACGAAACCAAAGCAAAGGTAAGTACCTACTATTAATTGCAGGGTATTGCTGCTGCATAAAAAAAGGATTTCTTGATTTCTAGTATTGTACTTATGTTAAGTGGAGTTTTGTAGACGAAATCTCCAATTTTTAGTGTATTTGTGCTTAATTTTCTAGTAAAATTTATCTTTTGTTTATTTTTGCATATCTTTATCGCCATGCTGGATTTATAAGTTACTTTAAAATTTATCACTTTATTCACTTTAACACCATTTTAAGGTTAACTTGATGGGTATTTTAGGTGGATTTACCATCTAAAGCACCCCTAATAACGGGACACTTTAGATGACTTTAAGAAGTTGTTGGCCAACTTCTTAAAATTTCAATATTTAATTCAATTGCCAATAAGGTCCACCCTCGAGTTAACCTAAAAATGGCTTTAAGGTGCATAAAGTGATAAAGTTTAAAGTAGTTTATAAATCCGGCATGGTGATACGGATATGCAAAAATAAACAAAAGATAAATTTTACTAGAAAATTAAGCACAAATACAATAAAAATGAGAGATTTCGTCTATAAAACTCCACTAAAATAAGTACAATACTAGAAATCAGGAAATCATTTTTCATACAGTAGCAATAACCTGCAATTAATAGTAGGTACTTACCTTTGCTTTGGTTTCGTTGGTTGAAGTATGTACTTACCCCTAATAAACGCTTACATAATGCATTCAGTAGTTTCGATTGAAAGTGAATGGTGAATACAAAATATTTTAAGACGTGAAAGTCACGTCATTTAATAGTATATTATTAACCAAGGTTTAGACAGCCATCATTATTGCCCGAGCGGCAATAAGCTGTCTAAACCGTGGTTAATATAATATTTTTTCCATTACTACAAACTTTTATAAGGTAGGTATAATTATATTTTTTTATCAAGTTACCTGCGCTTTGGAATTGGTAAAATATTTTGTTGTTTTGTCAGGTGGCTTTGTTAATGTCAATTTTTGTTCATTTATGTCATCAGACTTCACGAGTTTGTTGTTATAGTGTTCTTAACTATGTTTTGATTTTATTTTCCTTTGATCCTGAGATTAGGTTAGGTTCTGTTAGGAATGGTAAGTTATTCGTCGATATATGGAAGTGTCGATATTTTTCTAAAATATTTATTAAAGTGACAAAGTCCGTTTTTAATTAATTTATTTTGACATTACTGATTTTAAGCTTTATTACGACCCGAGTCTGTCCTCCTAATGAATATGGCGAATTATTGTCTCTTATACCTTATATTTGTTATTGATTGTATCGATATTTTACAATCTCAAGCATCTCTAATAATCTAATATGTATTGATAATTATCTGGTTGCCTAACCACAAGAAATCACCTTTCAGGTTATTCATGTTTATAAATTCATGTTGTAGAATCAAAAAATCAAGTTACCTGCGTTCAAATAGATTCTTGAAGAAGGTAAATAATGGATTTTAATGCCTTATTATTGACCATGGTCAATAATACTTATAAGTTAGAGAAAAACGATTTCTAACGTTATTAATCGGTCAATAATGGCGATGTTACAGGTTAGTAGTGGAAAAAACATAAAAATTACCTGAGATATTGACGTCATCGGTCTTTGACATTAGGAGGTCATTTTCACGTCATATTATCATTATATAGTCACGTCATATATGGTAATAAGTCACCAGAATATGACGTCATTTTAACGTGCTTCTGCGGACTGGGAAGAAGGTGGACGCTGGGAACTGGAAGGCGTAGTATCCTATAAAGCCGGATATAGATAGATTCGGAATCATTATGGAATTTCTCCGTTACTGTTGGAACTAACCAAAAACTGATGTAGCAGTCATAAATTATGAGACAAATCAATTTTTTGAAACCAGGTGCATTACTAGATACAGGGCACGCTTTTTAAAATAGGGTCTATTTTTTGAAATATGATCTGTTTCTTGTAACAACGTATATTTGTTGACGTCAAAGATATTAAATCCGGTGGACGGTGGTTGATGAATGAATCAATCCTATATCTACTTTGCATTTCAAGGGTTGAATGTTTCATCCTAAATAGTCTTTCAATTCATTTCATGTCATTAACGTAGTATGGCGTTTAATATTTATTGCTGTGAAAGAAGGAGACGGAGTTCTTATTAAATCCGACATGAGTGCTTGTGGTAGCCATAATTATTGTAAGTACTGGAACGTCATTTTTAGAATTGGGCTTATAAGTCATTCTGAAAAAATCACTGGTATGGGTGTAACTGTTATTTTTGATTAATCATTATTTCTAAATAAATAGAATTAAAGGTTTCGTATGTGTATGTATAAAAAAGCCTAAATAAACCATTTTTTTGTAAAAACTATTAAGATCGTACCCTTATTACCTCACATTAAAGTGATCAGAATGATAGAGACTATAATTTACAATAATAAAATATAGGCTTTTGGCCCATCCTGTTTTATGTTAAATATTTTTAAACAATGCGTCTGGGCCAACACAATCATAATGCACATGGATATGTTGGCAAGGTTTTTAAGTTTTCCTATAATATTCCGCCAGAGTTTTGTTTCAACACCATGCATTTATATTGTTCTCAAAGGAACAATTACATATTAAAAAGTGATGAAATATACTCCAGCATATTCAAATTAAAATTCTAATTGAAATAGTCTATTTTTCAATTTAAAAACAACAATACAATAATTGAAGGAAACTTTAAAATAACCTAAAGCTAATCAATCTGAATAAAGACCTAAACAGCTGCAAAAAGAGTTAGTTAAAATTAAAGTCAAGCATAAACTAGGTATTTAGTAACACTAAACGTTAATAAAATTGGAAATTTTTGGTTATAAAACATCTACCGATTACACATCCGATCATTAACTAAAACAAACATTAAAACAGTAATAACTTTTGGAAGGAAAAGCTTCTTTAGATTCTTTTCAAACATAAGTACATTCGACGCATCTTTGATGCAGTCTGAGCCTCAGTATCCCAATTTAAAATTCCATATTTCATCCGGCTGTGGAAATTTGCATAATACACTGTCAGTAGAGTATATTTACCACAATGTTGAGAAAGTTTAAAATCAAGAGTTATTCCCAATATTTTAGCATTGTCGCTACAGTTAATAGGATTTGATGTACCCGACAGGAAAATGGGGACATTATTTACTGCTAATTTGCTGCTACCTAGATAAAGTAAATAATTGTATTACTGTTCTGTTCTGATTTAGCTTAAAAAAATTTGTGGCCAAGTCAAAATATTTTTGTATGCACTTTCGTCAATAACCTGAGCTTGACGTGGATCCTCGTGAATAATTAATGCATTTGTGTCATCCCCATAACAAACTGTTCGTTCCACTCGTCGTTCAGAAAATGAAATAATCATTCATAGATGAACAAGAGGCAAAATAGATTTAACAGATAGATTAAAAAAAAATATATTATAACCTGAACATAACGAAACGAAACACATTCTAAACATGATGTCGGAAAAGTTGCAGTGTTGTCACATTTAATCTGGTATTTTCTGATGATACTAAGGTTGAGGCGAGTTCACTTGCATTGCAAACATTAAGATCTTTTTTAATGAGTATAATTAAATTTAAAAATAGTATAAAGTAAAGTAGACACAATCGCCTTTCACAAAGTTTTTATTTTATGTTTTACCAGGTAACATAAAAAAATAACAGTAGGTATATAGGTAGGTATCCCTACATGTTTCGACTATGAGCACAGTCATATTCAAGGGTTAGTAACATAGGTCGAATTGAACAACGATATGTGGTTAATAATTGCCATATGTAACCGAATGATAGAGGTTCAAGTTTATGAATCAATCAGTGAAGAAAAAAAAATTTAATTAAGATTCTTGACAAATTTCAAATTATTCATTATAAAATTGTTATTGTTATTTTTCAATTTTGGTATGATTTATTGGGCTAGTTTCCTATTTTTAATGTTAAACAAAAAAGACACCAAGGCGACAAAAGGGTATCGGGGTTCCGTCGCGCTTAGTAGTACGAAATTTATCTTCCACCAAACCGCAACTCCCACCTGGAAAAACTTTTGCCCCAGTGGCACCGTGTGTTGCAGTGACCATTAACACACTACATTGATTTGCGGCTTCAAAGGGACCTTGAAAAGCACCGTCAATCCGGATTAATCCACAAGAGTTCCCGGTAAGTCATTTTAGTGTCTCTCAATACCGGAGCGCGACGTTGCCCATTTACGTTTTCCCTAAGTTAGAGAAGTTGTGCATAATCTGGCAAAAACCCGTGAGAGTGTTTAGGTATGACACCTCAACCACGAAGTCGTAACCCTCTAAGGCTTACAATAACGAAAGTACCCATTTAAACCCAATTCCAAATTTCACCCTGCCTCGTAGCCGAATCTGCTTATAGATGGCTCCTGTATACGAGAATTATGCCGTCGCTTCTTGACAATCCGACAGCTGATATTTCTAGAAAATACCAAAGGTACGGAACGGCTATAAAAGCAGCTAGCCGGCCGTCCGATCATCAGTATCGGTTTAGCATAAGTAGTGGTCATTATTAAATAGAAAGAGCTTTATATTAGGGTTATCTTTGGGTTGAATAAAGTTAGATCACGCCTGTAAATGTAGTATCACATCTGTGTACCGACGTACGCGACAGTACAAAAATGTCTAAAGTACAGAAACGTGGCTGTGTTAACCCCGCGGATAGTTTTTGCTATTCAGAGTGTTTTAAAAAACACGTGCCATCGCTAGTATGGTAATTTCTTACCCAAAAATAAGACAAATATTTCCTATCAACATAGGTCCGCAGCTGCTTTAGTTTTGAGATACAGGGTGCTGAAAATTAAAAAAAAAATCTACCCTACTTTTCTACTATACTTTACTCTTTACTTTACTCTACTATACTTCTTTTTACTTTAGTTTCTACCCTAGAGGGGCAAATAAAGTTATTTGGTGGTAAAGACAGACCTTTATTTCTATTTACAATCTCGCCACAGAACATGGACTACTTCTTAAATCTTAAAAAAATCTGTTTTCCCTAATATTTTTAAGACTGCTTTAGATATCATTTTAGTAGGTACTAACTAGGCATATAAACACATTTATTTCATAAAAGGTTTGCTCTACTTTTACCAGTAGCATCCGCGCTAACTTGTATCTTGACATTTTTAAAATGATACGCCCCCGTTTTTCTTTAAAATAAATATTATTTTCAAAATTGCGCTTTATCACTTACCAAGAATGGCCGTTAGACTTTTCTTCGTGAGACCAACAGTTTTAGATTTAACAAATAAATTACATTTATTTTTTCATTTTGCTATGCCTACATTAGAGTCTGATAAAATTGCACTTATCTCCTAAGCAAAGCCGAAATCAAAAAATTATCAAAGAATACTTCGCATTAGACATTAAACTGCCTATAGAACTGCGTTATTAAAAGGAAAACCGGCAGTGGCATACATATTTTTTGCTCCGCTTATAAATTGTAACACTTTGTATCTCAAAAATATAGCGGTTGCTGACCTATCTTGATAGTTACTGTTTGTCTTATTTTTGGGTAAGGGATTACCACACGAGCGATGGCAGATGTTTTCTGAAACACCCTGTATATGCGGTCAGTTTACCCCTAACTCGCAGAAAAAGATAATTAACAAAATGATCAAAAGTAGCTTATCATAAGTATTTTGGATGTGTTGTTGGCGATCCAGATCGGGACTGGGCTCCTTACATACGTTGTCAGATCTGTGCAGCAAATCTAAGTAACTGGTTAAATGGCAAACGCTCTTCTATGCCTTTTGCAGTCCCAATTATTTGGCGAGAACCAACAAATCATTTTAACGACTGTTACTTTTGCATAACAAAAGTGTTGTTTAAGAAAAGTGTTGTTTAAGAAAGAGCAAACATAATATTGAATATCCGGATATTCCCTCAGCAATAAAACCGGTTCTTCATGGAAAAGGTTTACCAATTCCAGCGCCCCCAGCAACTTGGGAGAAATATTTAGAAATGTATGATAATATGGCAGAACCAGATAATCTATCAGACAAGGTCGATTCTTATTTTCCCGAAAGTGAAGGAAAAGCACCCTATATAATCGACCAAGCTGAATTAAATAATCTAGTTCGAGACCTCCACTTGTCCAAAGAGCACGCTAAAGTATTAGGTTCTAGAACTTCTAGATTACAACAATGGAATTTACTAGCCACTGGAACCAAATATTTTATATTTAGGTACCGTAACGAGGAGCTATCCTCGTTTTTTAATATGCATATTAAAATATGTGGTTGGGTTAATCCAAATAGTGTTATGGAAAACTTAGGATTTGCACATAAACCGGATGAATGGATCTTGTTTATAGATTCTTCTAGAATCAGCTTAAAAGCGGTTCTGCTCAATAAACCTATGATACGTATAAGTGGCGAAAATGTGGTAACCTACAATTGTAGGACTATTACTAGGGCTTCAGGGTCGATTTACGAAGTATAGTTGTTTTCTTTGTATTTGAGACAGTAGGGCAACACAGAGCCATTACCAATTAAAAAAATGGCATCCAAGAAATCAATATATTCCAGGGCATTCCTCTTGTTCATCCCAAAAAAGTTCTGTTACCTCCTTTACACATTAAACTGGGATTGATAAAAAATTTTGGTAAAGCATTAGATAAAGAAGAAGATGCGTTTAAATACCTTAAAAACATTTTTCCTAAGCTAAGTGATGCTAAGCTTAAGGAAGCAATACTTGTTAGACCACAAATTAGACATACACTAAGGGATCAATAGTTTGATCAACAATTAAGTGATGTGGAATCAACTGCGTGGAGTTCATTTAAAAGAATTGTTTCGGAGTTTGTAGGAAACAAAAAAGTAAATAACTACGAGAAACTTGTAGAAGAACTACTTCAAAGCTACTGCAAAATGGGCTGTCGCTTGTCTCTTAAAATACACTTCTTGCACTCCCATTTAAATTTTTTGCCAGAGAATTTTGGGTGCGGTCTCTCGTCGTTTATCCATGACGCTCCGGCAAAGAACGACCGCTTCGACTCTGTATGGATTGCATTTTATAGGCTTGCGCAGAACTCCGATATGACGTCATATTTTTAATGAATATTATTTGACTTTTTTTCTTATTCAGACATTTAATATATTAAAGTAAAAGACTAGGAATATCTATGCTTGTATGGTACAAAATCAGATATAACATTAAAACTAATACATTTTTTAATTAATAAGTCTTTATTTTATTTTATCCCTAAAATAATCCATAATTATTATTTCATAGTGAATACGGTTTGTTTTAGTTGCTATCGAGGTTATGAATAAACAAGGTATTTACTAAGTAATTTTGTGCACCATTCCAGTGCCATTAATATTAAACATGGATTATTTAGTAATTCGTACAACTTTGTCCGTATACGATGCTATCAGCATAAAGCGCTAGTTTAATAGACCGTAAAACAAATCGATCAATGATTAAAAATAGAACGATTATTATATTTTATGTGCACATAGAGTCTTTCTGCGATCGGTGAGGATAGTTCAGATGCAGTAATAAATAGTATTAGTTTTTGTTGCTCTAAACTATGACCTAAAAATTTCCTATAGTAATTTTATAGTATCTAATATATTATTAAAAGTTGAATAAATAGTCCATACTTTCAGTGGACTCAATCTAATATGAATAAAACAATGCAGTCCTCCTCCACAGTTTAACATTTGAAATATAATTCTTTACATCTTTCAATACATTTGAGACAACTCAGTTTTATGTTAAGCTCGATGTTGGTATCCTCTGAAGATGAGTACTTACGTGCTCGAAACATGTCGGGAACTTAGAATTGTATTTCAACTATTAAACTGTGGAGCAAAACTGCATTGTTTTATTCATTTATTATTAAAAGTAATTGTAATCGTCTACATTTAAGAGAAATAAAGTTGTTACGCGAATTATGGGCGAGTGAAGTAATTCGTCCTAATAGGTTATACCCCAGTTGAATATTTTTGGATTTATTCAAAATTTGAATCACAGCTACAATCACCCTAGTAAACTGTCTTTGAAAAAAAGGTAACCACTCACCAAAAGATTTGCTTCCTATACAGGGTGGTCCCATCTTTTAAAATAATGAACTTAATCTTAGTTTTTTTTATTGAATATATCGTTTACCTAAACTTTACACCTATCTACTTTTCAATATGTAAATAATTTTAGATATTTTTGTTTAAATTTATCAGAACTAAAATTAAATGAGATAAAGCCGATTTACCAATATGTATATAGTGAACCTGCACACTAACATATATATTATAAAATGTACTGCATGTTTCCTTTGAAATTCTGATTTTTCAAAAAAATCAGAAATTATTGATTGCTTCATATTTTTTAATTCATTTTTATAAAACTCAGATTCACATTATAATAGCAATTGAGAAACATTGGTAGACTTGTCAAAATCGTTAACATTATTACAAAAGACTCTCAGACTTGCGCAGGCTTCAGATAGACTTGATATTTTCGACACTGGAGCAAGTTCAGGTTCCCCTTCCTCTGTCACAGAGTTGGGAGTAGTTTTATCCGTTTCTTGGGTCTCTTCAATACACTCGACGATAGTCAATTCTGCACTTTTTGTTGGCAAATCGTTATCAATGAAGGCAAATTGTTTTAAGTTCAAACATGTGTCCTTAATGTCAGGAAACAATTGTGCGAGCGGACTATTATCTTCTTCTTCGAAGTCTTTGATATCGACTGATTTGCCACATATGTTCTTGAAGGTAATATGGTGCCGACAACCATCCATTTGATGCCTTAGAGTTATCTAGTCCCAGACATTGAGCAGATTCAAGGGAATTTGCTTGAATTATGGTGCTTATTTAGCGCCTTATAAAAACAGTTTAAACAACGTGACCCACTGACGGTCCTTCGGTTTTGGGAAATTCTCTTTCTTGTTTACCGTTGCCACCTTCTTGAAACAGATTTCTAACTTTTAATTTATTTTGAAGCAACACAGTCCCTTGGGTCTTATATACATTAAATTTTTCAGCCAATTTAATGATACTTAAACCAGTTTTTTCACTTTTCTCGATTATTTCAATTTTTTCGCCTAAAGAAAGACATTTCCTTTTTCCCGTCATCTTCAAATATTCACGTTAGTCCCAAAACATACAAAAATTGTGTATGGTATTCGTGCATAACCTGGAAGAGGGAATTTCAAGCAGTGAGCTTTTTAAGAAGCATATCGCAACATGGTTTCGATACGTGGATGATATTTTCACAATTTTTAAGGGATTTAGATGAGTTTGTTAATTTTCTTAACACTGTACACCCCTATATTAAGTTTACCTACGAGATAGAAGAGAATGGCTGTCTGTCCTTTTTAGACCTTTACATTAAACAAAAAGAATGCATGCTTGAGTTTGACATTTAAAATAAATATACAGAAGCATTAGGTACTTTGACAACGTGACCACTAGTATCGCAAAGAGTTTTATTTCGGACCCAAAGGATGAAAAAATCACTATTTGCTACAATACCACCAATAGTCTGTCCAAGCATATAGTAAACATCAAGGACAAAATCCCCATTAGTCATAAATCTGGAGTGTACAGACTTAACTGTTCACACCCATCGTGTGATGTTTGCTATGTGGGACAGAGCGGGAAAAGGATTGAAACCATGGCGAAGGAGCATGTAAAGTTGTTTGAGAAATACAAAAATGCACATATCGTTAACACTTCTTCGCCCTTTGCCAATCACATTCTCGAATCCCAACACAACTTTGATCCAGGCTCTAGTACCGAGATACTACATGTTTGTCAGAAGGGTCTGCAACTAGACTTGCTTGAAGTATTAGAAATCAACAGAGCAATAAAATCACCATATGTTACGTGCGTAAACGAACAAACAAATTTCGATAGCTTAACATTCTTCAACTCAGTCAGTCCAAGAAAATAATGTTCGATTTAAAACATCTACACACACACACACACATACACACACACACACCCTCATAAACCAGCTTCCTGCTCTCAATTTACTGTTTTCCTTCAATCCTGAAGAATTCTGGGTATTTTGTTTTGTTTTTGTTTTTTTGGCTTGTATACTTTTTACACTGATTCAAACCACAGCCCATTGTCGTTGGCCGGGCGAATTCTTTTTTACCTTCTCAAGGTGTCACCATTAAGTTTAGCAGTAATCTAATAATGTTTTCTAAGATTTATTAAGATTTATTATTTGGTTTATTCATAAACTCTTAGATGTCTCCATGTTGGGTAAAAATATTGTTACAAATACCAAAATTGACATTTTAACTTGTATTTTGCTGTTTTTTAAAGAACTATAATGTTATTAACTTCTTGGTAAGTTTGTCAAGTATTATTTATATAATCATGTTTTTAACAAATTTTCTGTATTTTATAGTATCTGATGATGGTAATATACATTGCCGAAATGCATCATACATTTGAATAAATGAAATTGCATTTTTCTTGTGGAGAAGACTTTCCTTCAACTATCATTCAAATTTACAAAAATTGTTCAAAACAAAACCAATGTTAACAACCGATGTATCAGCCTTAAAAGCAAATTTAATGGATCCGCCTGCAATAAAGTAATTAGTGTATGTACCTATATATCTTAAGAATTGTCGGGTCGGGTTTTACCGCCCCTAGTGGATGGCGTTCTGAGCACACAGATGGGTCGGGAAAGAGGAGTATAATATAATGGGATTTCCAATTTTTAAATATGGTAAATTCATGACCGGTCGAAAAAATTATTATCATTAAAATGTGCTTTGCATCTAGGACCGTACTGCTTAGCGGTAGATATTAACCCCTTCGCTACCAGACCGATTTCGCTATCTACTATATTATACCAATCGCCCATCATTACGGGTTCTCCATCAGAATAATCCGATATGCTGGACAGGCTGTTATTATCATCTTCCTCATCCGTATCTGGTACGTATTCAGAGCCCGAGTCCTGGAATGGCTCACTATCGCTTGAACTACTCATTTTCGGGAGCAAAAGATTTAACCCCAATAACAGCAACCACTAAACTGAACAAAAAATATCGCACAGCGACTACCGACCGCTTATGAATTCCACAAGACCACAATAGCGAGCGTGACCTTGGGAGGACCAATCAGAAATTGACTCCTCCTATAAAATTTTGCTATACCAGGGCTAGAATACTATCAACGAAATTATACTGGCCCGTAAAATGAACAATAATGCAACTAACAAACATGTAGCCATAGTGGCAACATGGTATATTTGAGAACATACATTTGTAGCCACTATGGCTACATGGTAGCGAAGGGGTTAATACTTGTTGAGAGTCATTTTTATTCCGTCACCTTTAACAGTCGTTACAAGTATTTTAATTCATCGCTAATTTATTTAAACCATGCTTTTATATACAGTTTTACAATAAAAAGGCATATATCTGCAATACCTGTATTTTCTTTTTGCGTTTAAAATTTAAATTGATCTTGAAATAGAAACATTTTAAGACAGTAAATTGACTTTGATATCCAACGTGCATGATGAAATACACCTGGACGATAAAAAATTAAGGTTAGTGGGCTGTTCTCCATTTAGTTGGACTCCGTATCTGTCACTAATTTTGCAGGCATCAAATGCAGCTACTATTTTTTGAGTGATTATGTTATGTGTTCCATAGAATTTTGGCTTTTTCGGTTGTGATGGAATAGACTCTTCTTGCAAGATATCTTCTTGGAATTTAACAGTTTCATTTTCGTTGCTACTGGACTCGACTAGACTACTGCTTGATGATGAAGAAGAAAATGTAACTGTTTTCATTAATCTGGATCGTTCTTAAACACTTCGCTGTCGTCGCTCGGATAGTTTTTCAGATTCCATTCCATTCCAAATTTAATTGTCGGGTCGGGTTTTACTGCCCCTAGTGGATGGCGTTCTGAGCACGCAGATGGGTCGGTAAAGAGGAGTATAAAATAATGGGATTTCCATTTTTAAATATGGTGAATTCATGACCGGTCGAAAAAATTATTATCATTAAAATGTGCTTTGCATCTAGGACCGTACTGCTTAGCGGTAGATATTAATACTTGTTGAGTGTCATTTTTATTTCGTCACCTTTGACAGTCGTTACAAGTATTTTGATTCATCGCTAATTTATCTAATATAATTCACGCAATGATTTTTCGGAACAGTACAAACTATTTATGGTTGAAGCGTACTTTCAAAAGGGGATTAGAATAAGTGGTGAGTGGCAATACAGTCAGTGCTTGCGCATGGACTATTTTCGCGAAAATATTCCTAACGTCGCTTTTATGCTGGGAATTTTTATGATTGCCTGAGAAGAACCATCGCTCTGTTTAGGGTAATAGGTTCTATACAACATAAAAAAGAAGCTGCAAGGCTATCTGGAAGAACAAAAGAACTTGGTGCAAACGTTCGTGAAAAAATGCAAAATACACCAACACAATGTGTAAGACACCTGTCTCAAGAAGTGGGAAGATCTTATGGAACATGCAGAAGTAGTCTTAGAAAAATTTGATTCCCAATAAAGTCCAAGTATTCCAGGAAATATAAGCTGCAGATTTTGAAAAACGCAGGAATTGCTGTGAATGGAAGTGGTTTACCCAAATCTTAGTGGAAATAAATGATTTATTAGACCTGACGTTTTTCTGATGAGGCCTGGCTGATGAAGCCTGGTTCCACCTTACCGGTTATGTGAATTATCAGAATTCCTATTTTCTTATCCATATTGTGCCATCAAGAAATTGGTAACCAGAAGAAAAATTGTTAGTCATATCTTTTTCATGACACAGTTACACCACAGCGGTATAGGGACAACATTTCAAATCCATTGGTGGAGAAATTACTTGACCATGAACTACGTTTTGGTTATTTTCAACAGAACTGTGCAAGCGCTCATATATCCGACAAACCTGTTAACTACTTACGCAATTTTTTCGGCGACAGACTGATCCGTTTTCGAACAGAAATTGAATTCGCACCCAGATCACCTTAATCGACAATTATCATCCTCATATAACTGTAATACAAACCAAGCCCTACGTTTTTCAGTCCAAGCCCTCTTGGACGAAAATAGTTTTTGCTCGCACGTCAACATATAAAAATTTTAATCAAGATTGAATTGAAATGACGATGACAATTATTCTAGGAATTGCATAAAAAGGTATCAAAAAAGTTTATATTAACATAGGTCCACAAATGCATCCATACGATGCTACAGGCCCCTGACGATGGTTAAGGTGTCATAAAAGTGTTGTTTTTTTTATTTATTAGGGTCTAGTTTTAATATAGAAATAAACATTTAAGTATAAGCTAGGGCAATTGGAGGCCACTTTTTTAAAATGGCCAATATTGGAACCAGTGATGTGGTAACAAAAGGATGTTGAGTTACTGCAAGTCAAATTTTTTTGTGTGCAATCAGACATACGAGGGCAGCTGATTTTGAATCAGTCGGTACTCTCCTTTTATAGTTTGTAGTCGCAAAGCTCGTTTTGGTAATGTGTCAAGTAGTAGTTCATTTTGACAACGCGCACAATTATTGCGTGAAACTATGCAAATTCACCGTTTCGCGACGATCAAGAATGCAATTAGGAACTGATTTAAAATCTCATTTCGGTCGACCCGATCTCCGTACACGGGTAACGTCACCAAATAGTAATGTTGTTGTGTGCGATAAGACCATAGACCTCGTAACTATTAGACCGAACAATAACAAATAAACGTGTTGTCATCATTGTATTCCAGTGTAAAGTAAATCAACATTCAAGCTGCTCCCCTCCACTTGGTTTGCCAGACCTACGCCACAGAAAACGTAGTTTTCTGGGCTTACTCTGTTAAAAGTATTAACTTCTATGATTTACTAGAATAACATGATGTGGGAAATATATAATATTGCCTAAAACCTTGTAAAAAATCTGTAGTATGGCAACGCAGCAAAAAAGAATCCGCCCAGATCCCATCATTTTCGTGGCCACCGCATCGACTCGGCAATACTCGGATTTGTGACAGCGTTTTTCTGTGGGATTTCCTGGAGTTTTGTCAACCTAACCTTTATTGTTCTGTGGTTTTGTCGCATGCATATGTAAATTCAGAGTAATCCCCACTCCCGACCCCACCCAGTTCCTCACGGCGTCTCGCCACCAAACGATTTTGGCATCAAAATTTTATAGCATTTATGAATGGCGTGTCGGATCTATAGTTACGATGCCTATGGATAAGACCGTTTGCGCGATATTTTAATATTTTAGGTCAACGAGATAGTACCCTACAGGTTTTGTTAAGTATTACAATACATTCTAAAAGCGTTTAGTAAATTAAATGACCACTTATTTTTTTATGTTATTCCCGATTATTTATAATAAATTCTTACTCACCATTTAGCAGTTAGTTTGTACAACAACGCAATAATTAAGTAGTTTTTATTATTTTTTTTTACTCAAATATTTTGAAATCCGTATAGGGGTCACCTGTGAATAGAATTATTCCTCGTGGTTTTTCAAAAATTTTAAACTTACGTCTATCGGATCATGGCAGAAATTATTAAAACAAGAGCAGTTACCGATAAAATCATCGTGATGACAATTATGTCAACGCATGCATGATAAATAATTATTGGTCACCGTCTACTCTAAGTAGACTACGGCGTGGTTGTGATATCGCGCTGTAGGTTTTCTGGCATTTTTATTAAACTTGAGTTTATTTTCAAAATGACCGTGGTTTGTTCGTATCGACAGTATTGCTGTAAGTATTTCTGGTATTGATAAGGTATGGATTATCGCTTAACTTTTATACAATAATCCCTTTAGTCAGCCAAGAAATTTTGAACATGTTAATTATCGTGAATCTAGAAAGGACAGTAATATTCCGCCAACCTGAGGTAAAATGATCAAGGGATCGATTTGATTTCCGTTCCGTTTAGTCGTTCGTGAGCAGAGTAAGTGGATATTCTTTTAGAGCGTCACACAATGTATCCATCACTACGAATTTACTCATATTGATGATTTACGAACCCTAAATAATAATTTCAAGCCTTTAGAAGTTCCCAGTCACTAAATATTTAAGTGATATTTTCAGATCCACTTTGGCCGACAGAGCTTCCCTCATATTAGTAAAGTTTTTTTGAATTTTGTGGCTATCGAGTTGTAATGAATGTTATAAAATGGTATTCCGACGTTCTAAGTAAATGTTTCAAAGCTTCAGGATACGCGGACATTTCTTTAATTAAATTAGTATTACTTCTTTCTAGAATACACTTTCGTATCCACAATCGTCTGGTATTTTTTTTGCCGAGTTTTTGAAATACTGCCTGCTACCACTCCACAATTAACTTGACATGCTACTGCTACCAATCCCAGCATTTTTGCAACTGCACAACTACTGAATTTGCCGTACTTACCTTGATCACAAAAATGACTTTGGTCGTGAAATTACTAGACTCGTGATAACACAAGGGTTGACCTATGTCAACGCAGCTCTAGAGTGAAAATTTTAAAAGGTAAAAAATAGTTGGGTTCTGAGAACTAACATAATAAGGTTATATGTAGTTTCACATAACAAAGACATTTCTAGAAAAGAGAATATATTTTTTTTTATTATTATTGTCTGAAAAGAAATGTTAAAATCCCCTGTAGGTATGAGTAAATGGTTATGCGGTATATGTGCACTATAAAAGTTGGGCAGCGATAACAAAGTGCTGTTATTTATGCCATTCCAAGTTTTTAATTCTCTTTTAGGATGCCTAAAAAATATATGACGTGTTAAACTACCAAATTTGTAATTCATGTGTTCGATTATATTGTTTGCTATTAATAACACAAGTTTGTCTTTACACTTTACATTTCCCTTTTCCATAATGTAAAGTTTTCTGCATTCTTTCGGCATATATAAATTGTTGTCTCCCCAGTATTTTATCGGGGTCATTTTATTCTTAGCTATGGGTGAAGTAGTCCTTTTTTAGTACTGTTTTAAAATCTGCAAAACTAAAAGAAAATATTTATTATTTTCATAATTTCTAGAAAATCCCATGATATTAAATTTTTTGAAATACCTAACGTTTCTTTCTCCAAAGATATTTTAACAAATATCGAAAATAAACTTTAAACCTTTTATACCGTGCATACAATACAATTCAAATACAAGCTTTGTTAAGTCGTAATATAAGAACTGTGGTTTTGCTCTGTGCCAATTAGTTATCGGCTAATATTCCAAGTATTATTCAAGAATGTAATGTCGATGGCGTTATATAAGTAATTGCGTTTCAAAAAGGGCTAATTTTCTATAAATAGCTAGTTTGCGCAGTTGCCAAGCTATTTTAACAATTCAGTTGCATGGTGGTTAATTAGACTTAATGAGAAAAGGGAATCCTATAATATGAGCACGAAAACAATTTAATTAAAATTGGGCTAAGATAACTAGTACGTATTGACAAGCATTCTATTTTTAGTTTATACATACAAGGTGATCTGCATGGAAATAGTGTAATATGTTTTGTTGAAGGACTCATGGGTTCTAATTTTGGTGCGAAAGGAACGGGAATTATCACATCACTCATAGGATCGTCCACTTTACCGATTCGTTCCCTCCAAAAATAGTAGGAGGCACGCGTCTCTCCTATTTGTTGGAGATATGAATGGTTTCGTAGTACAAGAACCCCGAAATAATACCAATTTATGCGTTGCGTGAAACCTTCTCCCATTCACATTTCTCCTGAGTATAGTATACCCCAGTTTCGTAAATAAGGAGACCCTGGGGTGGTCCTAAAATGCATGAGAGGACTATTAGATTAAAGATGGCTTGTTGATCTGTACTATTCATTGGTCATTAGTTTATAGACATCTAATATCATACTTTGGGTAAGTGCAAGTACTGTAACTAGAGTTCTATATCTCAAAAGAAATGTATACGTTTAATTTTTAACTTAGAATTGAAAGAGTCCCGTAAACCTAGTTTAATCACAAAAAATATTCTGATTGTTCCTTGTATTTATATATTTCAATGTTTATTGAATTTTAAAAAGAATATAAATCTTTATCACAAGAATAGTAATTAATTATCATAATAATTATGGTGCAAGAACTGGCCCCTCCCTAAGTGTTATATCCCACAAAACTAAAAAATATAAAAATACTCCATCGAAAAATAAATATGAAGCTTTTCAACGGGCTCCCCAGTATTTTAAAACAAATGTTATTAAAAGTTTCTAAAGAAGAAATTAAAAAACTTTGTGCTTCTGGGGCATGTTATTCTGTGATAGAATGTCTCAGTGATAGGTTCTAGTATTTAGTTATTTGTTTATATGCACATATTTTAACCTTTTGTGATTTTTGTTCAATTGTACATTAATTTATGGCACACGTATGGATTAAGAATTCAAAATTAGCCGGAAGGAAAACAATTGTTTTCATGGAAGGCATTTATGGCTGTTAGCATTAACAGGATATTGATTTAAGTTTAGTTTCCCAAATATTGAGACCCATTACTCTAACTCTGTAAGGTATTTTGTTAAATAGTGGTTTTACAGTATACTCGGGGGATTTCTCGAATTTCGTTAAAATCATAAAACCGGAACACAAACGATTCACCTGACATATAGGGAGACAGAACAAATAGTGATTTTCTTGCAATGTTACAAAACATTTTAGATAATTTTTGGTCTGGATTTGTAAATTATAAAATACTGATTTAGGGCGCGCTGTAGTCCACCTCTTAGGACCTCGAACTATTAGTGTTTACCGAGTACTGATGAACACTCACGGTGTTGAAAATTTCCTAAGAATGGAAGAATAAGGAAAAATCGAAATGTTTGTAGGTGAGTCAAAAGGTCTTTGCGACGAATACGATATACTATAAATGAAGCCTCAAGATTTTCTCTAAGCCAATATATTTCAACAAAGTAAGAAATCTCAACAGATTCTTATGTGCTTTCATCAACTAAGAGTTTATGGGTCAGTTTTCGATTTTTTTTTACACGACGAATCTTTGAAATTTGACCTAAGTTTTAACTGAGTTAATATGCTAAGGTGTAAACATTTTCTTTTATAGTAAATAGTATAATAATATAAGCAGAACTTAACCCGGTTACGGTTAGCACAGATCATGTTCAATTCTTTATTGCCCCATATCTACATGTCAGTTAACAATAACAATAATCTTTTAACAATTAATAATTTTTAATCTTTATAAAAAAATCTAAGAAATTTATATAAAAAGCCTTTTCTCCTTCAATAATGTTATAACTCAATTTAATATTATTTCATCCATATTGTTTCTTAATTAAGTACAATTTCACATTTATAATTAAAATATCACTTATATTTGAATCGAATTATAATTAACATGTTAACATAATTAATGTGACTAGTTAGTACACTACGTCTTCAATTTTATATTCCTCATCCTGTAAAGTTGTAGTCAATAATCTGAGACAACTGTACATTAACAGTTTCACTTAATTCGATGTTAGTATACCGTGAGGATGAACGCTTGAGAGTTTGAAACATGTAGGGAACTATTGCCTTGCCCAAAATGGAGAACCTTAATTTCAAATTTTTCCAAATACATTTATCTGGTACTATAATCTTGCTTTATATCCGAAAAAGGTAAGCCAGCGTGGAACGACTCGTCCACAATGGATAACCTCAGAAATAGAAAAGTCTAAAGAACTTAAACATTTTTTCCATAGTATTTTTAAACAAAACCCCTTCCAAACAAACAAAAGCATGTATGGTGAGTATAAAAAAATCTACAATAAACAAATCTTAAAAACCAAAGAGAGTTACTATACCCAAAAGATATGCGAGTTCAGTAACGCCGCTAAGACCATATGAGGCATCATAAACTATGAGACTGGTCGAGGACGACCCAAAATTTTCCCTGAAATGTATCCTCTGACCAATTAAATCAGTTTTTTGTAGACAATGCTATCTCAATTGTAGAACAATTACCAAGAACCTTGCAGGCAACGACGTACCTAAAAAAGACAGCTGAATGCCTAAACACAATGCTTATTCAACCAGTCACCCCCTTTGACATCCAGGCAATAATCAACCAACTGAAAAATAAAAAAACTGAGGATGTATTTGAAATTAATACCCATGTCATAAGAGCATCAAGTAAGCACATTGTGGGGCCCCTGGCACATATTCTGAACATTTGAATAATTGAGGCTCACTTCCCCTCCTCTTTGAAAATAGGCAATGTCCCAACACCCTCAATAACTACAGGCAAATTTCGATACTACCAGCCTTTCTAAGATTTTCGAAGCAATAATTGCGGACAATCTTGTAAACTTTTTCGAAAAGAACAAATTGTTTACAGAATCATACTTTGGGTTAAGGAAAAATACTAACACAGTAGGGTCAATTCGCAATCTAACTGAATACATTCATCAATCTTTGGAGCAAGACCTTGATTGTCGCTGTCTGTTTACAGATCTTACATCTGCATTCGATAGTGTCGACCACTCAATACTCTTTGATTAACTAGAAAACTACGGAGTCCGGGGCATACCACTAGACCTAATCAAGTCATATATGTCCGATAGGTACCAACAAGTGCCTATGGAGAAGGACAGGAGCTCACCGTTACCGGTTACAAGGGGTGTCCCACAGGGCTCAATTTTGGGCCCCATGCTATTCCTTGTGTTTATTAATGATCTTCCATCCAATATCTCATTTCAAGAGTGACTGACACTTCTTCTACGACGACGATATCACTCTGGCCATTAGATGCCATAGGAATGTTAATATTAATGATATAGCTTTTGTCTTGGAAGAGGCCAAAGCATGGTTTGCAGCCAATCTTCTTAAACTAAATGACAACGGTATTAAACTTTCAAACCGGACCAGCGGCTGGTGATGAGAGCCAGCCCACAAAATTCTTGGGTGTCTTGCTGGATGCAAGCCTGCGATGGCAGGGCCACATTGATGGCCGGTGTGGTCGGCTGTCGAGCGCCCTGTATGCTCTGAGAAGGGCTCGCTTCAATATAGGTGCGAGAGCAGCAATTGCTGCATATCACTCTCTCTTTCACTCGGTGATGATTTACGGCTTGCTTGCATGGAGTAACGCTGCTCAAACACATTTGGAGCGGATGTTTCGCAAGCAGAAGGAAGCTATTAGGATACTGGCAAACATAAGTAATATTAAAACGCACTTTGCCTTATTGAACATATTGACGTTATATGGTCAAATAATATTGGACAACATTACCAACGCTAAACTGCACATTAACACACAACAGACACACTCGGACGTACATGACTATAATACCTGGGGAACAAGGACAGCGTTCTTATTCCAAGACAGAGACTATCTAAACACAAATATCTGAGAATTAAGTTGTATTAGTTATTTACGATATAAGTGTTGTAAAGATTCATATTACAACACGAGATGTTAAAGTTGTTAAACGAGGCGTCAGCCGAGTTTAATCAAACATCGAGTGTAGTTATATGAATTTACAACAAGAATATTGTACAAAATTTTATCTACTTTCATCTATGAATAAAAATATTTGGCAAAAGGCATTTTTAAAAATAAAAATGCACCTGCTATTAAAAATCGTTTTGTAAGGGCATCTATTACAGCACTAGTGCTGTAATAGATGCCATTACAAAACGATTTACAGAACTGTAAAATTCATATTACTAAATGAAAGTAGATAAAATAAATTACCTACATCAATAAAGTCACTGAATAATGGAGCTTTTAAGAAAATACTGAAAAAATTTCTGATTTGTATAACTCCTTATAGTATAGCGGATTTTACGGTGGCTTTAAGACTAACCCCAATCGAAGGCAGTAATAACAACAAAAACAATAATAATAATAATAATAATATTGATGTCTAGTGTGTACTGCTTGACAAGTGTATTGTATTGTGTTCATTTTAATATTTTATTGTGTTAACTGTATCTTGGTCCAAGTCATTTATACATTGTATGTCTTACTTTATTTCATTATTTTATATTTTATTTTTTATCCTAGTTATAAGTTGACGTATCTATAAAAGTGTACACTTTTGAGAGATGAATATTGAATAAATAAATGAATAAATATTTTTTGCTTTTACACTTATTAAATTGTGGATGAAGGCTGCATTGTTTCATTTACATAACTTTAACTGAACTGAAAGTGTGGACCATTTCTTTAATAAAATAATATGTGGGCAATATAACACTGAGTAATAAAATAGTAATAATATATTTTACTAAAGAAGCCATAATAGAATAATATACGGTATACAGTTTTTGGCTACGCATAGGAATTTAAAGTAAATAATTTAATATAATGTTTTATGTGTACATTAGCTCATTAGCAAATATAATGTGGTAAGCACGAGCTGTAATAAACAATTAACTATGTACACAAACTGTAAAAAATTAAATCAATCTTTAAATTAAGTTGATATATAAACATAACACCCGGCATGCAACGGCTTTGTTTCTCATATACAGGATAATAAAATTTGAAATAATTTTTTTTAATGTTTTAGACCTTTACTAAACCTTAAAACACATTTTAATACTGGGTATCCATTCTCAATATCTCATAAACTATCATAGATAAATAAGTTTAAATACACAAACATTATGAGGTTGTTAAATAAGGTATAGAGGATATTTCACAAAAGCGGGACAACTTAAACTTCAATGTTTTTAAAGGGAAGACCCTATATTATTTGTTTGTTGGAATTAGTGTTTTTAGTTATTGAATATGTAATACAAATTTAGTTTTTTTAATCTGTTGTAGATAATAATTATTTTCTTAGTTTATTGCTTTTGTGCGGCCGCAAAAGTTTATTTATTGATTTTAGTTTGACAGAATGTTTTGCAGAGAGTTGTATTTGGGTTATTTATTATGATATTACGAGGTGTGATTAGTACGTGGCGCTCAACTAATTTTTATAGGCAGTTTAAAACCGGCACAACTAACAAAGATAATTGCCCCTTTTAATTCCTAGCTTTAATATATTCTTCTCCTAAAAGGTCGAAAAATGGTCTAAAAGATTCAGCAACATGTTTATTAATAGATTTACAGCCTTTATTGTAAGTCGAAAGATTCGTTTCGAAAATAACAATATGAAAATTAAGTTCCTTAGAGGAGATCCAAGCTAACTCTAGTATATCTTATATTTCTAATAGTTTCTGCTTGGTAAGTAAAAATAATGGCCGCTATTGGCATAACAACGGATCATGACGCCGAAACTATTTGGTTCCCACAGGGAGATTCGAGGCGGAAAGGCAATCCGACTTGTCTACCAACCACAGGATTCTCTCAATACTTCTTAAGGAAGAAGGTCGATTCCTTCCTGCCGGTTCACAGCAATTTTTTGTAATAGTCTGAGGCGTTGGCAAATCATGATTATTTTCTCTAAATTTTCCTAGTATTCGCTTAAATTCGTATCTTCATTTTAATTCATTGTTATTTCGCAATAATATTTTTGCGGCGTTTCAGATTATATATAATGTACAACAAATAATATAGTTAAACGCAAATAGATTTATGCAAGTTTGAATTCGATTTTTTAAATTTTCTCTTACACTAGATAAAGTCTAAAGAGGGTTTTGCTTTGACATGCCTCTCTAATTCGTTCTTTCATACCATCGCGGGTGATGGCTGGTAAGCGATAGCGATACCTATATGTACTTTTGATATTACAAATCTCATAAGAAATTGTCCATGTTGTTCCTCTTCTTAAACGGGCAGAATTAAATGAAATTTTTAGAAGATATAACCACATCCAGTTACTATACTTTTAAAGGAAGAAAAAAGTGTGTAATATATTTTCCAAAAATCCGCGGTGCTATATTATCACCATAATTCTTTGGTGCTAGTATTCACCTTGGGATAACCCAAAATATACTGAGACAAGGAAACCTATCTACCCTTACTCTGGCAACCCTACGCCCTGGAGCATGTACTTCAGACAACACTCTCTAAAAATTACCTATGTTGTGCTGCCTGTAAGCTCACCCCTTAGCTAGCTCAACTCAGGGTAGGTTTGCTATTTTGCTTCTAGATTGAGCGGTTTAGCACTCCTATTCAAATAAATTAAAGTCATATCCTGAAGGTGTCACCTTAGTTTTATTTTACTTAAAAGCTTTTAAATGTTCTAGTGTTTGGCCTCAGAGAAAAAACAAACTAGGAAAAAAAAAACAATTATGTCACCATCGGTTTGCAATAACTTTCACTTAAGTCCCTCAAAGTCACTTTATTTGAAATAAACGCCAAATTTTAGCAGAGGTCAATAATTCTTAAAAGCTTGTTAGGCCTTTGACTACTTGGATTTATAAATGCAAACTCCTCTTACTTTGGTGGACAGTAGATACGTAAAGTAAAAATATAAGTAATTGAAATGTGTCAACAAATACTATTTGATTTGATATAAAAGATTTGTAGCTTCAGATTACAAAGTTGAGCGATAAAGAATGAGTAATAGTCAAATCCTGTTTGACATGGCCTTTCACTAGACAGCAACTGACAGACCTACACCTTTAAAATGACTGTGCAGTCTGGTCTGGCAGCCACATGGACCGCCATCCAAGACATGTTGAGATACAAATAAAACCGCTACCCCAGACTTGGAATTTCTGCAAAATCTATACAAGAACCCCTCAAAACTAAATAAATCTACTATAAAAGCATCGTTAAGTATAATACAACATCTTACGAGTACATGTGATTTCTTAATAATTATAGTGGCCGCTCGGGCGTAGATAGATTTAATATATTACAATTACAAGCGTTAAAGTTTGAAGACACAAATGGCATTTAGCCGGGAAACAAAAATATTTACTTTATAATAATAAATTGTAACTATATTTACAACGAAATTAGCTGTAACAGATCACCTAACGTCTTGAACTACTAGAGATTTTTGTGACGTCTTATCACTATGTCGACATACGCTATATGTTTACAATGCATCAGTTCTGTTCATAACATGGGCGCAAAACTTTATCAAAGCACTGTATATAGAACAATATGCAAATGCAAAATATTAAGATTTTAAGTTTTAAGTTGACTAAGTTTTTAAAGAGAAATAATCACAGTGATTTAATAATTTAGACTAAGGTTCGTTACCCTGATTGCACCACAGCACTCAGGTGGTCACAGAAAAGGCTTATCTTGATAATGGCATTTACGCTTTCCTGTCACCTACTGGGTACTCCCAAGGTTTCGTACTACTCAAGAAAAATGTTACTTAGCTGAAACTTTATGTGCTACCCAAAGTTCATGAAGACTCGATCTTCAGTAAAACATACTCACATGGTCTCTCAAACAATCATTGTTGATACTGCTGCATTGCTAGTCTCCAAGAACTCGAATAATACATGGCAACTGGCACGGCCCGCGTCCAGGAGATTCCAATAAGAAAACTAGCACTCCAGTTTTAAGTCTTAGCCCCTACCAAAAAAAAAATTTCAAATAACTAGCTAGGGTTCCATCCTACAAAATGGCTTCTAGGACCTGTTGAAATTGATGGAAAATCGTTTTAAATTGGCAAATCGCTCAAAGAATAGACAAGCTTCAATGCCATATCCTTTTTAATGCATCTGTGAAAGTTTTTGCAGCACCACATGACCTTCCCTGCCCAAGAAAACTAAAACTCGGGAGCTACTTCCACAAACGTACTTTTACTTCAAGCATCCATTGTCGGCAGGGCCGGATATTGTTCCCTCTTCTCCATGGTTACCAAAAATTATCGACAAATTTGTTCTACCCATCCATGAAAACCATAACCCCCTTAACACTATAAAAAAAGTAAGGCAACCTACGTCGACTAACGCAACCGCAAATATACGCCTTACCTAACCAGACGTGGCCGTAAAAATCCACAAAACTGTCAATCTCATCGAATGACACCTTACCTGTCTTAAATTATCGATTATCTTAAACAGCTATAACATTTGACCTACATCTTATATACAAGGTTAAGAAGTTATTTCTATTGATAACTTGAAAAGTTGATCAATTACTAATTAGCTAAAACAAAGGAATTAAGACCTGTTTACAAGTAGTATGAAACAAAAGAACAGAAATCAATCCACTTGGCTATGTCCTACAAGATACAAAACATTCATGGAATATATGCATTATCAACAAAAGTTTCAAACTGAACATAGTTAAACTATTAGTTATTAATGGGTATTAATGGGTAACTTCTTACCGCAAAAAACTTTAAACTAGAAGAAGAGTGGACACAATTCTGGCAAAATAGTGTGCCCCCTGATATCTATAACAATCTTCATATAAGCGAATCAGTTCCTGGATCCTCACTCCCTAGAAAAACATGGTGTTACCTAAACCGCATCCGTACCGAAACTGGCATATGTTTGGACTCTTTATACAAATGGGGAAAAACCCAAAGCAACGCTTGCGATTGTGGCGAACGACAAACCATCCATCACCTGGCCTATGACTGTATAAACCGGCAGAGTCACTGCTCGACCAGAGATTTCTTGGGAGCCACTCCATCGGCTGTCACCTGGATCGAAAACTTAGACATTAAGATTTGAGATTGTTATTCTTTTGTTTGACATAATTAAGTAGATTAAGATACATGTGTTGCCATACGATAAATAAATAAATAAATGGGTAATTAAATTAGTAATTACTGTTTAAGATGAGAGTCTACATAGGTACTTTAGCAATTTGAGACCGAAAACTTAACATGGATAACAAAACTATGAAAATGCAATTTTCGAACCGAAACAAGTATTGGCGTCAAACCTTCAGAAACTTCTCCAGGACAAGCAAAACTTGAGCTGGATGACGTTTTAATACAGAGAATTAGGCAAAAAGTTCATAGTATCTTTTAAAAAAAATTACCACGCTGGACAAAATTTTGTCCTTAATCCGAGAAGACCAGGACTATCCATGTATGTGTAGAAAAACGCTTTGTAAATTATTTAAAAAAATGGGTTTTCGGTGGAAAAAAAAACATAAAAGACAATCGATATTAATCGACAGAAGCGATATCGTCTGTTTGAGAAGAAACTACTTAAGAAGCATCCGAAAAGCCAGAGAAGAAAACAAAAACATATTTTACCTAGACGAAACATGGCTAAATAAAGGCCACATTGTGACTAAGTTTTGGTAGGATGAAAATATTAAAAGTTCAAGGCAAGCTTTTTTAAGAAGGATTGTCCACAGGATTAAGACCGCCATCTGGAAAAGAACATCGACTTATCATAACCCATATTGGAAGTTCTGGAGGCTTCGTTAAAGGTGGTCTACTGATGTTCCAATCTAAAAATACAGGAGACTATCATTAAGATATAAATGCCTGACTTTAAAGCATGGTTCTAGCAAATGTTGGATCTTATACCAAAAGATGCAATAATTATATTGGACAATGCAAGTTATCACTTTTGAGTCTAGGCTGACGGAAAAATTACCGACAAGTGCATTGCGTAAAAGTGGATAAACAGAATGGCTAAATTTAATACAAATATAATCTCTATTAGATTCCTTAAAAAAAGAATTATTGGTACTAGCCAATTTACATAAAAATGCATTCAAAAAATAATATGTAGTCGATGAAATAGCAAAGTTACGAGGAATGTCTGTGCTCAGACTCTCTCCTCACCACTGCGAATTAAACCCGATCGAGCTTATATAGGCTCAAATAAAGACAGATGCCGCTAGAAAAAACACGACTTATAAAATGGTGAATTTAAAAATACTCTTTATTAATCTATGGGTAAAATCAGTGCGGAAAAGTGGAAAAGTGTATCGATCATGTGATAGAAGAAAATCAAAATGTGGCGGGTAGATATAATAATCGAAGAAATGGTTGAGCCGCTTATTATAAACGATGTAAATAAAAATTCATCTTCCGAATCGGACTATTATTAAGCCATAACTACAGAGTAATATTCGATTTTTGAAATTGCTTCGTTTGTAAGATTCTATATTATATATTGTTTTTGTAATTAAATTATGTAAAATAGTACCACCTATTGTTATCTATTAGCTAATACGATTTTTTAAATGTTTTCATATATTATACAATATCTACGAATATAGTATAATATAATTTTAGGAGAATAGGCATGTTTATAAGATTTTTAATTTAAAAACTTCCCCAATACACGCTCCTAGCTTATGGATTTTCCCAATAACTAAATAATGGTAAATCCTCAAATATAACAATAGCTTGCAATAAATTCAGGGTGGATCTGCCTAAAGAATGCTCATCATTTGGGATCCTTTAATGTAAACACAATAGATTTTAAGGGATGGTGTTCAAATTGTTCTTGATACCCCGGTATGAGTTTTGCATATTTAATGAGCATTTATTGCTTCGCGCCATTTAAAGATAGACTATAGCCTGTAATTTTCAGGAAGGTGTTAACCTGCCTTTATCATTGTTTTAATAAAGTGTATTTCGTATATCCGTTTGTTTAAATTTATTTTCATATGAACTCGTTATAATTTTTTCTGGAGCTAAACGCAAGTTCGCCTACCACTTTAATTTATACAGAGACTTGCATAAAAACCTAATTGGAAAATTTTCTCAAAAATGTGTTAACGTATCAAGAATTATAAAGGAATATATCTACTTTATTTTACCAATAACATACAAACTACAGGCATGGTACTTACTTTACTAGACTCCATAATATTATGGTAAACCTTAATTATGGTAACTAAATTCTACTGATAATTAACACCCAATTTTAAAGTTTAAACTTTTATCAAAGAAATTTACCAAATAAAGCTAGATTTTACCAATCTGTTTTTTTTACTGCGTGGAGTCGTTCGTGTCCATGACTCTTAACCAGTATGGTAAGAGAAATGTTCAAGAATTTCATTTCCCGAAATAAGGAGGACAATAACAAATTATCCATCCTTTCACTATGTCTTTTACTCCTTTATTGGATAAGTTTGAAGGAAAAAGGATAAATTAATCAAATGTCTATTTTATGTCTTTCTATTTTCAGATCGATCGACAGCTTGGTAGATGCTTAAAAGTTCTATTTCCGTTATTGAAAATAGAATGGCAATCTCATTTATGTGCCATGCAGTCATATTTCAAACTGAACATTTCTAGACAAGTCGTTTAATATGACTTGATTACCTTCCGCAAAAAGCTAATAATTTATACCAGTCACAGAACTTGCCAAACCCCCATTGAACATTTAGAGCGCGACTATATTTTTTAGATGCATTGCCGGACAAAAGCAAGCTGAGGTTCCGGATTTTAAAGCTAATTTTTTTTGTTGTGAAAGCAAATAATTAATTAATCCATCACGTACTACGAGAAGTAATAGTTATTTACGATATAAGTGTTGTAAAGATTCATATTACAACACGAGATGTTAAAGTTGTTAAACGAGGCGTCAGCCGAGTTTAATCAAACATCGAGTGTAGTTATATGAATTTACAACAAGAATATTGTACAAAATTTTATCTACTTTTATCTATGAATAAAAATATTTGGCAAAAGGCATTTTTAAAAATAAAAATGCACCTGCTATTAAAAATCGTTTTGTAAGGGCATCTATTACAGCACTAGTGCTGTAATGGCATCTATTACAGCACTAGCGCTGTAATAGATGCCCTTACAAAACGATTTACAGAACTGTAAAATTCATATTACTAAATGAAAGTAGATAAAGAAATTTACTAGATGATTTAGGGTTTATCGCACTACAGTTTTTTTTTTCTTTTGAGTTTTTATTAATTGTATGGATGTTTTTTTTTATTTTCTGTATCCCACTTTCTGGCTATTTTAGTTTTAATGTAGGTATTGTTATGTTTTTGATATTTTTACTAGTATTTTTTAAAGTGTGTTTTTTTTTTCTATTTTGATTTTTAATTAAAGCTTTTTCGATACAGACTAAACCTTTAGCTCCTATTGGCTATCCTGAGGTATCTTAGCTTTGATGGTAGTGCATGTCAACTAATTCAAAGTTACCTTACAAGAAGGACACAGTCTGTAAAACTTAACTCGGAACTCTCGGGTCGTATGGAGGTCTCCTGTGGTGTTCCTCAGAGATCGATACTGAGCCCCTTATTTTTTACTCTATACACCTCTCAACTTATCGGTAATTTGGGATACGCCACTGCGCATATGTATGCGGATGATACCCAGCTGCATTTATCCTTTCGCCCTGAAAACATTCTTGAGAATATTGATCAGCTGAACTAGATCGTCTGCTAAAAATCTATACGCGACATTGTCTCGAACTAAATTCTAAAAAGTGTCAGTAACTTTTGTTTGGCCCTGCTCAGAGCAAGGAGTAATGTAGAAACATGTTTCGCGTTTTCCTTAGTGGTCAAACCAGATCCTGTTCAATCATTGCTAGAAACCTTGGATTGCTACTTGACGTAAACCTGAGGTTTACCGAGCATGTCAATAACTGTATTAAAAAGGCATTCACCAATTTTAAACTTATACAGAGTGGCAAAAAAGTATCGCATAATGCCGGTAACTTTTGAATTACCTCGTATACAAAAAAGTCCTTTATGAAAGTTGTTCAGTAAATTGTTCCCCACATTTTCTACCTGCATGAATTTTTTTGTCATTTCTGGTTTTTGATTTTACTGGGAAAACTCTGAATTTTTGTATTTTAAATTTTCACCTATTTGTAAGCGTTTCCGAGATAATGACAGCTCAAAAATGAAAAACTTCATAATTATAATTATTCCTACCTAATTCCTAGCAGTTCAGTCAAGGTATTTTCACGACAGCGACCTAAGAGGTGTCAATTTTGAGTTTCTGTTTAATTCTCTGTCTGATTTCTAATTTGTTTACACTATGGTTCATCTGAATAAGAGACAACGAGTTGAAATTTTAGTAATGAGCGGTAAAGGAAATATGAAGAGATCGTAAAATCAGGTTTGTTAACTTTTCATTGTATTATATCCAAGTAGGCCTCCAATAAATCAGTCAACGGTATGTCGAGTTGTAAAGAAATTTCAAGAAACAGGCAGTGGAAGCCGCTAGATCAGGTCGACCTAAAACAGCAACCGGGGGAGACAAAGCTTTGGATATCGTGTTTTTAATACATGAAAATCCAACACAATCATCCAGGCCAATGGCAATGGGTTTTAATGTGTCTCAACGGTCAGTTTAAGCAGGAGAAGTTCCTGATAAAGTTGGTGCACGAGTTAAACGAAACACGAACACTGGACAAAAGTATTTTAACTTAAGGAATATAAATCCTAAATGAAACACTATTAATAATTATTACTATTATATATATTTATAATTAACGCAAAGAGACACCAAACTGTACAACACCAAACTGTACAACACCAAACTGTACAACACCAAACTGTGCAACAACAAACTGAACATAAAAATACTAAACCAACGCAATGTTTAGATGCCAGACCGCATAGCAAATTAAAACACACATACACTTGTTGTACCACTTCGGCTCTGGGACCGTTTTTTTACAAGGCACAAGACAATTAAAGTATAGCACAGCAAAAAATCGGGAACTGAATTTAATATTTTAGTATGGGAGAATACGTTAAATTAAATAAGCTTTAGACCTACTATATTGTTCCAGTTTTTGTTGAAAATTTAATTAGTCTGAAAATAACCTATATACTGATTAAAATACATGCAATAAATATAAACAATAATTTCATACAAATAACAAATTTATTTTAATATTTATTTAAACTATTCAGAAAAACTATGCGCCCGGTCTAAATACTGACGGTAGTATTATATCAGTTTTTATAGGAATCTCAATTATATCTGGCGACGACTATACATGTCTGTGGATCATTTTACTCTACAAACATAGATACTTTTGCACGAACTTGTATGTCAGTCTTCTACCCATTGCGGATGTGTTTGTTCAACATATCAAGTGAAGGTGAGTTAAATTTATTAGCAGTGGCGTGGGTTTGTCTTATAAAGAAAATACAACATTAATTAAATAAAAGGCTTCGGCCACGAAGGAAATGGGCAAAGATTTTTTAAGCGGAATGACTATTCTCATAATAATCTACTTGAAGAGCTAGGATTAGAAACTGACGATTGGCGAAACTATCTTGAGATGGATTTCTGTTTCAAACTTTGTCAATATTTTTACTTTTTTTCGTACCCAGATAGATAACCAAATCCTTTAAAACAAAAATCGTTCTCGCTTGCTGAAAAAAGTGCTGCAACTAAAGTACATATTAGAGATTTACCTAGTTTTATAAAGAAACTAAAGTTTTTAAAAAAACAAAATTAACTCAATAACCTTTGCTTACATTTCTCTTATCGATTAAAAAAATATAACGGAATTATCTCGATTAGTTACGAAGATATCGCAAGGTATGTGTAAATATGTCATTAATTTTGTCATCTATCACATTTTTCGTCATAAAAAAGTTGAATCTTCCAAAAAATGCTGTAATTAGTTATTTCAGATAGCCTAGAACCTAGTGAATCATTCTGTCATGGTCCCACGTAGTAGTACTCAAACAAAATATTTCTTAAAAAGGATGCGACTTTTTTCTCGTTTTTGAGTCGACTACACGTGCTTTTATTTTCGTGTGCTGTTGTTTGCTGTCATCATAACTTGAAACCAAATATAGAAAAAAAAACTCGACACCTATCACGACCTCAGCATATTAAGGCGGAAGTCATCCTGTTATTATTAGTCATGCACTACACTGACAAAGTCTTAAAACAAACAAAATCTTGTCTCCACACTTTCATACATGTATGCGCATTTATGTACGTGCGTACATAAATTAAAGCAGGACCAGTAAATATGTACGTGTCATTTAACGGAAAATATGTCTACATACTGCTGAACATGTACGCGCGTACATCACCGCGCGTTCATGTATTATTACTTGAACGCGTGGCTGTAAGCCCCTTAAATCAATTTTAATTTTGTTTTAAATAAACCAATTTTTGCATAATGAAATGCAAGGTGATGTAGAGGTTAAATCTTTCTAATCCTTTAAAAATTACGATACTCATTATTTATACAGGGTCCGGCAAACTGATCTACCCGATTGAAATAGCTTATAAAAATTTATTAACTTCTTGAATAATAAAACGAATTAATACATGTTTCTAAAATAGAAATATGGGAGTTTATTTATGATTTGAATTCAGTGCTTCGTAAATGATCGCTATTGTTTTAATTGATTAGCAAATTTTTGCATAACGTTTTCAAGAACGTGACGTGAGATAGCATTGATTTTATTTATAATATTCAATTTCAAATCTAAATCTATTAAATATCTGGGTTTATTCAAAAACACTTCATGCTTAGAATAGCCCCAAAGAAAATAATCCGGAGCTGAAAGATCTGGGGATCTTGCTGGCCATGGAATCGTACCATTTCTTGGTTGGAAAGGATTCTCTTAAAAGGTTCGTGCTTATTTTCGCCATATGACTTGTTGCTATGTCTTGCTGAAACCAGTAATCCAGTATTTCTGCTGAGGTAGAAAGAATATCTTATAATCTGACCATTCTCTTCAAAAAAATAAGGCCCAATTATTCTCGACGATGAATAGGCAAACCACGCAGTTATTTTAGGGCAATGTAATGCTCGCTAATGAATTTTACGAGGATTCGCTTGAGCCCAATAACGGTAGTAATGGTAATTTTGCTTATTTACCTCGCTGTTGAGATAAAAGTGTGCCTCGTCACTCATGAAAAGGTTATTTACGATACCTTGGTAATTATCATGAATCAGATGACAAAGTTCAAACTTACCTTAATCATCTATTTCCTGATCTATAACGATCTTGTAGGGATGAAAATTCATGCGTTTTAACATTCTTCTTGTGATTCGATCACTCAAACCAAGAATGGAAGCATGTTTAATAGCGGTTTTTCTCGAAGCTGCTATAACTGCATTTCGTACCTTTTCTTAGTTACTTTCATTGCAGGAAGTTCTTGGTCTTCCACTGGACTTGTTTTCTACAATAGATCTCAGATGTCTTCATTTATTTCGCCAAGCCAACAACGTCTCACGCTGAGAACAGTGACGGCCATTAAAATTACGTCGAAAAGACCTTTGAACAGCGATAACTGAATAACTGAATTAAATTGAATAAAACACGAAATACACGATGCTATGTAGACCAACGCTCCATTTTGACAACTGCCAACAATTCCAATAAAATTTCCAAAGCCTACTTTTTAATTTAAAACTATTTTTCCACTACTAACCTATCACATCGCCATTATTGACCGCTTATTAACGTTAGAAATCGTTTTTCTCTACTTTATAAGTTATTATTGACTATGGTCAATATTAAGGCATTGAAATCCATTATTGGCCGATCTTCAAGAATCTATTTGAACGCAGGTAACTTGGTTTTTGATTCTACAACATGAATTCATAAACATAAATAACCTGAAAGGTGATTTCTTGTGGTTAGGCAACCAGATAATTATCAATACATATTAGATTATTAGAGATGCTTGATATTGTAAGATATCGATACAATCAATAACAAATATAGGGTATAAGAAACAATAATTCGCCATATTCCTTAGGAGGACAGATTCGGGTCATAATAACAAAGACACCTGACAAAACAAAAAAATATTTTGCCAATTCCAAAGCGCAGGTAACTTGATTAAAAAATATACTTATACCTACCTATAATTTTATATAATTAATAATACTTTAAAGATAAATGTCTTGTAAAAGTTTGTAGTAGTGGGAAATAGTATATTATTATCCAAGGTTTAGACCGCCATCATTATTGCCCGAGCGGCAAGTTTAAATCACGAGGAGCGGAGCGACGAGGGATTTTAGACGCGAGGGTTATAAGCTGTCTAAACCGTGGTTAATATAATATTTTTTCCACTACTACAAACTTTTATAAGACATTTATCTTTATAGTATTAATAATTATAAAAAATTATAGGTAGGTATAAGTGTATTTTTTAATCAAGTTACCTGCGCTTTGGAATTGGCAAAATATTTTGTTGTTTTGTCAGGTGGCTTTGCTAATGTCAATTTTTGTTCATTTATGTTATCAGATTTCACGAATTTTCCGTTTTTTTAAAAAAATGAGCGAAGAAAGTGTTAGTGATATTATTATGTGTAAACCTCCAGAATTAAGGATGGAAGCAGAAAAAATGTTGATTGTATCGATATTTTAAAATATCAAGCATCTCTAATAATCCAATATGTATTGATAATTATCTGGTTGCCTAACCACAAGAAATCACCTTTCAGGTTATTAATGTTCATGAATTCATGTTGTAGAATCAAAAAATCAAGTTACACCTGCGTTCAAATAGATTCTTGAAGATCGGCCAATAATGGATTTCAATGCCTTATTATTGACCATGGTCAAGAATAACTTATAAGGTAGAGAAAAACGATTTCTAACGTTAATAATCGGTCAATAATGGCGATGTTATAGGTTAGTTAGTAGTGGAAAAAATATTATTTTAACCATGGTTCAGACAGCTTATAGCCCTCGCGTCTTAAATCCCTCGTCGCTCCGCTAATCGTTATTTAAACTTGCCGCTCGGGCAATAATGATGGCTGTCCAAACCTTGGTTAATAATATACTATTTCATTCACAATACCCGAATCGTTTTTGTTTTAATAATGAACTAAAATGGGTAATACATTTTGTCGAACCCTGTAATATGTGACGTGTGTAATTGTAATGTAAATCTCTGCTGATTTTTTTGTCTTATTTTGTTTTTACTTATGTAGGAAAGTTCAGAAAATAAAAAACCTTTACGAGGAAAACAGTGCACAGGTTAAGAATACGACGATCTAAAGTATATGACAAGAAAGCTAATAGAAAAATGTAAAAGTGGGACTTAGAAGTAAATATAAATAAAACTAAGTACATGTGTATTGGGGGCGTGCAGGAAGACCTTATGCTAAAAGATGGACAATGTATAGAAAGATGCCAAAACTATTCGTACTTAGGAACAAAAATTACAAACAATGATATACTAGACAGAGTAATCAAGGAAAGGAACAGGCAGGGAAGAAGAGCTACAGCTATGATAAATGGAATACTGTGGGACCAGCAGGTATCAAAACGCAATAAACAAAGAATATTTGATACAATCACAAAGAGTATTGGCACATATAGTAGTGAAGTATGGCTAATCAAAGAAAGAGCCGAAGGACAAGTAAGGGCTACGTAGATGGACTACTGGAGACGATCAGCAGGCAGACCAAGGATGGATAGATTTACTAACGAGCGGATTAGAGAGATTATGGGAGTCACACACGACATATTGGATGATATTAGGTTTAAACAACTGAAGTGGTATGGACATGTTCAACGGATGAACGAGGAACGACTCCCAAAACAGATACTGAAATGGACCCCACAAACGAGGGAGACCCAGAAAAAGTTGAAGCGAGGGGATCGACAAGGAGATCAGGTTGAGAGCTGGGGGAAGACCTCTGGCAAGACCAAGATCAATAGAGACTGAAAATCGGAAGACATCGGAGAACGTTGTAAACCGAATTATATGTATATATAGAAAAACTCGATCATTCAAGAATTTTCTTCCCTCACTGTGCTTGTAAAGAGTAATATTTCTTTATCATTTTCGTCATATCTTATGTTTCCAGCAACCTGCTTGTACTATGCTTTTGCATTACGAGTTGTCGCGATGTCCGCTTGTATTAAATTGGCGCCACGCTGGCACATAAAATTTTTCTTTGAAAAGAAGGGTTGTTCAAAAAAAAATTGACGGGTTCAAACAAATCTTTTCTATCACAACCCTGGATACAAAGTAGCATGTCTTGACTGACTGATTCATCATCACCTAGCCCAAACCCCTAAACCTAGAAACTCTAATTTTTTGTGAGTTTATTCATCTTATCTTCTTTTGATGTAAGCACCAAATAGACGAGAATATTTTAAAATTCAACCGATAAATGGAGGTAAAGTATGTGCATTAAGTGTGCGTCGTACAGTGTTAACTAAATTCAACATTTTAGGGGTCGTCGGACATGGATATTCATTTTCTATGGTAATTTGTTCATCGAAAGAAACAGACAAAAATCCACATTTTAAACATAAAATATATCGAATAAAATCACTTTATACTGCAGTTTTCACTCGGTTTTCCATGTTATTGAGTGCGTTACCCTAAATTATTTTGCATTAACAGTACATTTTATTTAAATTTTACATTTACCTGATGCTCTAATCTTAAACAAACCAAACCGATAAATATTTTTATTTTGCAACACTTGCTGTGACTTATTTTCACTAATTACGTCTCCTTCTTTCAACAATAATCACGATAAACTTCAATAACAACAGATCGATACAGAATTTTTCCGGTCGATAATGCCGAATATGTATTCCTATATTAGATAGAGAATACTGTATGTTTGGTTGACTGTCTTACGGATGGGACGGCCAACTCTCCCAGGTTGGATACAACTTTCACGTGTCAATCTAATGAAGCGTATTACACGTGATTGCCAGCGAAGCAGTGAGGAATATAAGCCAGTATTACATAAATTTTCTTTTGTGCAATGGTTTTTGGAGTTACTTCTAAATATTCTTTAACTTACAGTCATAACCTAAATCTAATTAAAATCAAAAAGTGTATGATATTTTATTACGGCATTGTCATTTCAAAATTATTTTTATAATCGATGCACAATGTCAAAGAAGCCCTGAACTAAATTTCTAAAAGAATCTAATTGTGCTACTTTAAAGGGCACAAGCTTAACAAGGCAATATGCCTCAAAGAATAGCTCGGAAATATATGGCTTTTGTCGGTATATCTTTTCTCGCTACCGTAGCAAATAAACTTTAATTTTATTTGTTGGTTTCTTCGGAGTTTTTACTGCAGTTTAAAACATTTCTTTTACAAACCGTTTAAGTAGGTCAAAGATAAAATAATATTTGTTCAGCTTTGGATAAACAAGTTATACACAAGACTTCCCAGGGTTCCATCATAAAAATTCATATTTTGTATAATAACTTTATTGTAAATTGAATGCTAAAATACATTAAATGATTTTATTATTTCTTAACTCTTTTGTAAGATTTGCCCTTAACCTTTAGCCCGCAATAACCGACATCACGAATTTTGAAATAGCAATATATGTATATTTTTTTGGGAAGCTTGTTGTACTTATAAGTAAACTAACCAGATGCAATCGGATTTCCTCTGCGACCAAACATAGAATGTATTCAAAAATTGAAAATTTATTTAAAATTATGATTGTTTATTTCAGAAAAAAATTAAATAAAATAAAGATTGTTAATTAAGTAAAAAGTTACTTAAATAAGTGTAATTTTAATATCAATATTATTATTTTAAAACTATTTTAAATCAATTAAAATGAATATTATATCTTTTGCTTACGTATTTGATTGAGTTTGCGAGGCCTACGGCCGCGCATAATTTGAACATATAATTCTTGAAAGTGTAGACGTTGATTATTTTTTTTATCAGTTATCACTTTATTATTAAAGTAAGAATTATAGTTACTTAACTATATTTTTTGTTTAAATAATTAATTTGGTGCGCAACTGATACGTTTTTCATCTATAAGAGCGAGTTTTGCTTTCCATTTGTACTTCTGCCCACATGTAATTTTTTTTTGGTAAGATATTGTTCTTGTAGAAAATATCGAATAAACAATAACTTAAAGCCACCATATACAACAAATATATCACTTTACCTGAACAAACCCAAAATAATCAAAACAAAAAAAATCTTAAATTTTTTATTAGGTACCAAAAAGCCAATAAAAGCTAATCATCAAGGAGTATAAAATAATTAAAGGTATACAAAAACAAATACCTTGGTACCGTTTATCATAAAAAAAATTAATATAAATTAAATATTAAATCTGATTTTTTCTAAACAGCTCAACCTAATCATTTGGTACGCCGGGTATAGTAATAGTGGCCAAAAAATACTTTAGATGGGAAATAAATATTCTATTACTTTGTAATTTTATGTTTTACAAGGTTAGCACAAAAATAGCTATTCTTATTTTTCCATTTCTAATAGTAATTTCTAGTTCAAGTCAATCCTTTTTAGGCACTTTTTAGTGTAACAAAACTGGCAAAAACGTTAAAAAATATGAAATAACATCGCTCTATAGTATAAGACTTTTCCACCCTGTACGAAATCAACTACTCAAATTGAGAGAAACATATTTACAGTCTAGTAAGTCGATTTACACCATTTGCGATATATAGGTTGTTTCGTCCCCCGGACAAATATTATTTTCTAAGTTATTTTGGGAAAAAGAATTTTTTGTAAGAGCATCAGTATGTCACAAAATTTATTTGAACCTATATTTGCCATCAAATCCCGAGTTAGGCAATTTTGGATTTAATAATAATTTTTTTCCAACTTATTTGGGTACATATATTTTTTTTAAGAACCTCTAATGGCTCAGCAAATCGACAGGAACCTATTTTCAGTCTAGTAAGTAAAATTACACCATTTGCGACATATAGGCTTAAATGTTTAGTCCCCCTTAAGATGGACAAATATTATTTTCTAAGTTATTTTGGGAAAAATAATTTTTTTTAAGAGCAGTAGTATGTCACAGAATTTATTTAAACCTACATACGCCCTCAAATCCCGAGTTAGGCTATTTTTGATTTAATAATAATTTTTTTCCAACTTATTTGGAACTCATTACTATGAGTCAAATAGGTTAAAAAAAATCTACAAAAAATCTACACAACCAAAAATCTTCATTACATATTTTCTTATGTAGTGAATCTTATTTTAAACAATCCTGAATTTTAATAAATATTCAATAATAACTTGAAAAACATGAATACTAGGTGTCTATAGACGTTGGTACATTAAAAAAAAAACACTTTGCCTAAACAAACTAAAACGCCTATAAAGTCCGAAAAAATATTAAAGAAACGTCGCTATAATATTTCATTATTATGAAAACTCGACTTAGTTAAAGGTTTTTGATTTTTGGATGATTTTTTTTAACACTGTATAAAATCAACACACAGAAATGGCACGGAAATACTAAAAAAAATGTAAGAAAAACGATCTTTTCAAACCTGGAAACCTTAAGTCACATAAATTAAAAATGACGCTTTTGGTAGTGTGTATTTTATGTAAATTTTTGTATTTCTGCAGAGTTAGCTGAAAATCCATCCAATTACGTCAATATATTTTTATATTCCGTCAAATTTAACTGCACTAACAACTAGACCAATAACTGACATAAGAAAATCAGTCTTAATAGCTTCCTTTATCTTGGTATTTGGGGAACAGTGGGAATACGAGATGTTTGAAAGAAATACAGCGATTCTCATCAATATTATTGTCTAAAACAAGAAAGGAAACATATTTTATAAAATGTACCTACCATTTTCGGGGCTCAAAACTATCCAATATTAACACTAAAATTACATTAAAACTTAAAATTACTGACAACTTGACGTTTACTGTTTATTTAATATTTTCCAATTCACGAACACGCGACTTTCATGCCTGACTCTTTAAATTTGGCAATATTGACAAACCGTGTTTTTTTGGCGATATTCGTGGCATCGTAATATTAGTGCAAATCTTTTAATTGTCTTTTGGTGAAAGTTGTTCAAAAAAGACGGGGGAATCGAATGAGTACAATATGAATCTAAAAAAAAACTAATCTCCCTATAAAATATTTCATTTTAAAGCAATTTTTTTTATTTGCATTTCTTGTCCACTCGGTATAAAAATATGCATTTTATGTCTTTTGATGAGCGATCTCCGAAAACGTTTTCCAAATTTTGATCCAAATTTATTTTAACCTAAAAAATAAGCACAGTTCTAAAAAATTATAATTTTAGTTTTTCTGGAAAATCTACAATTTCTAAATTTTATAGATATAGTGCATGCAAATCAATTTCCGTTGCATGTCGTCAATCAGCTGATAATTATAAGTCCATAAGAAAATATGAGGAAATTAAATTTGGGCAAATATTATTAAAATTTCATGCCGTAGTGAATGTACTAAAAACTTAAAGTTTTCTTCTTTAATACGAATTCACTTATAGCAAATATAGCAGAACTGTCGATGCTACGGTGGTGCTAGCTCATTCGTTAATCTGTTTCGACGTTTTGTTTACGTTTCGTGTGTATTTTTTATATATAAAAACTCCAAATATTGTTATAAATAGCATTAAAAACTGTTCTTTCAAGAACAATAAAGTAGGGAGGACGCTTTGGAACAGAATCTGTTTTTTTTTTAAACAGTTCAGTCGGATAACCTCTTCTCTGTTTTGCGACTCGGATCTTTTACCTCGTCTGCTGCGGCGCGGCGCTTGGTGCATAAACGAGAACCCGTGGCTTGGCCTGCGCGGTGTTGTCGATGTTCATTATTTTTTAGAAAATACACAAAAATAAAAACATATTTATTACTTTTTATAACAAAAATATTAAATAAATGTAAAATAAAAACTCTTTGGATAGAGCTCATAGTATCAGTACACATTAGTACCTACATAATACAAATATTAATAAAAAGAATAATTATACAAATAAAAAAAATCGTCCTTGTAACAATAAAACTATTAAGTGCATTAGGTTGTACCTTAATGATAAAAACACATATTTATGAACTATATGAGAAAGTAAATACACTTTTTACTTTAATTCCACTATATTTGAAACTTAAGAATTATTTATAAAATTCGACTAGTTTCACTATCACTGCAGCAAGTTACCTTAAAAAGGCTACAGTGATAGCAAAACTAGTCGAATTTTATAAATAATTCTTCAGTTTCAAATATAGTAGAATTAAAGTAAAAAGTGTATTTACTTTCTCATATAGTTTAGTTATGGAATTCCACCAAGTAACTACAGAGTCAGTTAACATATTAATAAACTAAGTGGAGTGAACAACGAAAACTAGCAAGTATAGAAAGTTAAATTTCTCAAAATTTATAACAAATTACCAAATACAGTATACCTAATTAGCCAATAATGGTGTTTTCTTAATATTGTTATCGAAGATTTATAAGTTATTTGCAATTTCTACATATTACATTGTGCATTTGTCTTATCGACGACTGTAAAAAAATTTCACACTGGGCTACTTTTATTTCGAATTGTTAAACTTTTTATTAAACTCTTAAGAAAAAACACTGTTATACCGGGTGTCCCACTGAGAATGGCTGTCGGCCGTATCTCAGAAAGTGTTAGTCGTATGGCTTGCGGAAAAAAATATATTAGGTAAAGTGGTCATGAGAAATTGCTGGAAATTATTTTCAAGTTTCTCAGACTGGCGCTAGAGGGCGCAACAGTAACGGTTAATATGAATCACGAAGTTTCCTCAAAAGTCGCCGTGTTAAGGCATCCCGAAAATAACATTTTTGTATATTTCGAAGATTTATTAACAAAATTCACCTATAGAACGTGTTCGTCACTTTTCAAATAAAGTGGTGGGGGAAGGTTGAACATTATTTGTAATAAATGCTAATAACTCCGGTCTGGCTTAATATAATTTAGTAAACTTAGTTTTGTTAAAAAGGGCTTTTCTCACTCTATATATCGTTTTATGAACTACGGCAATATGTGTTTTACACTAGGCGCTATGGGGCCCTGTCTTACAACTTCACAAGCATTGCACGTTTTTTCCATAATTGTAATTATAATAGTATATTCAATTTTACCTGATTACAAGGATGATTAAAAGCCTAAGAAGTTAGCGAAAACCGCAAGTTAATATCTATTTTCAATCCGGAGATATCAACAATAATAATCATAATTACGGAACTTTATGATTTTATTTTCAAGTTGTCATTGTAAAGGTTTTTTTAAGAGTCAAATAGGCCTTGGAAAAACAAAATATGAAGGTACGTATGTTTCAAGCAAACATATCGTTACGACAATAATTCTCATTGGCGCCTTAAATGTTCAAATTGTCGCCCATCGTTCTGTATACACGACTCCTAGCAATGATCCAATCTTCTATCATAATCTTGCGGGGTCAAAGCCTTGTGGAGCACAAAATGGTAGGGATGTAGCCTAAAGAAAAACAATATACTTATTACATTGACTTGAAAACTATTAAGAGAAATATTGGCATTATTCTAAACTATTTAAAAGTTATAACATAAAAAACGCGCAATGTTTGTGAAGTTGTAAGATAGTGCCCCCTCGCGCCTAGTGTAAAACACATATTGCCGTAGTTCATAAGATGATATATAGAATGAGAAAAGCCCTTTTTAACAAAACTAAGTTTACTAAATTATGTTAAGCCAGACCGGAGTTATCAGCATTTATTACAAATAATGTTCAAACTTCCCCCACCACTTTATTTGAAAAGTGACGAACACGTTCTATAGGTGAATTTTATTAATAAATCGAAATATACAAAAATGTTATTTTCGGGATACCTTAACTAGGCGACTTTTGAGGAAACTTCGTGATTCATATTTACCGTTACTGTTGCGCTTTCTACCGCCAGTCTGAGAAACTTGAACATAACTCCAACAATTTCTTATGACCACTTTACTTAATATATTTTTTTTCCGCAAGCCATACGACTAACACTTTCTGAGATACGGCCGACAGCCATTCTTAGTGGGTCACCCGGTACTTACATAGTTACCTAAATCGGCGACATTAATATAGACAGTCGACCCAGCACGATTACTACGTACGACGTATAAAACATAAATAGTAAATACAACAAAATGAAAACAAATAAAAAACAGCGGAGTCCCTAAAAACGAACATTTTAATTCTCCTCTAAACGCTTCTCTGCTATTGACGCGACAACCGGCAACCTTGTCTTGAACAACGAACACCGCGTGATCGCAATGCATCGCAACATGATAAGAACAGCGTCAGCCGCCAGCGTAAAGGTTATGTTAGGTTAGAGTGGCAGCCTTCTGGTCTATCCAGACAGTCTCACGTTGTCCTATAAAGACCGTTGTGTTACCACACCTATCAGCATCAACTCCCTGATGGCTAGTGCGAAGTACGGCGTAGAAGAATCTTGGCAGCTCACTTGAAACAGCCACTACGGTTCGCCCAAGGCATTAAACCTTCTTCTTGCAAGGCTAGGGCATTTACACAGGAAATGTTGAATACTTTCCTCCTCTTCTTCGTCTCTACAACTTTTGCAAAAGTCGTTTGCTATTTGCATACGTTCGGCATGTCTACTGAAAAAACATTGTCCGGTAACCAATGCAGTGATATTTCTCAGGTCCTTCCGACTATGTTGTAATAACGCTGCGGTTTTCCTGTTATCAACTAGGGGCCACAATTATTGCTTGGAGATCCTACAGGCAGTTAGCTCTGTCCATCTGCTTATTGCAAGTTGTTTGGCTCTACGATCTATCCGTCAGCGTGAAACAAGTAGGTACATTTAATTATCTACATTTTAGAACAGCTCGAAACTGAAACAGGTTTCTTGAAACAGGTACTTTTTAAAACTAGAACTGGTTATACCTGTTATTAAAAAAGCCCTTTTTTAACCATTCCTACAACAAAGTTGTTTGTTGTTGTTTACCATTTGTGAAAATTATTACATATTTTTTTTCTACTTTACTAATGCTTAGCATATAACAACTACCATAAATTTGAATATATCTACTGTTTCAACGTCAGTTAAGAAAAATAAATTATTAGAACCACCATACAGTTTATTTATGAAAATTTATCTTGTTTTAATGGTCTATCCGATGGTCTAGTTAGCATTTCTGCTTGCGAGTTTCGAGAACGAAAGTTCTCAACAAATCGTCAGTTTTAAATTTCAACTTTAACGTTTTATACTGAAACACTCTATATATTCCAATTTTATCGCACCACGTGCTTCGAATAATAGTTGTTGAATTGTAGAGAAAGCTAAATCGTTTCACCGGGAACCATTTATGAGAAAATAGAGAAAATGGAAAAAATGTTGATTTGATACGACGACGACGATGACGACGACGACAAAGGACGCACAATTATTGTAGGTACGAGGACAAAAACATACTAGCTGAAAGTGAAGAGTGTAGAACATATAGGTGAAATGACTTATAATAATCGGATCATTCGACCCGATTGTAACAAACTTTCTGTTAGTTTTATCCAGAGTAGGAAAATTTTATACATTGTCTTTTAATTTTTTTTTTTAATTACGGGCATTTCCAAGCAATAACTACATTTTATGAAAGCTCTTTGACATTTGCATAAAGTCATCCATTATAGTTAAATAAATAAAAAATAAACTGCCAGTTTTTAAGACAGGTCGCTCGGTTAAGCAGATTGCTCAAAAATTGAATTTGTTGCTACTGCGGGCGCCAGAAAAATAATCTCGTACTTGTGTATCATAATTAAATGTATTATAGTATTATAGGTTCTTCACTGCTTTTATTACTTTGGAACTTTAATATTTAAGGAAAGGAAATTGGAAACTTTTATCTTTAGTTTGAAAGAAAATTACAATGTATTTAAATGGAGGCCCATGCAAACAGTTATTATAAATCTATATCTGGAAATGTTTCGTTTCGGAGAAACAGGGTGTTAAAATTCTTAACCGCAATAGAAAGTATGTCTTTTCATTTTTGAAAAACATAGTGTTAAAAATTTATTTTTATTTTTGTTTTTCGTAATTAATTTTTGAAATGATGTCTATGCTTGGACGAAAATTGGTATTTGGGAATTTTTTAATATGAGAATTTCAAATTTGATGTTAGTTTGGCCCTTAATTGTAGGAGTCTCCACCTACAGGTCTCTTTCTCTTTTGGGGAGTCACAACTTTTTCGTGCATGTATGTATCACATTTTCTGGAAGACAAATCGATTCCTCTATCATTTTTATGTGAAAATGGTATGTTTGTAAAAAGTCGCTACAAAATATATACATTGTAAAATATTGCAAGTTAGGCCAGTATCTAAAGCAAGCATCCAAAGAATATGACGAGAAGATGTGCTGAAATTCATCCGTGAAGCTCCCAATGAAACTTTTTTGATGTACAAAGTGGCTTTGTTATTTGGTATATTTAGTGGGTGCCGCCGCCAAGAGCTAGTTAATATGTTGGTTGATCATATTATTATAGAGGATAGAGGATCCGTAGTAATAGTTAATATTCCCGATACAAAGACCGATAAAAAGCGTGTCTTCACAATTATTGATAAGAAGGAGATAGGTTGTTTAAAGCTACTGAGAACTTATTGGTCTTTACGCCCGATGAACTGCAACATCAATGTATTCTTTTTGTGTTTTCGTAACGGTCGTTGTTTTTCACAGCCAGTTATTTGGGAGGTACACCATAGGCAAGATTCCTTCCATTATTGCAGAATACCTGGGTCTATGCAATGCGGACAAATTTACTGGTCATTGTTTGCGCAGAACCTCTGAAACTTTGTTAGCGGACGCGGGGGCAAACATGACCACATTGAAAATACATGGCGGTTGGAAAAGTTCAGCTGTGGTTGAGGGATATTTGGAAGACAGTATGCCTACTAAAAACAAAATTTCGAAATTGATAGCTGGAGTACCATCAACGAGGCCATCAACATCAAAAAACGTTCAATCATCGTCAATTTCTGTTAGTGAAAATCACGAAATAATAGAAAATATTGACTTATCAAAAGCCGGTAAATTCGTTTTTACTTTTTTACTTAACTGTTCATTTAATATAAACGATAAATAAGTCTTTTCGTTAATAAAAAGTTGTTACTTTGTTTACTCGAGGGCAGTTTTTCAAAATATGGAAGAAATTTCAGCCGAAATTCAAAAAGAAGCGAACCTTGCGTGTTTATTTACTATTCCCCACAAGTCAAGGGACATTTATGACAAAGCCTTATATGAATGCATATTTTACCACAACCCACCAGCGAGTTATAATCATAACCCACTAGCGTGTTATGATTTATAACTCACTAGTGTGTTATTTGTTACTTTACTTGCCTAAAATGACATAAATAAATTCTATAACTAGCCGACGTTGGATAAATAAATAAATATACAGCGTAAGGCATTACTAACCTGAACTAAAGTTTTAAATAACACAGGCAATCTTAAACATTTAAATAACAAAGATTTTTCTTCCAGACAATACTATCGAACATCACCATTACTACCAAAGAAGCTGACCAACTTAGTCTACTCGCAACCTCCTGATAATACCTTTACTCGTCAACCCTACCGACCTCAATGAGTTCTCAATGGATGACCTTTTGTTTAACTACAGCCAGCTGGCCCTCATCGGAACCAACCATGCCGACTATATCACTGATAACCTCTCTGAAGTCAATATCAGTAGGTCGGTCACCCGATTGACCTCTCCACTTGCCGTCACAATAGTAGTGCTTTTAGTATTCTTACTATCGCCAATGATACTAATCGGTAACTCTCTAGTGTTAGTAGCTATGTATAGGTTTAAACGATTACGGACGCCTAGTAATTATCTAGTGATGTCACTGGCAACAAGTGATTTGGGTGTGGGTATGTTTATGCCGGTAGGTTTTTACTTAGAACTAAATGGTGCTAATACGTTTCCTGAATTTCAGGTGTGTCTGTTTAGTTACGGTGTAGTGATCAGTTTGTGTTGTGTATCCGTTTTAGTGATGGTTGCTGTCGCAGTGGACAGGTTTACGTCATTAGCAAGGCCTCTGAGGTATAATAATTTAATTACGCATTCGGCAGTGGAGAGGTATATTTTGATATTTTGGGTGTATTCGAGTTTGGTTGGGTTCAGTCCGTGGATGTTTGCAATGTTTTTTGGATCAAAGAAGAGGTAAGATAATTTTTATAATTAACTACTTACACCAACAAAACATACAGAGTCTCCGCTAGTTGATGAAACCCAACAAATCCACAGATTTGTTATGTAAAGTATTGGTATTTAACCAAACCTTCAAAGTTCCTTTCCGATTCTTTTCTCACTTTGGAAATAAACCAACGTGTTTTCACGAAACTTGGTATTAGGTTTTTTGGGACGATAAACTTAAATTTATTAAAACTTTTCATGTAGATTTTAGAGGCCGCTGCTTGCTACCGTTCCCTTGCATTCAAAAAGTCACAAATTTAATGCGCCTGAGTGTATTCACGTTTGGAATAATTATATCGTAAATGTCGCCGTAGCCGTTCTTAAAATATTTGCGTTGTTTCTTGTGCCTAATATTGTCCGACGCACGAGTCCTCAGCTACGAACGGAATTTAAGGAATGTGGTCAAAAACACAACATTGTTGCCGCAATACTCGTGTTTAAATTTCAATGAATCCTTAATTTGTATGGAATTCAAATAGTTTACTTAAAACAATTAGACGTATGCATATCCATGTAGTGTATACACCCTATAAAATATATCCTATTTATTTTTCTCCTAAGTAAAGATAATATTTAAGAAATATTAGTTTTATCATTTATTTTGTTAAATTTCCGCGTCTTATAGAGCGCGGATTCCTGGGCTAGAAATCATCACTTCTGCCTTGATCTTTCTATCGTATATAATAATAATAATAATAATAATAATAATAATAATAATTAAGGTCCTTATTCATAAATGATACAATCAAAGTACTACATTTTGTTATTGGGCGAGGTTCAGTTCACCCTGATTACAATATATGCAACAAGGCATCTGTTCAACTAACCCATAACCAAACTATAACTAGTGAAATAACCATAAAGAAAGAAAGTAGTAGACGAGATAAACGTAAACTAATAAATTATATTTTATCTTTAAAAGTGGAGAGTATTACTAAAAACAACAATTCATTACCCAGGCCGCACTTTCTATTATGATTGCGCACCAAGCTTTTGATAAATAAAATTTCTGAAAACAGGTGCTGACATAGCATAAACATCATTAGGAAGAGCGTTCAATAAATTGACAATGTTGTACGAGAAGGATTGCTTAAAAACCTGCGATCTATGTTGTGGTATTGTAAGCCTACCCTTAAACCTAATATTAATATTGTGTACGTCTGTGCGAAATCTAATCTTCTGATAGAGATATGTTGGAAACTTATTTTTTATAATAGCATAATAGTGGCCAATCATATGCAGATAACGCCTTTGGTACATGCTTAACCAACCATTATCTTTAATTTTATGGGCAATGTGCTCTCGTTTTTTGATGCCAAATATAAGCCGTAAGCAAGAGTTTTGTACTTTGTGTTTTCGCCTTGAATCATATTCGGTCAAGCATGGACCATAAACGCCATCACAGTAATTGAAGTGGGAAAGCACAAGTACATCACACAACATAGACTTTACATTCCTATTAAGGATATATCTATTTTGATAAATAAGTTTTAAGTTGGAGTAAGCTTTCTGAATGCACCTATTCACATGTGCAGCAAACCTCAACTCACTGTCAACATACAGACCCAAATTCTTCACCACAGGATCCAACTTAATATTGTGACCTTGAAACCTTGAACGCCAATATCATGACTGTACCGTTTGATAAACCGTTGTTTTTGTACTTTTCCTCCAAAAACCACCGCCACAGTTTTATTAAAATTTAATTTTAAGCAATGATTACTACTAAATTCACTAACCTTGATCAAATCAAAATTGACTGCGGCGACAGCCTGTGGTGCTTTATCCGGATAAAAGGACAAGTACATCTGAGTATCATCAGCATAGAAATGATTACTGCATGACAGAAAGACTGAAGAAAATGATGACGTATAAAATGTAAATAATCTTGGGCCCAAGATTGAGCCCTGCGGAACACCATTAGTGCCATCTAAAAATTCCGAGTTTTCTCTATTATAACATACTAATTGTTTTCTGTCATGCAGATAATTTGTCATGAGCCCTATTGCTTGATCGTTAAAACTCACATAACTATACATTGCTTTTAAAATATCATGATTTAACGTATCAAACGCCTTGGAATAATCCAACAAAACCAAAATTGACAACTTTCCCTTATCTAAGCTGCATATTATTTCATCTGTTATATTCATTAAAGCAGTATTGCATCCCACACCCTTTCTAAAACCAGACTGTAAATCAGAAATTATTTTATTATTGTTAAAATATACCTGCAACTGACCATCAAGTAGCTTTTCAAAAACTTTGGAAAGGGTGGGGAGAATACTAATGGGACGCAATCATTAAAAGTATTCGGAGTAGCAACCTTGGGCAGAGGAATCACACGCGCTTCCTTCCACATACTAGGAAAGGTGGAGCAAGAAATACTATAGTTCATGATGTGTGTTATATATGGAAGTAAAAAGGGAAGACATAATTGTTTTGTTAAGATATTTATTCCATCAAGTCCTGTAGCTGTACTTTTTATTGTAGAAATTACTTTTAAAACCTCTATTTCTGTTACACTAACAAAATTAAAATTATTATGACATTGTTTATTATTATTATAAAAATCTATTTGACTTTGATTAGGCTTAAGTTTTGGGACAGCATTGATGAAATTATTATTTATAGTATTTGGGTCTGTCAAATGAGTTGGTAAAACTAAGTTTCCTTGAACTGTATTATGAACATTTAATTGTTTTAGATCAGCCCATAATTCTTTTGGTTTTTTATTTTGAAAAGAATTTTGATAATACGCTTTTTTTTCTCTCCTTACCGCTAGTGTGAAACCGTTTCTCAAAGCTTTGTAATAAGACCAATCTGTAGGGCATCTAGTTCTTTTAAACTTACTCAAGGCCTTATCGCTATCCTTTTTAGCCGCTCGCAAAGCATCTGTAAGCCATGGGGCATATGGCTTAGTAATTTTAAAAGTTACATAAGGGGCATGGATGTCAAGTAAACTATATATATTATTACACATAAAATCCACTTTATCATTTACATCGGTTATATCAGAAATGTTGCGACACGGTATTGCTTGCAGATCACTGTAAAATTGTTCCTTGTTAATATTCTTAAAATTCCTGACTGTTTTGAACTGAGTTTTAGCTTTTTCTAATTTAATGTTTATTATAAATGAAATCAATTCATGATCACTAATCTGTACAAAGTCTACGCCTACTGAGTTTACAATTTCCACACTTGATGTTAGAATATAGTCGATAAGTGTCGATGTGGATCCAGTTATCCGAGTTGGTTGATTTATAATCTGAGAAAGCCCGAGTGTCTCAAAACATGTTAGAGCCGAATCAACTTCAGCATTTTCAATTTTAAAAAGGTCAATATTAAAGTCTCCCGCACAGAATTATAACATTATAATCTTGAACTTGCGGGAAGATGCTTATCATCATGATATCTTCAGAAATTTTGAATTGGCGGAGTTTAGAATTATATTATTTAATTTATAATTAATAATTATATTAAATGGTACGTAGCTGCGCGTCAAAAGGAAATCGCACTACTGGAAATGTATTATATAAATCTAGAGGCATTTTTCTATTCTTATGTTTTTACGATTTTAATAGTTAATAAAATATTAATATGAAACGAAGCACCTATGCCACACTAATGTTAAAACAGACATTTTTTACGACTGAACTGCTACGTGGAAAAGAAGAAGAGATGAATAAATTTTTTTTGATTGTCAGAAAAACCAACTTTTACCTAAGCTGCCTAATCAGTAGGCATACTATCCTCACAATATTTATTTATACAACTTTTCTGTTGTGCGTGGACATTCCCATGAGAAACTTAATCATTTAATAGTCACAAGCTTTTGCTGGGCAAGAAACGAATATGCTAAGGAGTTAAATGAAATTTCGTCTTGTATTTATCATCCGACTTTTCCAACATTCGAATAATAAGATTAATCTGTGACGGCTGTGGAGGACAGAATAAGAGTACAACGCTAGTGGGAATGTGTTGTAATTGGCTACTAAAACATAAAAACCAAAATGCTGGTAATGCAGCTTGCATATAAATTCTTTTTCCAGTTCGGGGACATTAATTTATATAACCGAATCATGTGCTTGGAAGCATTGAGAAAGAAATAAAATAAATGGAAATAATAAAGAAACCTGAAGAATATCTTAATATTTTTTCAAAATTTGCTACAGTTTTGAATCTTGGAGGAGAAGGTCAGGATTTCTGCGGGATAGAAGCGGTATCTAAAGTTATTAAACCAACTAGTTCTTGGTATTTTTCTCTTCCTCAGTTTAAAAGGATTATAATTACAAAACATTTTTGGCAAGGGATTTAAGTGCGCGGAGAAGCTACATACAATCCTGACCTAGGAACTGGCCAATTAGTTTGCAAAAGAGGAAAAGAAATACAAGATATTGGTCCCAGTATTATTGAGAAGGAAAATATAGTTAAAGAAAAAAAAGTTGGTATCATAAGTGCGTTGAAAAAGCTCATTATTGCGAGGAATGGAGAACTGAAAAATATTTGAAATTTTACTAACTTGTTTTGAAGGAGAAAAAGATAATACAAAAAATGACGAGAGGCTATGCGAACATGTTCCAACCAAGTATCGAAATTTAAAAAAAGATGTATCAGCATTCTTAAAATATGATAACATTATACCTACCTATGCTTCGTGAAAAATAAAAAATAGTCGTGTTGATATAATTTTATTTTCAAAACGTATTATCTCCAATGTTCAGTTATAAAACGTACAGTCTCCCAATTATTTTGTGTAATACAAGCTTACCTTCGAATATTTCTTTAATTTTACATCTTAGCAGATATATTACAAGATTATATTAAGCTATTAATTCATTGAAATTTATGTTTTATCTATAACCTGATTATGAATCGTTTTTATTGATTTTTCCTAAAAGAACATAAGTGGAGATAGTACGCTTTTGATACTAGACACCTCATATTATATTATATTTGATCTTTTGTTATGAGTTTCCTGGGGATTAGTTCCAAGAATTATTTTTATTTTTGTAAAACATTTTTGTTATTAATAAATCTGTACGTATTTGTTTTTATATTTTGCGCAATTTTAAGAATTTTCTCTGCATTTTTATAATTTCTTTAAGTAATTAGGTTAGTTCAGGTTAGTTGCCCATCGCTTTGTTTTCCTTCTCCTTTCACGTAATTTTCTATGTCCACTATTCAGGGTTCTTCAACTTTTTCTTATTTATTATTGTTGTAAGTATCACAAACCTTTTTTGCTTTTTTTTACCTAGACTCTATTTATCTTCTACGTTGTCTGCTAATCTTTATTCTGTAAATTATTAGTCAGGTAGTTCTTTTTTTGATGTTCTAATCCTTTTACTATATTGTAGCTCTACAACCGTGTGGTGAACTATATCTTATGTTAGAAGTTGTTCCAAGCTTAATTTGATGACATAAAAAAGTATTAGACTCGTGACCATAGGCGTCGCTCCTACCAAATAATTAAAATGGGGATTGTTGTAAATTTTTAAAATGATTAAATAGTACATATTACAGCTTGTTCAGTACAGTTTATAATATCGATAAACGATTTGTAACCGTGACTTCGCCTGCAGAAAATACTTTTAAAATGGTCTTTCGGTAAAAAACAAATGCTCATTTTGCCGAAAAAAATTTCAAAAAATTGTCTTTGTCCAGCCAGGACAGCGAGGAGGTATGAGTTTTCCTCGCCAAGAAAGGAAAGGGGCAGGTACTATGTTAGTTGGAATACACGATTAGTGGTTAGAATTGACTATATGTATTTTAACAACAAATTGATCGCATCATCAGAATCACAGTAAATGTTCTGTAATATAACAAGTTTTTAAGATACGTATTGAACGATCAAAATTAATTTAAAATTGATAAACAATTTAATAACTGGAATAGTCAGAACTTTCAGATGTAGAATCGTTTCCAGGTCGGATTACTACCTGCGGTATAGGTGGTTAAACAGGATATCCATTTTCTGTTGTTATAGGTAACATGAGCTAACCAATTTTTCCATTCATCGCTACTCGTTTCGTTATTACCTGCCGAATATTGTCAACGATAACTGCGGTTAAAGTTGGAGATTGATTATTGAGTGATATTCTTTGCTAATAAGACCAACACACGTAGCAATCTTTACTTTTGGGATGATGACGCATTTTCCTCTCAAAGACGGTATACCAAAAATACAATTTGTGCTGTCTACTCAACCATACTTAACAACATCATAATTATCAAAACCAAGTTTCGTCAAATGAATTTACTCAACCATACTTAACAACATCATGATTATCAAACCAAGTTTCGTCAAATGAATTATACTTTTATCGGGTTTATGGTACTTCTCTATTTTGCGCAAATAGTCCTGTCATAGTTCAATAATACGCGGATATTTCATTATAACCATTAAACCATTAGATTATCTAATTTTTTATGTTTAAAGTCACATTTTTACAAGACACTACGCAATGTTTCTAAAGATTGGTACGAACCAGTTCTAAAGTTGCCACTATATTATCCTCGTAAAAGTTGTAAATAGTTCGCAGAATAAAATTCCCTGTGGTATTGTCAGCCGGTTTGAAGTTTTGATTTATTGGTTTGCGCTTTATGGAATGACCCGTTACAGTCCCCAAATTAATTACGTTATAAATTCTTATAAAATCCAAATTGTGTTAATTTATTACAAGTACATTTTTAGTCTTTCCCGGATTTTTCTTTAAACACGCGTACATATTTAAAATATTGCGTTGACATTGAACATATATATAATTGTTTCTTAATTCCGGACTTATTTCGCTCTTGATTGCCGACTCTGGCATCGACTCATTATATACCTGCGATAATTCACCTTGACCTTCTGTTTCAAGTTGTCGCCAAAAAGCCATACTGATATAAGAAAATATAGGTACCAAGTAAAAACTCACTTGTCCGAAACCACACAGTTATATGAGGAAATGAAACATGTAAATTACAGTAAATCGTTTCAACCAGTCACGCCGCTGTCTGATTCCCAATATCGCATACCTCAAACATCAACTGATTTTAAAGCTGATAAGGGATCATCTCATTGGCAAAACCTCTAACTATTTGCTGTTCTTGTCTACAGCATATAAATTTGTATTTATATGCTGTTCTATTAATTTTCCCACTCGGAAAAAATAGTTCGCACTTTAAATTGCTGGTGGGCCTCGACGATCTATCGCCAAGGTGTTGCCACTTCTACAAAGTTCTCGTAAGTATAGGAGAAACATAGGGGTTTGTTAATTGTTTATATTTTTTGGTTTAACAACAGTGAAATTCCTTTTCAGTTTGATTTAAATTATTTTTTAATAAATAATATTTCTGAAGTACTAAAGAAATTATTGTAATATTCATGAATTACTTGTTGCTTCTTCCTTTGACATTAAAAATTTCTTGGTTCTTCTAACTAGCTTTCAAAGATAGTTACTGACTATTAATTAAATACAGATACAAAATAACACTTTTTATAATAAAAACTTGAAGAATTTTTAAAAAATGATCTGACAACCCCGATTATGATGCCGGTCCCTTTATATCCTTCTGTACTGTTGACTTCCTAAGTTAGCCTTTCTTGGTTTTTACTTCTATTTGCTGCAGACTTTTCTTTTCGAATGTTAAGCTTCTTTGTTTGTTCTTTTTTCATTGCTGTTTTCTTTTTTCATTCTTTTTCTCTTGAAAGTCGTTGTTCTCTTCCAGTTTTTTTATGTTAATTTCTTGATATCTTTCATGATAATTTAGCATTCAGGGTGGGAGCCAGTCTTTCGGCATTTTGTATGTGTGCTGCGGCTGTGATATTATGTGTGAATTTGTTATTAGATTATTTGTTGATACGTCTGTCCGTGTGTGGTAGTTCGTAATTGTCTTTGTTATGTGTTGTCCAATCATTTCAATTTTCATTTTGTCATGTGGTATTCTAACTGGTACGTGTCTTTGCACGTTTAGTGCGATTCTAATTGTCCTATTTTGTAAGATTTATAGTTTTTTGAGTCTTGTCTTGCTTGCTGTACACCATGATGATATTCTGTATGTTAGTACTGGTCTGATAATTGTCCTATATATTGTCATTTTCGTCTTGTTTGTGATATTGCTGTTTTTACAAATTAACGGGTACACTGCACCCAATTGTCTCTGTGCCTTTGCGACTCTTTCGTCAACGTTTTCGTGCCAGGTAAGTATCTTATCGAAGACAAGAGCCTTAATCTCCAGGCTTCAAGTCATTTTTGCAGCACAGGTACATGCTGTTGCAAACTTTCGACCACTCTCCAGGGCACTCCTGAGGTGGCAGTTATTGTAGCATCGTATGCAAACAGATATAGTTCTGTCTGATTGCTGTGCGAAATGTCTGCTGTGCAAATATTATAAAGATTTGCCGCGGGGGGTGACCCTTGTGGGACCCCTGCTTTGATTTTTCTAATCGTTGAAATTGTATTTTCAGACGATACTGCAAAGGCCCTGTCTATAATTAGCTGATAAGGTAATCAGGCATGCCTGCCTTTATTAATTTTAGTACTAGTCCGTCGTGCCAGACTTTGTCAAAAGCTTTAAAAACGTCAAAAAGGACTGCTCCTGTTGACATGCGATGATTAAATCCTCTTAGAATGTTGGAGGCCAGTCGTGTTGTCTGGCGCACCTTGCAATAAGCAGCTCCAAAACCGAACTGCTCTGATGGTAATACGTCATTGTTCGATACAAAATCGGTTATCCGATTTAATTTCAATTCTTCAACAACCTTGCCTAAACATGATAGCAGACTCATTGATCTGTAGCTGGCAGCCAACGTCAGATCTTTCCCAGTTTTCGGAATTAATGCCACCTTGGCCTTTTTCCAAGTGTCTGGAAAGCAACATTTTTCGAGTGTAGCTTGGGCTATGTTTACCAGATCCATTGCTGTTTTCTCTGGCAAATTTTTGAGCGCGTTGTTCCTTATGCCGTCAAAACCGGGTGCCTTTTTTGCACCAATATCGTGCAGTACGGAGGTAACTTCCTCAACGGATATACGTGGAAAATCAATCACGTTTCTAGGTGTGTTTTAATAGATTTCTATTGTCCTAGAGACTCGCGCATCTCTTTCAGGGTCCGTTGACGAAAACAAACTGAACTGTTCACTTAGACTGTCAGCAATCAGTTCAGCTTTTATCCTAGGATCTGATGCAGATTGATTGGTTTGAGGATCTCCGATGTATGACATAGTTTTACGTCCTCCCTTTGTCAGGGATCTTGTAAGCTTAAAAATTGTGTTGCCCTCAATTTTCAGGTTTTTAGTCTTTCTTTGCCATACATCAGATTCCTTTTGTTTTAATGAAGCCCTTGTTTCGGCGGTTGCCTTGTTTGCCTGAACTTTGATGCGCGATTCGCCAGTCTTGTATGCTTGCCTTAGTAGCTTATTTTTATCTTTGATTCGTTGAGCGAGTTCGCCTCCAATGACGCCCCACTTCGAAAATCTGGATGTAGTTGTCATCGAGGGTTCAGTCATTGCCGAGTCTATATTCGCAGCAGTGACTTTTCTAACGGCTTCTTTCACTTCTAAGTCAGACTGAATTGGCGCTATGCTTTCGCATTCTTCGAGCTTTCGCCTAAAGACCAACCAGTTTGTTCTGATCTTAGAACTGAAGCCATAGCTTCTTTCGGCCTGATTACCGTGCTCAACAATAACTGGCCTGTGATCAGAGGTCAACTCTGACAGCACAATTGGCTGTGTGTTCTTAATGACAAAAATATCTATTAATTCCGGCAATGAACCTGTTTAATGGTGTGTGGGTTACTCCGGCGGCAAAATATGGTAGTTTAAATTTAGTGAATTGTTAAATAGGTGGAGACCTCTTTTATTTTGAGCCCGACAGCCCCAAATTTTATGTTTCGCGTTGTGGTCCCCCCCTATTATTACTGGATCATTACGCTCAAAGATTTTTGCCAGACAGGCTTGGTCAAAATTAACTGCCGGACCGCAATAAACAAAACCCAATTTTATCCAGTTATGCTTGGTTTTAATTTTTATGAATGTACCTTCTATGTGAGTATAAGCTGACAGGCCTGGCACGGCTTGTGCAACGATATGTTTCTTGACAAGAACCATGATTCCGCCTAAATTTCGGCCATGTCGATCATCTCTAAAGATGTTGTAGTTAGGGAATGTAAGCCGTTCTCCTTTGAGCTATGCTTCCTGTATAAGAAGTATATCAATGTTATACCTTTGTACAAAATCAATAATTTCAAACTTTTTGCCTTTAATCCCGTTCATATTGATTGTCGCCAAGCTGAAGAAAGCGATTTCAGTTTACGTCGTCATTAATGAATATTATTTAATAAAGTCGACATCATGTTTTGAACTTGTTCCTGCAACTTGAAACTCAGAGAGCAAGGCCTGCATTGATTTCTGCATTATTGTTTGCCATGCCTCTGTACCTTTCATGTTTAAATTCAAGTTTTGATTTTGATTGTTATTTTGATTTTTATATTTAAGAGAATTGTTATTTTGGGTGCCCCATGTAAAATTTGATTATGGTGCTTCTATAAAATTTGTTTTATTATTAAATTTTGCTTTAATTTGATCTAAATGATCCTTGCATTCCCTTCAGTTGGAGGCGTGGGCTTCGCCGCAGTTAGAACATTTAAGTGCCTGCGGGTTCGGGCATTCTGGCGACATATAATTTTTCGCACATTTCATACACTTAAAGGGTGCATTATATTTATGCTGGGAGTGCCCGAACAGCTGGCACCTATGGCATTGTGTAACTTGAGGTTTAGTCCTCTGTGCTTCTATTTTAATACGAATATGGTCAATTGATTTTAAGTCGTAAATTATTTTTTCTTCCCTAGGCAGAATGACGAATACCAAAGGCATGGCAGACCCGTCTGCACGTTTCTATCTGATTACCCTCGAGGGAGTGAGGCCCAACTCTTCCAGGTCGGCTTTAACTTTGTTGTCAGACCAGGTCTTAAGTACCCCTTTGAGGACGACATGAAGTTCTTTCTCCTCTGCGAACTTAAACGAATAGTGCAGAATATCTTGCTCCTTAAAGAAGGAAACAATTTTTCTGTAGTCATTTGGTGTTGAAGGGTGGAGCTTTACTCCCTCTTTAATTGCTAATGCATTTCCGAAATCAATTTTTCTTTCTTTTATAATGTTTAGAGACTTTTGAGTATAGTTCTTTATGGCGGTGTACAATTGGCGGTACTTTTATTTTGTATATGTCCCTTGTCTCTTTATTTTGTTCAGTGTCCTTTGTCTGTTTTTTATTTATTTCGTCTTGTATTGTTGTCTGTTTTGTTTTTGGCTTTCGCCTAATTACTTCAAGAAATTCGCTTTCACGAATTTCATTTACTGCCGGCAGTGCCGGAAATTCATCGTTTTGTTTTATGTTTTTCCTTTTAGCGTCTGAGTTAGTGAGTTTGTTAGTCGACTGGCGCTTCCTCTGCTCGTTTATTGTTTTGTAGGTTTGTTGGTCATCGTCTTCGCTGTCCACATTGATTTCTCGTCTTGCTTCGGTCATTTCTATGTCTTTACAAATGTCTATTTTGTCTAAATCTGCTTGTCTTTTGTTGCTAGTCATTTTTGTTTGTTTTATAATTGTTTTTGTCACGTTTGTCATATCTGTAATACTGTTGTCGTGTATTAAAGCATTTGTAAAGGTGTCACTGAGTTTTGGTTGTGCTCTTGGTGTATTTGTGTGTGTTTTAGACTGGCTCTCATACCTTCGTATTATCTCTGCCAGCTTCTCATTCTGTTCCATTAAATCTAGCATTGCAGCGTGTTTTTCAGCATTTAGTTTTGCAATAGTGTCGTCCAATCTCTTAGACCATATATCATGCTGCTCCTTTAGGGCTGTTGCCCACTTTAGCTCTTGGTTTGACGCGCGTTCCTCCATCTCCCGCCTTAGATCACTGGGTAGTGGAGGATTTGCCAGGTGAATGTTATCCTCGTCAGAGGAGAAGTCGTGAATTTCGCAGTCTTTCGGGAGGATAGGTGGTTTGGCCGGCTTCGTAGGTAAGGGATTCATCCTTCCTGCTATAAACTACTTCTCTAAAACTTATTTGCTGTTTTATCACAATTTTTTACGAACGTTGTCACTCCTGTCAGGGTGACACGCCGGTCCCTTTAAAGTCCGGTCGAACCTTTTTTATGTCATCAAACTGACTTTGGAAAAAGTATACTAAAGTTTGCAAAAGCGACTTTATTTTTTCTTGAAAATTGACTCGACTAAGCCACGCCAATACAGTATCTGTCATCATGACTTTCTATCATCTACAGTCAATTAAACAGTTCAATTGATCTAGAATGTAGTCAAATTAGGTAGGTACCTACTCATTTTGTTTTTAATATTTTGGTGTGAAATTTTCTTGCCGAATCTCCTACTGGTATAAATTAATAACCGAATCTCTTTTCTCCTTTATAAATCGCCTAAGAAAATTATTTCACGGCTACGGCTCAGGATAATTTCTAAAATATTGCTGACCTCGAAAAAATTTTCGGCAATAATTTAAGCACTATAGAGCGATATTTATGTTCTTGTAAAAGTATATTAATTACAATAAATAACTTTTAATTTCTTTTATTTATTATTTCATTTAAACAAGTAGGACGATATAAATTAAATGCACTTTATGTTCATTCTTTTTTTTTTTAATATAGAGTAAGGACGGGATAAGCTGTCATAAAGAGAACACAGCTTGCTTGCTATTTGACCATGAGCATTAAAACTAAATCCTTTAATAAAATAGCTTTAAACTTTGTCCAAGGACGACATTCTCTGAGTCTCGAAGATAACAATATAACCATCCTTTCAAAATAATTACGACAGCGTAATGCCATCAAAAAGTATTTTTGGAATACAATAGTGGATTTTATTTAAAGTAAAAAAAAAATTGAAGGAATAAATTACATAGGTATAATTATTTTCGTATGTATAAAGTTGAAGTTAACATAATAATTTGCCTTTACATGCAATGAATAATATGAAATCGGTGGTAGAACCATCCTCGAAGAAGGTGTGCACAGATATAAATACCGTAGTTCTATTATTGGAAAACGTGGAAAACCCTTAATTTTCGCTCATTTTCTGAATGTTAGGTATCGAGGTGGCTGATAATGATTCCGAGTTCTTTTTGGCAGTCATAGTTTCTGAGAATGAAATTTTATTTACACCTCCGACGTTAGTGGCATCATTAAAAGACAAATAGGGGTGTAGTCAATTTTATCAACTTAATGCATTTACTGTCAGGTTATTTTAAGTGATAGATACAAAAATCGAACTCATTGGACATTGCAAGCAACAAGAGACACTTAATTGTTTTAGGTGACATTATTAAATTTATTTTATGCTTATATCGCACCCGGTACAGAATAGTATCGTTATTCAGCGTGTTATTACTGTTCTCATTAAGATCTACCGATCTCTAACAGGTATATTCGTAGCTAGAGTAGTTTCTGCGTGACGCCCTGAGGTTCCTTGGCATCTTACCGCAGGAAAAGTGCCTCAAGTTAGTTTGCGACTGTGCTAGTTATTGCGCAGCAACATGCTGCGAAACCGTTCCAACACAAATTGTGGCGCAGTTACTGACTGAAGTAAGACCCACAGACAGTCATAACCTAACATTGTGATCTCTTTATTTAGTAAAAGCTGAATTAGCAATACTGGAGAGCAGTGGCAGATTGTGAGGGGGGCACGGGGGCGCGTGCCCCCCCCCACCCCCACGTCATAATAATTTCACGAACCAACCTAAGCCCAACACCCAAAATTCCAAACACAGCGACAAAAAATTGTACTGTCACAACTAAATATATTTTTCCGATGTAAAAACTTTACAGCATTTAGGAATATTATCTTAAAATCAGCTTTTCAACGTGGTTTGATAATTAGCGAGGAGATGGCGCAAATGCAAGATAAAAAGCATACATTTTAGGATTTTAGGTAACATTCGTGTTTTGTTTAAAAAAGAACATCGCGACTTTATTGAAATCTTTCATTTATTTATAAGTTTAAATCTCCCTATTTATTGTTTGTATTACTTTATTTTTCTAATATTTACAAAATTGTGTTCAATAACATAGAATTGGCTCAATCAGCCTATGGCACTGTAAGTTTTTAATGTCCCATTTGAATTTTATTGGTGAGTTAATATTAAACTACTTTTTAGATTAAGGACTAATTCAGCAATTGAATTACAAGTGCCAGCTATGTACATATTATGAATAAAAAACGAAATAAGCAGACACAATTAAGTCTGATGAATTTTTTAAAGAAAAAAAAAGCGGATGATTCCGTTTCCCCTGATGGCAGTTCTGACGCAACGGCTGATATACAACACTATCCCATCGTCCCTGCACTTAAAAACTTTACAGAATGTTTGGCTTCCACTTCCACTAGTTTGACTTCTAATATTGGCACAAGTTTTACCGATTATGAATATACTAGAGATATTGGTTCATATGGTTTGCAGTACCGAAGTAATATCAGACGAAGGACGCTATAATATATTATGTGATCCATGGCTCCCAAATGAAAATTACAAGTTTCCGTGTGTTGCGCAAGGAAAAGAAAATCGTTCTTTTAAATTGCATTGGATTAAAGAATTGCCTTGGTTGTCGTATAGTCAGAGGTTTGGTGGTGGTTTTTGTAGAATATCTGTGTTGTTTGGGAAGACTGACGGGGGTCGAAGTCATGCTAAATTAGGAAAATTGATAACTATACCTTTATCTTCATATAAAGATGCTAAAGAAGATTTTAGGGCACATGAAAAAAACGACTATCATAAAAATAAGGTTATTAATAGAAATAAAGGTCTGTCTTTACCACCAAATAACTTTATTTGCCCCTCTAGGGTAGAACACAAGGGTTATAAAAATACATAAAATGACGATGAATTAAATTAAATTTCTTAATGCATGTGTTGTACTAGTTTCGACTTTAGAAAAAGTCATCCTCAGCAACTAACCATTTAAGAAATTTTTTTATATAAAAAGAAGTTAAAACAGTTGGGGGAGCAGAGAGGTGATTCAATAATACAATACAATATAATGCAGATTATGCAACCTTTGGAATCGACAGGAGTTTAGTATAAGAACGATGTATCTCCATGTGAAGGTAGGGGTTGATAAAGACAGACCTTTATTTTTATTTACAATCTCGCCACAGAATATGGACTACTTCTTAAATCATAAGGTTATTAAGTCTTAGAATTTTGTTGATATCGTTCAGGGAAAAAAAATGAATATCGAAACAGCATTAGATAGTGCTAAGCAAAGAAGAATTGAAAGTAACAGATAAAAACTAATACCAATTATTAAAACCATAATATTTTGCGGTGTTCAAAATATTGCTTTAAGAGGTCACCGGGACGACGGAACTATTTCTTTGAATGACGGTGACGGTGATGAAACCTTAATAAATATAGGAAATGTTAAGGCTTTATTAAAATTTCGGGTGGATGCAGGAGACAAGATTCTTGAAGATCATTTGTGGACTGTGGGTCATAATGCTACTTTTGTAGGTAAAACAACACAAAACGTACTAATACAATGCTGTGAAAAAATTATTCAAAATAAAATTGTGAAAAAATAAAAGCGTCACAGTTTTACAGTATACTGGCGGACGAGACGACCGACGTTGGTATTTCCGAGCAGCTCTCATTTTGTGTACAGTATTTTGATCAAGAGACGTGTACCTTCAAAGAAGATTTCCTTGGATTTACAAAAGTAATGGAGTTAACTGGCGAAAATTTGGTAAACACAATAGTAGACCTACTAAAAGCAGCAGATTTGGATATTGCATTCCTACGCGGTCAAGGCTACGATGGAGGTGCAAATAAGAGTGGTGCATTTAAGGGTGTTCAAGGAAGAATTTTAGATATGCAACCTCTTGCTATTTATACTCATTGTGCTAATCATAGGCTAAACTTAGCCCTAAACAAAGCAAGTACTGTGCCCATTATTCGAAATACTGTCGGTATAATCACAAGTGTCAATAATTTTTTAAGAGAATCCGCCTTAAGAACACAACTTCTAAGTTCAAAAATCGGGGAAATTTTACCAGCACAATAAGCAGTAAAGGCTAAAAAAATTTGCAAAACTAGATGGGTTGAGAGGCACGATGGAATTCTACATTTTTTAGAAATATTCCCTGCAGTAGTATGCGCACTGGATGAGATAATAGCAGTTCACATGCCTCAAGTACAGCCCAGTCCCTATTCGCCGAAATTTGTAAATTTGAATTTTTTTTAAGCCTTAAAATTTCAAGGATATTTTTGTCCATTATACTTCCACTTTCAATCCAGTTGCAGAGCTACAGCCTTGACTACAGCAAAGGCATGTTAATGATTGAGCAGTGAAATCTGCGTTAAACAGAATTTGAGAAAATTCTGAAAATGAATTTAAAAGCATATTTGATGAAACGAAAAGTATTGCTCAAGAAATGGACGTTGAAATTCGGATTCCTAGAATCACCGCTTTTCAACGAAACCGTGCTAATGCTCGCTTGACTGATTCTGAGGACTCTTTTCGAGTTAAAACATATTTGCCCTACCTGGATTTCCTTATTTCCGAGCTAGATGTCCGCTTTGATAACAAAAATAATATTGTTATTTCGCAGTTACAAAAAGTAGTTCCCAAGTAATATTTTGAATCTAACTTTCCCGATCGAGAAATTGTTGATGCCGAATAAAAATATGAATGCGACTTACCCTCAAGTATAGACGCCCTTCGTGGAGAATTAGTTTTATGGAAAGAGCTTTGGATAAGCAAACCGCAAAAAGTTGATAATCCAATGGAAGCTTTCAAATTATCTTCTATGTTTCCTAACATACAGCGCATCTTAAGAATTCTTTGTGTTTTACCAGTCACAACTGCAACTGCTGAAAGGTATTTTAGCGCTTTAAAAAGAATAAATACATTTTTCAAGGTCAACTATGGGTCAGGAGAGGTTGGCCTGAGTATGCTGCATATTAACAGAGATATTGGAGTAGATCCTGAAGAGGTTTTAAATCTATTTATACAGAAGCATCCTCGAAGACTACAATTAGAATTTATTTAAACTTTTTATTCTAGATTTATAATAATTTAAAACTCTTCAAAAATGAAGCCCTCTGGGAACTTATATCTAATGTGCGCCCAGAGGCGCAACTAGGGGGGGGAGGGCTAGGGAAGCTTAGCCCCCCAATTAGCTCATTAGCCCCCTCAAACAAAATTACAATATTTGCATTATTTTATTTCTTTCCATCATCGCCGACGACATTGCGACGACAAAATTTCACCCCCTAAATTCAATATTGTTGAAAAATCAATTTATTTCTAAGGAAGGAAGATTAAAAATATTTATTCAAAGTATGTGTAACAATAATAAAAGTGTTAAAAAATTGTTTTAGGTAGGTACATTAAATATAAGAAAAATCGTAGGGCACTAATCGATTAGGTAATTATTATTTCTACAATTTTTTAGGCCATCAAGCATGTTGACATTAATGACTCTTGGTTATTCTGTTAAAATCGTATAATGTAATTTAGCTTGTGAATCTATATAGTGAAATGACAATTCCTAAACAAGAAGAAATTTAAAAGGGAGAAGGAAATTGATTGAAAACTAATCCTACGATCAGACTCAATTACTTCACTACCTACCTATTTCAAACAGATCAAGTTAATCTCCAGGGAAATTGAGAATAGTGTCCTAACAAAAACTGATGGAGGCGACACCGAGAATAAAATTAAAAAAAAAAAGATAAACGCAAACATACTTTATATTAAAAAGGTATCCTTAGTTTACCTCGATAGAACTTACGGTTTTTGAATAAAATCGTTTTAAATAGAATCACGTCTATAAACGACATAATTAATAAGAATAATAATCAAAGTGAAATTTGTGAATAGAAGGCCATGGATTAAAATTGATATTTTGCTTCCTTTGACATTTCTGTGTCAGACATTGTCAGCTGTTATTACTGTTGTAAAGTTAGATAAAATAAATAAGAAAATGCAAAATTTTTCAAACCACGAGCTTACCGATATCTATTTTGTATACGGATATTGTAATGGACGTTCCTTTGCTGCGGTACAGGAATATCGCAGACGTTTTCGCAACGGAGACTTCCTGGACGCAAAGTATTTGATAGGGTTCATAGAAATTTGATGAAGAATGGTTCGTTTCAACGCCTTCGCGGGCAAGGACGACTTAAGGGGGACTATGATTTGAAAAATGCACTTTAACAAATAGTAGATAATCCCCAAGTTAGACTCAGACCATTGGCTACTGAAGTCAACATTCCGAAATCAGTTGTCAATTTGCTAATGAACGTTTTGTGGTCTAGTGAGGCAATATTTAGTAAAACTGAAGTGTTTAATACTCGTAACACTCACTTTTGGCACGATGAAAATCCAAGAGCAGTCCGAAGAACTAATTGTCAATATGGGTTCTCCGTCAATTTGTGGTCGGGAATAATTGGAAATCAGTTAATTGGTCCAATTGAAATGCGCAATTATTTAACCAGCGAGAGATATTTGGCCTTTCTTCAAAATCAGTTAGCAGGACTATTGGACGGAGTATCCTTAAGGTTCAGGTTGGGGATGTATTTCCAACACGACTGTGCCAATGACCATTTTGGACGGCCTGTTCGTAACTGGTTAGACGAGAATTATCCTGAAAGGCAGAGGTGGACCAGTATCCTGGCCAGCGAAAGCGCCGGACTTAAATCCACTCGATTATTATTTTTGGGGTCATATGTGCAACATAGTTTATGCAACAGAGTTGGATACCCGTGAGGATCTGCTTCAGCGAATTTTTCAAGTTGGAAATAAAATAAAAAGTAATCCTTTTCAGATTCTTCGGGCACCTCACAACATTCGCCGTGGAGCTGGACTTTGTATCAGAGAAAATGGGGGTCTATTTATTATTAAACAACCCTATTTCATGTCGCAATATTACTCTCTAAATAAGTTGTCATATTTATTTCGTTTTCAATTTATTTAGTTTCGTAAGGGGCGTAAGAGCTGACGCGTATATTTTAAAGCCATTTACTTTCATTAATTTTGTAGTTTTTAGTACATTTTTGATATAAAAGCTTTAAGAATAATTTTATTAATTTACTCCTTGATAGACGTGATTTTTTTAAAACGATTTTACTCAAAATCTGTAAGTCCTATCAAGGTGAACTAAGGGTGCCTTTCTTACGCTGGATACTTTGAAATTTACGACTGCTTCAAAAAATGGTATTATTTTAACTCTTAACCACCCCGGTAAGTGACGCCTAAGACTAAATCTTTGACATTCTGAATTCAGAAACTGATTTATCGTTAAAAGTTTATAACCATACCTAATTTCAAAATTTAATTATGAACGGGTTCGAAAATATTTAGAAAATAAACGATTTCAGCGTTCCCCATTCGAGGGGGGATAGCTCCCTTAACAAGCATTTCTGCACTTATGCCCATATGAAAAATTTTTATTATCTTTAGTCGGAGTATATGATGGTAAAGTATTGCCCCTTAATTTCGGGACACCCTGTAAATGACTCGTTACATATCAACAAGAGTAATTTTAGGGGTTGAAATATCAATTTGATAAGAACAATAAATGGCTGAAGGGACTCATTTCCAGCAACTATTGCGAATGTTAATAAAACAAAAACTCGTAAATGGTTATGTGCAGCAAAAAAACACAAGAAAGAAACAGTTTTCGTAGTGATAGGCATGAGGTTTTGACCAAAAATATATTCTGCAAATAATGCAATGGCGTACCACATTGTTGAGATAAACAAGTGGTATACAATACGCATACCACTGATGAATCGAGAGATGCTTAATGTAGTGTAATTGTATGCATTAGTGAGAGTAACCTGCGGTCTACTGAAATACCTTATTAATGCAGTCTAACTTCCCTCATATATAATTCTCCCTTGAGTGCCTATGCTTATCATGTAGAATCTGTAGTCCACTTAACCGAAACGAACTGCCGGCGGGTTGTAGTGTAGAGTAATGACAAGCATGGTGTGAGTGTGGTGTATCTACCCGATTCATATACCAACGTAGCGTGTAATAATTTTGCATATTTCAATTTCTCACAGGTCACAGTATACCTTACTCCAATAATGTGTTATTAGATCTAGTCTTTTCAAGTAATTTTGGTGTATGTGTTGGATATTGCGGTTAACTTGATATCAAACACCATTGCGCATCATACAGCCTATTTTATAGAGATTCCTACAAATAATGTACCACGTATATTGGGTTGTAATGTATTTTATTATGATTATAGGAATTGTAACTTTTCCTTCTAAATGATATTTTGGCTGATGATGATGTGAGTTGATTGAACTTGAATTGAATCCAAATAAATGCGATGTGATTACGTTCATACGATTAAAGTAAAATTTTTATGTTGACTACTCAATTGATGATACAGTATTGAGGCGTGTCGATAAAACCAAAGACCTTGGTATAATTTTCGACTCAAAGTTAATATACAACTCTCACATCGAAACTATGGCCAATTAGGCTTTTAAGAAGTAGGGTTTTACAAACAGCGTTACCAAAGATTTATCGGTAGAGTCCTATAGAACATTATGTATGTATCTTTTGCGTACGTCTCTTGAATGCGGTTCTTCGGTGTGGTGCCCATTCTATGGAGTTATGTGAACAAGTTGGAAATAGTACAAAAAAGATTTGTTAACTTGGTTTTTTTCGGAATGCATAGAAATACTGATTACTGTCTGAATTATGCCCGGAATTGCTCGGATGTTTCTCGCTTAATACAGCTTATTCGATATGGAATACAGAATGGCTGCATGTCGGACTTTATTCCTCGAATTATGGAATGAATGATTTACTAACACGGATGTGTGGATTGTTTTATTGTTACAAATTAGATCCCTTCGCTGGCCAATCCAGTTTTGTGGAAGTTGTTTACTCCACTAAAAACACCATAACTTAGTTGTTTTAATGATTATTTTGAGGATTGCTCCTAGCAGGATTAACTGCTTTATTGGTATTATTGCTCTTTGGTTGTGATGGACTTATTTAGCCACACTGCTGTGTTATAAAATTTAAATTCAAATTTATATTATGTTAAACTGTGTTCACTTCTAACGCATGCATTTAGCGTTTTTTTGTTTGTTATAATATGTAGAATTTATTTTGTAATTTGTTATAAACTAAATGGAGTATTCCGAAAATGAATAAATAAATTCTAAATTTGAATTACTTATCTTGTGTTTTGTAGATTTTCGAAAACAAAGGAGAATTTTGTAAATTTTAACACTTTGTATATTAGAAACGAAGCATTTTAGATCACACATGTACATGATTTTTTTTTTAATAAAGCTGACTTGAGAATATGCCCTAAAATTTATTTTACGGGATACACCCTGCATATTAATTAAAACAGTTAAAATAGTAAGTTATTCTAAGCTAAATTCCAAACTGTAGAACCGTTTTAGTGTAATTAAAAATGTAAAGAAGTAGCCGTTATCTAGCCACCATAAAACAATAATTTTTCGGATCGTCATTCACGATACTTTTTATTTTTTACCTGAGAGCAGTTTATTAAATGTAGGTCATATACCAAAGCATTAAGATACGAATTAAGCAAATGAATATAATAAACTCTTATATTGTAAAAATTTCATTATAGGTGTTTACAAACGACGTTCGCTATTTTTCGATAGCTTGGTTTTTGCAATATTATTTAATTATTAATTTTCCAATTTGCAGCAAATTTACTTATCTTTTTATAAGAAATTACCAGTAAGCTGGTACGCATAATAGTGATCGACTAAAAGTAAAATTGATTTAGACATTTAACCCAGCTGTGCAAACTCATTACCTTTCTAAGAGGCCCCAAAACAGGAACTGTGTTCACTTCTGACGGATGCATTTAGCGTTTTTTTGTTTGTTATATGTAGCATTTATTTCGTAATTTGTTATTAACTAAATGGAGTATTCCGTAAATGAATAAATAAATTCTAAATTTGAAATACTTATCTTGTGTTTTGTAGATTTTCGAAAACAAAGGAGAATTTTGTAAATTTTAACACTCTGTATATTAGATACGAAGCATTTTAGATCACACATGTACATGAATTTTTTTTAATAAAGCTGACTTGAGAATATGCTCTAAAATTTATTTTACAAGATAGCATATTAATTAAAACAGTTAAAATAATTATTCTAAGCTAAATTCCAAACTGTAGAACTGTTTTAGTCTAATTAAAACGTAAAGAAGTAGCCGTCATCTAGCCACCATAAAACAATAAGTTTTCGGATCGTCATTCACGATACTTTTTATTTTTTACCTGAGAGCAGTTTATTAAATGTAGGTCATATACCAAAGCACTAAGATAAGAATAAAGCAAATGTATATAATAAACTCTTATATTGTAAAAATTTCAATATAGGTGTTTACAAACGACGTTTGCTCTTTGCCGATAGCTTGATTTTTGCAATATTAATTAATTATTAATTTTCCAATTTGTTTACAAGGGCAGCAAATTTACTTATCCCTTTATAAGAAATTACCAGTAAGTTATTACGCATATTAGTGATCGACTAAAAGTAAAATTGATTTAGACATTTAACCCAGTATCTCCAGCTGTGCAAACTCATTCTATTACCTTTCTAAGATGCCCCAAAAATTAAATTTTAGGCAACAAAGTCTTTTAATTTGCTCCTTTACAATTTTTTACAGATTTTACTTAATTATTAAATGTAGGTCATATTTAAGAAGGTTAGGTTTAAAAATATTATTAATAATAACAGTGCTATGTAATATATTAAATTAATATTATATAATTTAACTTTTGTTGAAATTATTGTCAACACGTTCACTACTAAAGAGCTTTCGGACAGATGGGTCTCAGAATTAACTAACGTTATATTGCACATGTACGTTTTTTTCCCCTTATTCTACTTTTTGTGTAATAATAATAAATAATAAAAAATCAAATTTCAGCATCAATCTCATCATTCCTGTCCCATAAGCCAAGCATCCACGTAATTGTTCCGAGTCTCCTCGTATTTAAGTTCGAAGATCAAGAGACACAGTACGCTTTATCTCGTAGCTGGCACCTCGGACCGGATTACTAACTACGAGAAAACTTCTAGTTGGCAGCGAACGTGTATTGGGATAGTATTTCATGTCCATAATCTCAAGAGAACAATCTTATTATTAGTTAAAGCATATTTGCGGCTGTTAAAGATGTTGTCGTTAGAAACAAACTTCATAAATTTCGATAATGCTTTTTCATTACACTGACAAGACAGCTATCTACAATCAAAGCCCAACGTTTCTGCCAGTGACTCATCACTAGCATATGAAAAGCTCCGGGTTATGCGACGTAGGGGAATGAATTTCAGTAGCGTGTGTATTTTAAAAAATAGTAAATGGTGAAATTTCGTCGGAGCACTCTACAATTGTTTATAAATTAAATTTATTTCATTATCCTTTAGAACCTGATGCTATAAGACGAGGACCGTTTTCACTAGGATTTCTTAGTCCTTGCGAAAATCCATTCATGAGTGCCTGCCTTGAGCTTTTATTATTTAGATCTTTCCGTACCTTTCCAACTGTGTGACCTTCATTGAGTCTTGTTTTGTCGGTGTTATACAATTTTTTCCCTTTTTTCCGAAACTTCCGTATGTTTTCAATATATTTTCTCCGCTATACAATATTTTATTTTTTTTCAATTAGTGAACTTTTTCGATTTCGTTTAGTATACCTAAAATTAATTTCTCATAAAGTTCATTTGAAAACTCTTAACGATATTTTATTTGAAGGTATGTTCTTCTTCCATTTTTTTTTTTGGAAATATTTTATTTAGGAAAAGAAATTCATGGATTTTGCGACGAATGGCGTATTTTGTGGAATCATCCAGGATTAGTTTTTCCGTCGTCTTGTCTGGGCTCCTCGACTATTATCTTTTTCGTGAATTTCTTAATTAAGGCCTTTATAAAATATTTCAGAAGCACTTATGTGGATAGTTCAAAATTTCGCTCTCAAATTCCATGGTATACGTTTTTAACTATTATTCGTTCTATCAATATTAATTAAAATTTATGGAATAAAACACAAAGTCTGCTCCACTAATTTAATAAAATAAATTTATATTATATGCCCATACATGTTTCGAAGGCATAAACCTTCATCCTCAGTGGGTTAATATTAAGATGTAAGTATATTATGAAGAGACCAATGACATTGTTAAATTATTAAAACATATGTTGCAGAAAAAATTTTTAATTTTTATAAGAATACATATGTAACGTGAATTAATTTAATAATACATTATAACTAATAAAAGGTTTTATTTAATTAATATGAGTTTTAAATTTATTTTTATTTTATTTTAAACTTATTGTAAAACCCAACTTTAACTGGGAAATTAAAATCAAAAGCGAAATAGGGTACGACCATCATGGTGAAGTCATACCAAATTAATTAAAATATTTTTTGTAGGCGGACAACTAGTTGAGCGTTCGTTATTAATATCCATAGTTAATTCATTGTAGAGCAGTTAGCATCACTAAAAATAACGTTAAAGAACTATTTATTTACACAAAACAATATCTATATGAACGACCAATGTACTACGAAAACTAAAAAAAAAAACAATTTAATCAAGCAGTGCGAAAACTCCGCCGGCAAGCTTATTTTCAAATCTTTGAAGTTTTGAATTCGGTGTGTTTGTGTTGCCACATTTATTTTCTGCGCGATCATAATCCCACTATCGGAATTGTTGTGCTATTGTGTAGCAATTTTAAAATTGCCACTATTTATTTTGTGGGGTATCATCTTTGGTTGCATAACGTTAGCCAAAATATGGGGCGAACGCACTACTTTTGCTGTTCTGTGGGTTGATGGTGCTAGCCACCGCCGCGTTATGTCGAATCACACATCTGCGTTTCTGGTTCCCGTGAAAGCACAGAACGCCCATTTATACTTTTGGTAACTTTATGTGTAAACAAGGTTGTTTGGAATTATTTCATTTATTTCCTTATGTAATTTAGGTTCTGGCAAAAGCCCAGACTCTTGTTCGTTCTGGTCGTTTAGATCCTTTGTGTGGTGTCTCTGTTCTCTTCTTCTTCATTTCTTTTTTGGGGTTTATGTCCAGTTGGCAGCCTTGAGTCAGCGGATTTTGCTAGAGAAGGGGGTCTTTCTTACTTGAGAGATCTTGCGGCCTCCATTTTACTTTCTGAAAATACCTTCAGAGAAGAAGGTCGCCGTTGGGCCATTTTTTTTAAAAAGACCACGAGGTCTCACCCCCCTTTTAGAGGTAAGCTATTTTCTTTTCTTTTGTTCTTAGTTATCGTTTTGTGGGTATTCAGTGGGTTAATTTTCTTTTCTATTCTTTTTTAGGGGTTGTGTGTTTTGTTGCTGGGGTTGTAATTGATTTGTCACCACTTCACCAGATGTGAGGTTAAAGAACCACATGGGTTGTAACCGGAGACATTAAGCCTACGAGCCACCTTAGGAGTGCTCCCAAGGGTTTCTAACCAAGTTAAAGTCCACAGTACACAGATGGTTAAAGTCCACCTGCCCAGCTGAAGGAGCTACCGCAGAAGCGTGCTGGTATAGTCACCCAGAACATTATTTTCTTTGATACAGAATTTAATAATCTAGCCATTTCAATTTCATTTTTTTCATTAATTTAATTTAAATACTCCTTGTTGCAAACTAATTTAATCTACCTTTTTAAAAATTTAATTAACGAAATTTTTTTTATGTAAGTCTATTCTGGCAAGAGGTAACAGCTTCATAACCATATAACATTGAATGATCTAAAAGGTTCTAGAATCTTCCCAGAGGTTATCCCCAATTTTTAATTTAAATCCTTGCGTCCGGAAAGGCTATCTTTTCATTTCATAATTTAAACTTGTTTAAATTTTAAACAATTTGACATCATAAAATTAACCTAGCGAAACCCCTTTATATTTAATAAAAACTTTATTATTTATGTGGGAAAGCTTTAGTTTTATTTATTGCATAGATTTTTCAATAGAACTGATATACGGTATATTTTTCCTGGTTTGGACTTCGATCAAACCAGGTGGCGCCCAAGACGAACCAAAGACGAAGGGAAGGTGTAAGTATTGGACCACGACCTAGTGCCTCCACATGAAGAGCTACCGTCAGCAGATAGTGACAACCTGTTGTCCAAGACAACAGATTGCCATTGTCATAAAAATAGCGCCCAGTATCGTGGGGCTTTGATTCTCATTTTTTTCAACTTTCCTTCGTCTTGCTCTACGTTTTTTAATTAATATTTACATTGGAAAACTATGCAATGAATTTCATGCGGTTTGAATTTCAACTTTCTTTAGTAGGGCAACTTCTTACAAACTTGAACCTTAATAATTATTGTGTGATTACCTACGCATATCTTTACCTTATCTTATCTTTATCTAGTTTGGTTTAAAAACTCAAATTTTAAGGATCTATATTTGAGGAATGTTAAACCTGTATTTTTTATCTTGCATAATGGAAGTACCTAATATTTTGGTGTAAGAAAGTCAGTGGTTCAATGATATTTGGTATATTTTTATGGTTTTACACTTTGAGTGTGTATTAAACTATTTCTGTCGCTTCTAGGTTTTTTTGGGTAACTTCTATTAGTGGCTGCTTTTGATTACATTTTTGGTATTCGTACTTTATAGTGAATAATTTACAGAAAACATAAGGTTTGATACATTTTTAGTGAATTTTTTTATATTGGCTTCTTTGAACATTGAGTGTTTCTAGTTTTGATGTCTATAAGCAGTACATTGTGATTTTTATAACTGACTTTTACTTGATCACCAATTTAATTAACAATCACTATACAGAGTGTCTAAAATGTTGAAATTTTATTTACACTGTTCCTAATATTATTTAATTCACTTTAATTAAGTCCAATTAACTTCGTTGCGGAAAAATAATTACTTTTCAAGATAGTTGGATAATTCACTATACAGGGTGTCCCAATTATAGTAATTTTTTAATTGAGATTTAATTTTTTTAAATTTTATTTTAATATCTCCGGATAAGTCTGAAGGAGTATAACACGTTTTCTAAGCTCTGCTGTTATCATTCAGTGCACAGAGTGGCACAAATGTTATTTAAAATAAAAATTTAATTTCTTGATTATTTCTCGATTTTGAGTTTTATCTTATAGACACTTGGATAATTTTCCGAAATCTTTTTAGTATAAAGGGTGAACTTAGGTAATATTTGGACTTGTAAAATATCTTAAAATTTTTTTGAATTTCAAATTTTTTTATACAGCCGCCTACAGGTATAGCTTTGATTTTTATATACAGGGTGGTCAAAGTATTATATTAATTTACTGCTTTAAGCTTACTTAATGGTATTTAGTCTTGAAGACTTGTGATTGAGAACACTCGATTTCATTGTGCTTATCAGATTTTTTTGATTTGTAGAATTTTTTTTGAGCTTTCACATTTACTTACAATCATGGCAGAGTCAATACAGCCTAATCATTTATTGGATTCTGAATTAAGCTACGAGTTAGCAATTCGCGCGGTTACATCTACTCGACCTGTTGCAGACAGGCGAAAAATTTTGAGACGACTCTTAGCTAAAGAGACTAGCAGTAATAAATCCGAAATTGTGACTGCTCTTGTTAGGAATCGCGAGTTTAGGTTAGAGGCAATTGCAATCGAGGAAACAATGCAATCAATTAAAGAGATTATTGCTGATTTTGAAGGTAGTGCAACAGACTCTACATTTTTACGAATGACTTCCAGGTTAATTCACCTCTCGGGTAGAATTAGGAGATTATACTGTTCAGAGGATAATGCTGATGCTAGTAATTTTAAAACCGAAGCTCATGCGTCTTGCTTAGTTCTTGAAGCAGATTTATACGACAGCATTATACCTACATCTTCTGGTACTAGTACTGCTAATTATTCAGATCCTCAAGCATCAAGTATTAACGTTGCACCACTCATTGTTAATTGTTCAGGCAATATTTCAGCTATAGGTGATTGGCAAATTAAATTTAATGGTGATTCTAAAATTCTTTATAACTTTTTGGAAAGAGTAACCGAACTTGCTGAATCTCGTAAGGTGAAGCAAGATGACTTGTTTATTTCTGCAGCCGAATTATTTGTCGGTGATGCTCTTGTTTGGTTTAGGAGTGTAAAGGGCTCAGTAAACAATTGGGATTCCTTGGTGGCTAGATTTAAAGCAGACTTTTTGCATTAAGATGTAGAGGATGATTTGCGGAATCAGATAAAGCATCGCAAACAAAGGCGAAATGAAACAGTAGCTGTATTCATCGCGGAAATTTTATTCTTTCGTTTAGTTTATCCACCTGCAAAAGTAACCAAGGTTAAACATATTCGGAACAATTTATTGCCAGACTATATTACTCAGTTAGCCTTAGTAGATATCTCTACAGTTTCAGAGTTAGCAAATCTTTGTAGGAAACTTGAAGAAGCTTCTTATATTAGAAATAAAAATAATACAGTTAGCGCACTGTCCAATTTAGATATTTCTGGTCCTTCGAATTCTAATAAATCTAATACTGGTTTTGGTAGGGGGAAATTTCATAATTCTTCCAGTAGAACTAATTCTGGAAATTCTTCTAATAACCATGCTAGTAGGAATAATCGAAATATCTCAAGTGAAACAGTCAACTTAAATTCAAATGCTGCTCCAACTTCTTCAAATTCCGGATTCAAAAATAAAGTAAATGCTATTAATCGTTTAAGTAATAAAAATAGTAACCCTCAAAGTAATATAGTCTGTTTCAATTGTAATATGCCAAATCATACCTATCAATTTTGTAGACAAACTCGTAAACTCTTTTGCTTTAAATGTGGATTGCCAGATGTTAAAGTGACTTCTTGCCCTAATTGTTCAAAAAACTAGTAAAGGAAGTGTGTCCTCGAGGCAGGTACACTACTTCTAAATTTAATGTCTCAAGTAAAGTCAGAATTAGTAAATTTAATAAACATGATTGGAGTAAATGGCTTAAAACAGTTTCAAATTTTTATCAGAGTTCTAAAAAGGAAGTTTCCCCTTTATTTGTAAGGAAACCGATGGATAATAGACCTTATATTTCTGTATAATTATTTGATCAAGATATTACCGTTTTACTAGATTCCGGTGCTACAGCTTCTGTTGTAGGCACGAAAGGTCTAGACATTTTACGTCGTTTTAATTTAGAAATCTATCCAGCCAAGTTAAGAAATATATGCATTGCAGATGGAACTCAGAAAAATGTCGATGGTTTGGTTGATTTGCCTATTGTTATAGGAAACATTTGTCAAGTTATTACAGTTTTGGTGGTTCCGACATTACCACATAGTTTTATCTTTGAATGCGACTTTGCCAAACAGTTTAAAATTTCTGTTAATTTTAAGAATGATTCTTGGCAAGTACACGCTAACTTAGCAAATTCTTATGTACCTACTGTTAAGAATTATTCTGATTTTGTTTTTGAGCCGCTATGTTCTTTAGACGATCTTTCTAATTCAGAGCGTTTTAAAGCTGAAAAGGTTATTGCTTCTTTTAATTTAATTAATAGTAAAAATCGTTTAGGTAGGACCGATAAATTAACGTTAACAATTGACACAGGTAATGCTTTACCATTTCATAAAAAACACTATCCAATGTCACCATACATGTCTCAAGTTTTGAATAAAGAGTTGGATGAAATGTTAAAGTTGGGTGTTGTCGAACCTTCACAAAGTCCATGGTCTTCTCCAGTTTTTGTAGTCAAAAAATCAAGCGGAGAATTTAGATTTGTTTTTGATGGACGATTTTTAAATAATATTACTAAATTTGATTCTTATGTTCTTCCTAGTATTGACAAAATTCTTAGTTCATTACGTAACGCTAAATTTATTTCATCTATTGATTTACGTAAAGCATTTTGGCAGATACCGTTAGATGAAAATTCTAAAGACAAAGCTACTTTTAATGTTCCTGGGCGTGGTTCTTTTAGATTCAATACAGTACCCTTTGGTTTATGTAATGCAGCACAAGCTCAGCAGCGCTTGGTTGATGCTATTTTTGGTGCAAAGTATGAACCGTTTATTTTTACGTACCTGCATGATATTTTAATTTGTAGTCCTGATTTTGAGCATCATGTTTAATTATTAGGCGAAGTTAGGGAAAAATTAAGGGAAGCAAACCTTACTATTAATTTAGAAAAATGCGATTTTTTTAAAACAAGCTTGAAATTTTTGGGTTACATAGTTGGGTCAAATAGTTTGCGCACGGATCCTGACAAAATTATTTCATTGGTTAATTATCCGAGACCAAAAACTGCTACGGAAGTTAAACGTTTTGTAGGTTTATGGTCGTGGTATAGGCGTTTTATAAATAATTTTTCCTCATTAATGTCTCCGATCAATGATCTTCTCAAAGGTCGCAGGAAAAGCCAACCTATTACCTGGACTGAAGCCGCAGAATCTTCTTTTGTTAAAATCAAGGAACTTCTAGTCTCGTCACCAATTTTGTCTCAGCCCGATTTCAGCAAACCGTTTATTATAACGTCAGATGCCAGTTTGACAGGTGTTGGAGGCGCACTGTCACAAATTATCGATGGAGAGGAGCACGTGATAGCATACGCCAGTAGGTCACTTTCAAGTGCCGAAAGGAATTATTCTGTTGTGGAACGGGAATGTCTTGGAGTTTTATTTTGTTTAGATAAATTTCGTATGTATAATGAAGGCGCTCAGAAATTCCAGATCATAACAGACTGTTATTCTCTTTTGTGGCTAAACAACATGAAGAACCCTACAGGCAAATTAGCTCGCTGGAGTGTGCGATTGCGTCAGCATAATTTCGACCTTGTTCACAGGCGCGGAGTAGATAATGTTGTGGCAGATGCATTAAGTAGAATTCCACCTCCTAATGACAGTCAAGAAGTCTCACCTATTGTTTCTCTTATAAATCCATTTAATGTAGATATTGATCGTATTGACCCTTGGTATAATGATCTACGCGAAAAAATTATTCAGTCTCCTGATGAGTATACTCAGTGGAAAGTTGAGGATGATTTTATTCTAAAGTTTATACCTAATAAACTTCCAATGAGTGTAAATATTCCTGAGTGGATAATTCTTGTTCCAAATCCCCAAATTTCTGATGTCATTCAACATTGTCATTGTCTGCCAACTTCAGGTCACTTTGGTTTTTTTAAGACTCTTAATAGAGTACAGGATTTTAATTATTGGCCTAAGATGCGGCGTGACGTTTTGAAATTTGTCAAGTCATGTTTAGTTTGTGGTGCTCAAAAGGTATCAAACACTTCTCGCATGGGACTTATGGGAAAAGAGAAGAAAGTCGACCTGCCGTTTCAATGCATAGCTGCAGATCTTATGGGACCCTTTCCCAGATCTAAGAAAGGGCACAAATGGCTATTAGTTGTAGCGGATTGGTTTTCAAAGTACACTCTTTTATATCCATTACGTAGTTCCAAGTCCTCTCATATCGAGAATATTCTAGAAAATCAGATATTTTTAGCATTTGGGTGCCCCGAAACTCTTATCTGTGACAATGAACCTCAGTTTATTTGTAAAAGCTTCAAAGATTTATGTTTAAAATATAATGTAAACACTCGGTATAATTCTCTATATTCTGCGCAGTGTAACTTCGTAGAACGGAATAATAGAACAGTCGGTACAGCTATTCGTAGTGATGTTAGTGATCACGATGGTTGGGATAGAGACATTTCGAAAATTCAGCAGGCTATAAATACCTCTAAGCATGAAGTTACTCACTTCACCCCTGCTTTTTTAGCTTTCGGTAGACATCCGCCTTTATCGGGAAAGTTTTATTCTCAATCATCTGAACGCAAAAGCCAAGATATCGAAATTATTCCAGGAAATAGGGATTCATATGCAGAAAACATGCACGGTCTTAGGGAAATTTTTGTAGGGGTTAAGAAACGACTTCATGAGGCATATGAACGAAATTCAAAAGCATATAATCTTAGGAAGCGGGACATTTCATATAATCAGGGTGATCGCGTGTGGCGAAAAAATCAAGTTTTATCTAGTGCGGCAAATCAGTTCATGGCAAAGTTAGCTCCAAAGTATACTCTCTCGATTGTGCATAAAAAGATTTTAAATTTGGTTTATGAACTTAAAAATGTTAATGGTTCTAAGGCTGGTAGATGGCATATCAAAGATCTTAAAAAGTATGATGGTACTGATCTGGATAACTCAGATCAGGATTCTCAATTTTCAGATAAAATTTTGGAATTTAGGGAGAAGGTTAAAATTTCAGGGGCGAAGTTTGCCTAACCACGTATTCTGTTGGCAAAATCGTTACGATTTGAATCCCTGATTTAGTGGCATTCACATTCACATTCACACTATTTATTTTGCAGTCAGATATATATTTTATTTTGATGCATAATTTGGTTATTTGGTAAGCGAATAAATTCGCTGATTTTTCTCTCTTCACTTACCTATATTTTTAGTATATATTTTGGTTAAAGGAAGTTGAAGTTTAATGATTTGCTTGGGGCAATTTTGGCAGTTACCTGTCTGGGTTTTTTTATCTTCTCGCATATCACTGAAAGTGATTATGTATTGTTGGGTTATTGGTGTAGACGTACACTAATAATATCTTATTTTGGAAGTCGACTTATTAAGTCGAAGAGAAAAATAGTCCCTGTATTTTTCTGTGTGCCTTGACATTTTTAGTAATGCGTAGGGAGCAATTCCATTGATTGATATATGATTCAGATATTCTCTGAAATTATTTTTGTTTTATTCTTCTTTAGTCTAGTACTAGAGGTTTTATTTTGAATTTTGCTATTACACTTGGTGTGTATATTGTACAGTGTTTTGTCTGGAAATTCCAGAATAATTTCCCTTGGGATTAATTCCCTTAATCTGCATTCTTTTATTCTTTAGTAGGCTAGATCCTACAGGGGATTTATTTACCGTTTTGTTGTGATTGCATGACGTATGATCAAAAAAAGTGTCCATATTTCTCTAAGAGACCTGAATATAATATTGAAGCAAAAGAACCAACACAAAGTCCCGGTCTCAATAAATTTAATATTTAAAACAACTAATTGGTTACATGTTTCGCCTATAAGGCATCATCAGACCTAAAAAGAAGTCAATAATCACGCATTAAAGTAAACAAATCTACTAGTAAACCCACCTGATACACCAAAAAACATTTAAAACATTTTTCAAAAAGAATAAAAATGTCAAAATATAAAACAAAACAAAAAAATAGATAAACGTTACAATTACATCACTACATGACAGTCAGAACTTAAACTAAGAATTGTATATAAACAAAAACGGTATAACAAAAAACTAAAAGTATAAGGTTCGTCAAACAAGTCCAAGGTATATTGAACTGGGGGAAGATGCAGTCACCTAGAGAGCAAACTCAGCCCAAAATGTAACAGCCATCGACACAAAGTACGAGCGTACCAAAGTACCGGCATCAAAAACATCAATGTTGTCAATCAAAAGAATTTGGCGGGCCGGGGAAAATTTATAGGTTAAATGTTGGTCACAGCAGTCCGTTGTTAGTTATTCAAGTTGTTAAAAATAAAATGAGGCTCGAAATTAGATGGTAGGTTTAGGGATGAGGTGGAGTCATTTGGAGAAATAACATTCCGTAGATTGAGTAATAAACTTTACAATTTAAAGGTTCAACATAGATACAACCTGTCCAATGCCAGTGACACTGAGTCGAGGTTAGAGGTAGGCCAGTCTAATTTTGAATTTCATAAAAGGTTCATAAATCTAACTAATGTCCACTTTAATAAGCAGGAAGAAAATATCCTTTCTTTAAATCTAAAGTTTAATTTTCCTCACAAAACTGATTCTCATGTTAAAGAAATGTTGGCTGTGGAAGCAGAAAATATAATCCAAAACACGGATATCGCTAATAAAAATATCTTGAGAGCTAAGATCATCAGCTTCTTGAATTCCAATAAAATAATTAATAATAAATTCAATCATCACAATAAAATACATTTAAAGTCGCTGAACGATAAAATAAGGAAAAACGATTTGATTTTGACCAAGGCGGATAAGGGCTCTTGTTTAATAATTATGACAAGAACAGATTACATGGGTAGGGCTATGGATTTTCTGAATTCGAGGGACTTTTGTGCCATTAGTAGGGATCCTACTAGTGCTTATTTTACCAAAGTTAAAAATATTCTAGATAAAACTCTAACAACCCTGGAATACTTTGGTACAAATAAATACAAACTGTACCCAATGAATCCTAAAAACCCTCTATTATATGGATTACCCAAAGTACATAAAGCTAATATGCCCATAAGACCAGTGGTATCCTTTGTTGACTCTCCATGCTACAAAATTTCTTCTTGGCTTAATGATATTCTCAGAAAGACCACAAATTTTGAGAACATCTATTCAACTAAAAACTCCCTTGAGTTCTCGAATTACTTAAAAAATATAGAACTTCCACCAGACGCGAGATTGATATCACTTGATGTGAAGAATTTATTTCCCAGCATCCCTCCAGCTGATTGCGTCAATTTAGTTGATAGATTGCTAAGAAAGAAGGGTTTGCCCAGTTTATTAATATCAGACTTAACCTTGTTATTATCTACAGTTCTAGAACAAAACTTCTTTCAATTTAATTAGAGAATGTTTAAGCAAAGGTCAGGATTGGCAATGGGTTCTTGTCTTTCCCCATTTTTGAGCGAGGTGTTTATGAGCGAATTAGAGAGCAAAATCATGAATAGTAGATTCGCTGGGTTTTTGCTTGCATATAAAAGATACGTTGATGACGTATGTATAGTTTGGAATGGCAGTGATTCAGATTTAAGAGATTTCCTCCGTTTCGTTAACGATTTACACCAGAATATTGAATTTACACTTGAGATCGAAAATAATGGGCAATTACCTTTTTTAGATTTACTGTTGATAAGAAATAACAACAGAATTAATTTTGAAGTCTATAGAAAACCAACTTTTACAGATAACATTATTCAGTACGATTCAAATTCTCCCTTTTCTCATAAGTTTGCCACCTTCAATTCCCTTTTCTACCGACTTTTCAAGCTACCTTTGACTAGAGATGCGTTCACTAAGGAATTTAATATAATAAAACTGATTGCCAGAAATAATGGATACCCTTTGAGATTAATCAATAAACTTTATTATAAGTTTGTAAACAAATATAAACTAACCTATAACATCATACATGCTAATACACAGGAAAACAAAAATTATAGAGCTCTAACTTATTTCGGCAACATTTCCTCATAATTAGCAAAATTTTTTAAACCTCACAACATCGCAGTAGCATTCAGGACCAGCGACACTCTTAAGCGACATTAACTCAACACTAAAGATAAAGTAGACCCTCTTTCAAAATCAGGAGTTTATTCGCTACATTGTGGGGATTGTCCGGCGGTGTATGTTGGACATCGGGTAGGAAAATCGCCAGCAGAGTTCATGAACATCTTAGCTTATTTAATAAATACCAGAACACTGATATAACCAACACTAAGTCTGCTTTTGCGAACCATCTACTTGAATCAAAACACCAGTTCTCGCCATCTGAAAATGTTAATGTTTTGCATGAATGTCACAAAAGTAAAAAACTAAATCTATTAGAAAAACTTGAGATAACGAAAGCTAAAAAGAGCCCTATCCTTACCTGCGTTAATGAGGTCTTTAATTTGGAGCCTTATTTTATTTTTAACAACTTGAATAACTAACAACGGACTGCTGTGACCAACATTTAACCTATAAATTTTCCCCGGCCCGCCAAATTCTTTTGATTGACAACATTGATGTTTTTGATGCCGGTACTTTGGTACGCTCGTACTTTGTGTCGATGGCTGTTACATTTTGGGCTGAGTTTGCTCTCTAGGTGACTGCATCTTCCCCCAGTTCAATATACCTTGGACTTGTTTGACGAACCTTATACTTTTAGTTTTTTGTTATACCGTTTTTGTTTATATACAATTCTTAGTTTAAGTTCTGACTGTCATGTAGTGATGTAATTGTAACGTTTATCTATTTTTTTGTTTTGTTTTATATTTTGACATTTTTATTCTTTTTGAAAAATTTTTTAAATGTTTTTTGGTGTATCAGGTGGGTTTACTAGTAGATTTGTTTACTTTAATGCGTGATTATTGACTTCTTTTTAGGTCTGATGATGCCTTATAGGCGAAACATGTAACCAATTAGTTGTTTTAAATATTAAATTTTATGAGACCGGGACTTTGTGTTGGCTCTTTTGCTTCAATATGACGTATGATGTTGGGTAAATATTTTTCTTACTGATGTTATCACGATATTTACCATATCTTCCTCTATTTCTGTTAGTTTTTATAGACTCTTCCCTATTATGACTTACCCGATTTTGACTTTACCGATTTTGACCTTACCGATTTAGTCCCTTTTAAGGCGAATGATACACGTAGCTATTAAACTAAAACTACCCAGAAATCTCTACTTTTATTGTATCCTTGATTATTGTTGACTATTATTATAGTCATTGCGTATTTTTTTTTATTTTTGGAAAATAGTCTATTTCATAGCCTATTTTATATTCGTTGGGGGATAATGTAGCAATTTTAAAATTGCCACTATTTATTTTGTGGGGTATCATCTTTGGTTGCATACGTTAGTCAAAATATGGGGCGAACGCACTACTTTTGCTGTTCTGTGGGTTGATGGTGCTAGCCACCGCCGGCCGCGTAAAGTCGAATCACACATCTGCGTTTCTGGTTCCCGTGAAAGCGCAGAACGCCCATTTGTACTTTTGGTAACTTTATGTGTAAACTAGGTTGTTTGGAATTATTTGATTTATTTCCTTATGTAATTTAGGTTCTGGCAAAAGCCCAGACTCTTGTTCGTTCTGATCGTTTAGATCCTTTGTGTGGTGTCTCTGTTCTCTTCTTCTTCTTTTCTTTTTTGGGGTTTATGTCCAGTTGGCAGCCTTGAGTCAGCGGATTTTGCTAGAGAAGGGGGTCTGTCTTACTTGAGAGATCTTGCGGCCTCCATTTTACTTTCTGAAAATACCTTCAGAGAAGAAGGTCGCCGTTGGGCTATTTTTTTTAAAAAGACCACGAGGTCTCACCCCCCTTTTAGAGGTAAGCTATTTTTTTTTTTTTGTTCTTAGTTATCGTTTTGTGGGTATTCAGTGGGTTAATTTTCTTTTCTATCCTTTTTTGTGGGTTGTGTGTTTTGTTTCTGGGGTTGTAATTGGTTTTTCACCACTTCACCAGATGTGAGGTTAAAGAACTACATGGGTTGTAACCGGGGACATTAAGCCTACGAGCCGCCTTAGGAGTGCTCCCAAGGGTTTCTAACCAAGTTAAAGTCCACAGTACACAGATGGTTAAAGTCCACCTGCCCAGCTGAAGGAGCTACCGCAGAAGCGTGCTGGTATAGTCACCCAGAACATTATTTTTTTTGATACAGAATCTAATAATCTAGCCATTTCAATTTAATTTTTTTTATTAATTTAATTTAAATACTCCTTGTTGCAAACTAATTTAATCTACCTTTTTAAAAATTTAACTAACTACATTTTTTTTATGTAAGGCTATCCTGGCAAGAGGTAACAGCTTCATAACCATATAACATTGAATGATCTAAAAGGTTCTAAAATCTTCCCAGAGGTTATCCCCAATTTTTAATTTAAATCCTTGCGTCCGGAAAGGCTCTTTTTATTTCATAATTTAAACTTGTCTAAATTTTAAATAATTTGACATCATAAAATTAACCTAGCGAAACCCCTTTTTATTCAATAAAAACTTTATTATTTGTGTGGGAAAGCTTTAGTTTTATTTATTGCATAGATTTTTCAATAGAACTGATATACGGTATAACTTTCCTGGTTTGGACTTCGATCAAACCAGGTGGCGCCCAAGACGAACCAAAGACGAAGGGAAGGTGTAAGTATTGGACCACGACCTAGTGCCTTCACATAAAGAGCTACCGTCAGCAGATAGTGACAACCTGTTGTCCAAGACAACAGATTGCCATTGTCATAATTGATACCTTCGAGAATGTTTCGAATGTCTTAAGTTAATTCAATTATATTTTAAATTTTAAGGTGCCAAGTTTTTTCTTCCAAAAAAGAATATTTTTAAATAACTTGGCAACATCGCCAAATAATGAAAAAGTATGTTGTCCACAATACGCGGAATATTGAGGGGAATTTAAAAGTGATATACAGGGTGCTTTACTAACTAAAAAATCTTGTTCCTCTTTGTTGAGCCACCCTATAGAGTCAAAAGTAATTTTACAATTTGACTCACTTACTGTCCTTTAACTTTTATGTATGTTAACAGTTTTTGTGCATTATAAATACAAACGGAGCTATTCTACTTCGCTACACTAAACGGCCACCCTCTATGAATAAACTCATTTTAGCACTAGGGTAAAAATGAATTGATTTTAGCTCTAGAGCTAAAATGATGCACTTTTGCCAATAATTAAAATCGATGTTTAAAACATGACTTTCCGAAGCGGAATTACAAAAAGGATTTAATTAATAATAACAATATTATTGAATATCATTATTATTCCTTCGTGGAATATTTTGCTCAAGTACCTACTTACAACATCTGAACTGAGTATGAAAACTATCACTAGTAGTAAATATTATTTTATACCATTCTGTCTGATTGTGCACCATTTAGGCTGCGAAATCTATGGCAAGAAACAAAATAATGAACTTTGCCAATTTAATTATATTGGGTTTTCTTTTCTTTTTATTCAATACAAAATTACTTTATTTCCTTTTAATCGTTTTTTAAAGTCTTTTACCAATTTACATTTAGGAATCAATTTCAGACTTAAAAAAGTTAACTTTTATTTTTAATAGTATATTACAATACAAGTACGGTAGGTATGTCTAAGGCGAGTTTGGTAAATCACGCAAATGCGGTAGAGACACCTACCGTAAGTGTATTGTACGACATTTTATCTACAAGCATATTTTAGGGCACCAATATTAAAAAGTCTAAAAGAGCACTGTTTTAGTTTACCCCGTAGGTGCCTCGTAAGTCGTTATCAACAATGCATTAACATCGGGTTGCTAGGGAAATAAATTATAGAAATTTAATAGTTGGCTTTTATATGACAGATGTAAAACTTGACAACGGAATAAACGATAATTATTTTTGTAACAATTTTGTCAAAGTGTGTTTTACGTCCTTTAAATGGAAGTCAGTAGCAGCAGTGATGATGAAATTCCGAAGGAAGTTTTGGACATTGCTAAAGCAGCTACCCTTAATTTATTGCCGGATAAATCACGGCATAGGTATGAGAAGGAATATGGGCTCTTCATGGACTGGTGTTCATCAAAGAAAGTTAAAGCAATTAGTGAAGATGTGATGCTTGCCCTATTTTGTGGATAAATTTAAGGACAGTAAATCATCCTATTTATGGAGTTATTACTCAATGCTCAGATCTACTATAAGTATCAAAAATAATGTCGACATAAGCAGGTATGCAAAACTAATGGCATATTTAAAGAGGAAGTCTGTGGGATACAAAGCTAAGAAATCAAAGACATTCTCCAAGAATCAGGTTGTAAAATTCCTTGTTACGGCACCAGATGAGGAGTTTTTATTAATGAAGGTACTTAATTGCGATTTTTTTAAAATCTACTTTTAAATAACAAATTATTTGCTTGTTTTAGGTGGTACTCATTGTGGGCATCGCTGGGACGTGTCGCCGAGTGGAGTTATGTAAAATTAAAATTGAAGATATTAAGGAATTTGAAACCCACCTTGTTGTAACTGTCCCGGCTACAAAGACACATGTAGATCGACAGTTCGTGGTTTACGTGGAAGGATTTTCATCAGCAGTTAATATTATTTCAATTTTCAAGAAGTATAGAGCCCTTAGACCCGATCATACTGCCCATACACGGTTATTTATTGCATATAAAAAAAGAAGATGCACTATCCAACCACTGGGTATAAATACTTTTGGAAAAATACCTTCTCAAATTGCATCATATTCAAAGTTGTCCAGTCCCAAAGAATATACGGGACATTGTTATCGAAGGACGTCAGCTACATTATTAGTAGATGCTGGCGGGGATATCATGAGTTTAAAAAGACATGGTGGATGGAAGTCCTCCAGTGTTGCGGAGGGTTATATTGAAAATTCGGTGCAAAATAAAATAGGAATTGCAAAGCAAATAAATGGTGTAGAAGAATATGCAGAGAGAACCTCACATGTTTCAGTAAATCTGTAAATTTCAATTGTTGTGTCTCATCGGATAGTAAAACACTTCCTTTATCGATATCGTTTGGAAATGTTAGAAATTCTACAATTAATATTAATATTTCTTAATTTATAAGTATGGATTAGTTTAGAAATTTAAATATGTAAGTATTGGTCATACATATTTTATAGGAAGGAAATCTGAAAAAAAATAGAAAACTTGTCAGAAATAATAATAAGACATTAATAAAAACTTACTAGAAACATCTTTTAGGATTTTATGTACCTACCTGTATATTTTCGGTTTGGAAATCGAAACTCTCCAGTCTGTAACATTGGTTGATATCGTTTTTTTCTTGGAGGCAATCTTGCTGTTTCATCCCAGTTTCCATTGTAGGATGGTCGATGACAAATTATGCGTGGATGTCCAAGGGTAGCCTCAATTTCTTTCACCTACTGTACCGGAAAGGGACATTTCTTATTAAATGAAAATTCTGAGGACAACGAAGTCCAATCTCTTATTATTTCCTGGCAATGCTCGACATCTTCTACATGAAATGGAGAGGGCTTTTGTCCGGCATTTTGAAATTCTTCTACCCAGTGTTGCGGGATTTCAGCGGGATATTTCTGATTGATAATTGCCATATTTCTGTCGCATTCCATGTAAGAGTGTCCTCTTACAGGAAACGTTACCTTAATTGACGCAAGTCTTTTTTTTCATGTATTATGTAGTGCATGTAACGAACTAAATTATAATTTTTATTTTGGCCACCGCAAGAATCACAAAAGACATGGAGGTGTTTAATTTCTGCATCGAGATAATTCTCGATAAAATTGTTCAGCATTGAAACAACTTCATCGCTTCCCTTTTTTGCGATGGTTTCGGGGTATCCGTCAAATACTGATTCGTTACTTGATAATATGTGAACATAAAAAGAGTAAATGGACAGCTGTCTTTTGTAATACACGTCATTTGTGGATAGATTTGGAACAGAAAGGTTTTTTTGAAAATCCATACAGAGATGGCTTCTTATGTTTTATCTTTTTGACACTTATATTTTTCGGACCGCTTCCTGTCATAAAATACCTCAGCTCTTTTTTTATGGATCATATTTTCGGCATCTAATTTTCGCAGATCGTCTAAGATTTCTGGAATAAGATTGGGCGAGTTTTGCATTTTTATTTCTAACTCTTTTCTTTTTGCTATGCTGTCGTCGCAAACACTACAAGTATCTTTCCTTGGATACCCAAACGAAATATTAAAATTGGAGTTAAAAATGGATCTATAAAATTCATACGATACAGGATAATCAGGATATAACTCTTTATACATTTTGTGCATTTTCGAAATATTTAAGCTTTCGCTAAGATAACATCTGACAGATTTTGATAAAGTATAATGGGATTTACGCCCTTTAAAAGAAGTTATATGATCAATAATTTTTTTATTCGTTTCATCACTTACTTTATGAGGTCTATTTAAATGTTTACCTCTCTGGTCTCTAGGTGGCATGCCACTGGTTTTTAAAGAATCTAGCAAATATTCAAGTTTCCTTTTTGAAATCCCATGAATTGCAATAAATGCCTTATAGCATATTTTTGTCTCTTGTAGTTTTTGGTCCCTAATAAACTTTACCAGATACGAATAGGATTTGTCATGCAATAAGGCATCGTCTTCATTTTTACGTGGATGTCTTCGTTTTATATTACTTGTCGTAATCAGGCCATATAAGTATGCGTTTTGTTCATCATTGCTTCTCATTTCGTTAAATTTTTGCAATATCATTTTTCTCTCTTCAGCTTTAACGTTCTCATAACATTTTAGCCTTTTACATTCACAGTCTGGCCCTGGCTCGTGAGTGCTTAATTTTAATATCTTTGAAACTTCCCGTATTCTTCCAAAGCTCTTCCTTTTTTTTGTTTTTTTCAAGGCAGAACTATGCCCTGTGGTACTATCACTATCACTCATTTTACTCAAAGTACGAGAAATTTTACTCAAAGTACGAGAACGAACTAAAAACACGTTGCCTATAAATTGCTAAAAATGAAACAAACGTGTAAGCGCGTGTCATGTGGACATGCCCCGTTGTTCCCCTGTACCGCGGTGACATCCCCCGTTTTTCCCCAGCATAACGATAATTAAAACTCTTGTAAAACGGAACTCTCCATCGTTTTTCGTTTGGAGGTGTTTTTAAGACAAAATTTTGGCTATTTTCTAACAGATGGCAGCACTAACTCAATTTGGCCAAATTTGGACATCCCTCCTTTTTCCCCTGTGGTCTTCATATAATGTTTAATAGAGTTTCTTTTAAAAATAAAAAATACACTTGAATAATATAAAAACTTGTTTTTATAGTATGTAATTACTTACAGCACTAGTGCGGTAAAGTGATACTTACCGCACTCAAATCAGTGCGGCAAGTAGTTACTTACCGCATGCTTGTAGATAAAATACATTATTACACTTCTTTGCCGGTGCGTTATTACTGGCACGTTATAAAAACCATACGAATCTAAAGTCAAAACAAAGTCTTAGTTCATAAACGTAAAAATTTTCGTGACTAGCGTTTTACATGAATAAATAATAACAAATATCCATAAATACTTACCGCCAATACGAAAGTACGATATGAATGGCTCTAAAAGGAACAGTTTCTAGAATGAAATTGAACTTAAAAGCACAAAAACGTTTAAAAACAAATAAAAGTTGACAGATCAAAACGATGAATTAGAAATCAAATGACAACTCCACTAAAAATTGTTGTCTCTGTCTGGCATGTTACTTTGAATTTGAGACGTATTGCGCAACCCCGGAGACGCTATATTTAGTTTTTATTTACTTTTTAGGCTCTAATAAATAAAGATAAAATAATGAGTCGGTGCCAGAATCGGCCATCGAAAGCGAAATAAATTCCGGAATTTAACACAAAGATTTACATGTTCAATGTCAACACATTATGTTAAATATGTACGCGTGTTTAAAAAAGAAAATCCGGGAAAAACTGAATACCCTTTGTACAAGAATGTACTTGTAATGAATTAACAGAACTTGGGTGTTATAAGAATGCATAACGTTATTAATTTGGGGACTGTAACCGGTCATTCCATAAAGCGCCAACCAATAAATCAAAAATTCGAAACGGCTGACGATACTACAAGGGATTTCATTCTGCAAACTATTTACAACTTTTACGATCATAATAAAGTCCCAACTTTAGAACTGGTTTATGATGTTCGAGAGGAAAACGCATTATCTTGCCGGAAGTAAGGATGGTTTTGTACCTAATGTGTTGCTATTGTCAGCAAAAAATATCACTCAATATTCAATCTCCAACTTTAAGCGTAGTTGTCCTTGATAATATTCGGCAGGTAATAACGAAATGAATAGTGATGTATGAAAAAATTGCGTAGCTCATATTATTATAAATATAAAAAATGAATATTCTGTTTCACCACCTACAGCGCCAGTAGTAATCTAACCTGCAAATGATTCTACTTCTGAAAGTTCTGACGATTCCAATCATTAAATTGTTTATAAATTTTAAATTAATTATGTTCGTTTAACACGTCAAGGTCAATGAGGAGACTCTCACGTTTGTTACAAAGTGTAAAAATCTAGGTATTTGGTTCGATCGCAACCTAAGTTTTACAAAGCACGTTAGTCAGCTCTGCAAAACATCATATAGTATGTTAAAACAAATATACAGCAGTCGTGAAATCCTAAATTCCACAATGAAATTGAAACTTTGCGATTCGTTGATCATCTCAAAATTGTCGTATTGTGATTCTGTCTATGGACCTTGTCTAACCGCGGTCGATAAAGCTAGAGTACAAAAAATCCAAAACTCATGTTATCGCTTTGCCTATGTCATCAGAAGACATGAAAGTGTCAGTAATAAGATTCTAGATACAGGCCGATTGAAACTAAATAAACTTCGGCAACTTCATCTCCTCACTCTGGGTCAGCGCTTACTATTAAACGATCAGCCTTCCTACCTCTTACGTAAGCTTACCAAGTTTAAAGACATCAATAACGTAAACACGCGAAACAGAAATGTTATGGTCATTCCAAGACACTGCACAGCAGCATTTAACTACACTACAATAATTTGACTATTGACTATTACAGCTACGACATAATTAATTGAAAAAAAAAATTAAAAGCACTATTGTTGCTACAGGCCGGAAACTCTTAACAGGGATTAATGCTGACTGTACAACTGCTATCGCCTTGGAATACTATCATCATACTTTTATTTTTTATTGTATCAATAGCACTGAAATATACTCTTTGAACTTTACGTTTTCTATATGGTTTAAATGTATTGTTTGTATGCATAATGTATAAATGTATGATTGTCAGCCTAAAATTAATAAATTAATATATCATAATATACCTAGGTATATGTGTAAATATATAAATATAAATTTTAGTGCAATTTTAAGGTTAATTGAAAAAACGCCCATTATGGACGACACTTCGCCTTTTCAGCTAGAACATGTATATTTTGTATATATTTCTAGTAATTTAATTTTGTTATTATAATATCTCAAAAAAGCTGAATAAAGACTATTTATTATTATTATTATTATTATTATTTTAACACGTATCTTAAAAACTTGTTATATTACAGAACATTTACTGTGATTCTGCTGATGCGATCAATTTGTTATTAAAATATATATAGTGAATTCTAACTACTAACTGTATGAATCGCTCGCATTTCGTGCGTCGCAGCACGGGCGGAAAAATTAATTTTTCGCATTTTGGGCGTAGGGTTCCAGGTAGGTAAAAGACCCTTCGCAACTCGGGCGCTTAGTAATTAGTACAGTATCTTGAGAAAGTTTACGCTCAAAATTTAAAATAATAAGTGATTACGAACAAATCAGTATGTTACCTAATTAAGATATGACGAAAATAAAACAAATATTTTAGATCATTTTTTTTTTAATTTTTGTATGCATGAATTGTAAAATCTACCTATAATAAAATTATAAAAATACACGGAGAAAATTTTATCTTAAATATGTATATTTAAAAAAATATATTTAAGTTATATATAATTTATAGTTAAATATATGATCCTATATGCTTACAAGTAAAAAAAATATATATTACGCCATTTTTCTCTTCATATCTATATAAAATATATTCTGTATATTAAAATATTAAGATACATAAAATAATACTACATTATAGAATCACATAAATGTCACAATATGTTTTAAACTTTCAAGACTGCTTCGCAAGTCCCTTTTGCCTCTTGTCATCTCTTCCACGAAGAAGTTTATTTGGTGGTCTCCATCAATGCATTTCTTGACCCTTTTAGGAGTTCTTATTTGCAGGCTTGCTTGTATTTCGGCCACCCTGCTGCACTTTATTTCCTCTTCAATCACTTTCAGCAGTTCATATATATTCGGATGGGCTTTACCTATTCTTCGGTTGAGCCTGTTGTGCCAGCCCTCCACTGTATTTGTGGTTCTATACCCCTCTTGGTACACTATCCATAACAAATCATTGTCCAGCCACTGATCAACAAAGTAATCATTGAATTTGGCTAGAAGTGGTTTATTTGGTGCACTCTCCATTATAATCAGCCACGCGTCTGGTAATGTCTCCTCTGGCAAATAAGCAAGTGCTGCGCACATTCTGATATGATTTCTTATATCTTCATTATCTCTGTATAGCGTAGCAAGTCCAAGTTCTTGAACCTTTCGCCACAGAGCCTGGTTGAAGTGAAAGTTGCATCCTTTGATTGTGGTTTCTGGGAACATTTCTTTGATGGCGTTTATGGCTGCATCCTCGTAGTCAATATGTATTTTCTTTGGAGAGAATTGGGGCACACACACTGTCGAATCAATTGAAACAACGATCTTTAGGTACTTTCCTTTCTGTCTGGAAGCAAGGCAAACGCTGCAAGTACAACTACCGTTGATTGTTCAGTGCTACCTAAATCCACGTGTAGTGTGTATAGCTGGTTAAACGATGGGCAACTTTTGAATGTTCCATCCACAAAAAAATTCTGTTCCATCTCTGATAAGACTTGCTTGAACATCGGCAAACACGATTATTCGGTCATCTTTTCCCATAGGTATCGTAACTATAGATCCGACACGCCATTCATAAATGCTATAAAATTGTGATGCCAAAATCGTTTGGTAGCGAGACGCCGTGAGGAGCTAGGTGGGGTCGGAAGTGGGGATTACTCTGAATTTACATATGCATGCGACAAAACCACAGAACAATAAAGGTTAGGTTGACAAAACTCCAGGAAAACCCACAGAAAAACGCTGTCACAAATCCGAGAATTGCCGAGTCGATGCGGATGGCAACGAAAATGATGGGATCTGGGCGGACTCTTTTTTGCTGCGTTGCCACACTACAGATTTTTTACAAGGTTTTAGGTAATGTTATATATTTCTCACATCATGTTATTCTAGTAAATCATAGAAGTTAATACTTTTAACTACGCTTTCTGTGGCGTAAGTCTGGCAAACCAAGTGGAAGGGAGCAGCTTGGATGTTGATTTACTTTACACTGGAATACAATGATGACAACACGTTTATTTGTTATTGTTCCGTCTAATAGTTACGATGTCTATGTCTTTTCCATTGTCCGCCAAAACATAACATTTGGCCCAATCTGGAATCTGTATTTCATTTCTACATTTTGGCAGCCGAAGAATTCCCAGTTTCTTGTGTCTTTGTCGGTAAAATGTGTCTTTAACCGATCTGAATGTCGGAATCTCAGTGACTAAGTCTAGCCCTGCATCCTGTACGTTGATCAGCTCTTGCCTGAAAATTTGTGGCACTGGGGTTGTTTCTTCACGGGCACGTTTTTTTGCTCTGAACATACTTAACTCAACTTCATTTTTAACTATACTAGGGATACAGGAATGCGGTTTCCCCGATAAAACTTGTAAAGTTTCACTTGTGATTATGGAACCAGCACACGGCCGCTTTAAACAGATCTAACGTTTAGTAGTGTTTTTATTTCGACACTTCAATGAATATTTGTAACCAGAATGAAGAATAGCATTCTGGCCCCTTTGGGTTTCCACTACTTGAACCTCCATCGATATTCTTAAAATTAGCAATCGCCTCAGAACTTCCACTTCAAAAATCTTAAGTAGTCGAACCTGATGACTGAATAGAACTTTCAGAAAGCACTATATAAACCAACAACAATATTGCATATGAAATGTTTAACCGAGTACCTACTTTTAGTTTACATCTAAATCCTTTGTCCATTGTAATTTAAGATTTAGTTATTAGGTAATTCAATTATTATCTCATTTTCTTCATCTTAATCTTAATTACTCTTTATGAATGGGTCCGGTAAATAAGTATTTCTAAGAATACACATTTACGGATTATTAATTTATTACATCCACTACGGATCATTAATTTATTACGCCTATGGTCATGTACGCCCGACTTGCGAATTCACAGGTACCCATTTTTGAAGGACGCATGAGTTGCGAAGGATTCAGGTAGTTTTTGATTACGCCCGAGTTGCTAACGCACGAGTTGAGAATTTACCAACTGTATAGTGTATATTCCAACTAACATAGTACCTGCCACTATTCTTTCTTGGCAAGGAAAACTCATTCCTCCTCGCGGTTCGGGCTGGACAAAGACAAATTTTTTAAATTGTGTGCGGCAAAATAAGCATTTTTTTTACCGAAATACCATTTTAAGAACATTCTCTGCAAGCGAAGTCACGGGTACAAACCTCTTATCGATATTAACTATATTTTTAAATTGTTTTTGGCAAAATTAGCATTTTTCTTTACATACAGACCATTTTAAAAATATTCTCTGCAAGCGAAGTCACGCAAGCTATAGTATATACTATTTAATTATATTAAAGATTTACAGTAATCCGCAACTTAACTATGTGGTAGAAGCGACGCCCATGGTCAGGAGTTTAACGCTATTTTATGTCATTAAATTAAGCTTAAAACAACTATAAATTACGTTGCCTCTTGATCCTTGATCCATGTCGTATCGGCAAAGATTCACCATATGTGAATTTCTTCAAGCTTATAAAGACATCAGTGCCAATACTGTAAAAGAGAAAAAGCTATCGTGCGACAAGTGGTTGAATAACTTGACAAAAAAATAATTCAAAACCTCGTTCAAAGCTAAAATAATTTTATAATAAGCTGATGGCAAGTTTGGGTATGTTTAGTTATATTCATTAGCTTGAAATACTTAACTGATGAGATTAAACCGCGCATAAGAATTAAAAATAGATTGAAAACAGAGCACTTAGTACTGGAGGCCTTCGAATTAAGGCGGAAGCAAACCGTAAAGCAGAAGCGATAATACATATGCTGATAGAGAGGCAATCGGAACTATGGACAAATATAATTCAGGGTCTGTTTATTAAAGATAATTTAATATTCAAAATGACTAGAGCCTTGAATAAAGGAGCTAGAGCACCAATGTCTAAAAAATTAAGATACGGGTCAGATTCTCACAAACGCTAAGTATAAAGCTAAATTGCTAGCAAACAAACACTACGAATAATTAAGCCAAAATACAACCACTGATCAGCCAAGATAGGGGAGAGACTCCAGGATACTCCAAATTTATAAATCCATCGAGCATCTGGTATAAGACTTCCCCGAAGTCACACGGAAAAAAAAAATTAATAAGAATATCCAAAAATATAATAGAAGTAACTATATTTTATAGTTCTATATAGGACAGCCATATGGTATATTAAGGAAGACTATAAAATTATAGCAAAAACGAGTTAATATTTTTAATAGTTACTACAAAAATATATAGGAATAAAAAAATTCGTTACAGTAAAAACCATTAAACAGGAGTGCAAATAATATAAAAATATGTTGTTGTTTTTTTCTAGCTTCTGTTGTTACGGTTGTAATAATTATTTGTAAAAACTACCAAGCAGTTTTGCACATTTTACTAATGAATATTGTAAAATTTGTAATATTTTTTCGTAAATTCTATTAATTTTAGTTGAATTTCTACCACCAACTTTTGTTATACTAATTAAATATTTTAGTAAATATTTAAAACTCCTTTTGTAGATTCATTTAAATATTTTTGTAACATTTTTTATTTGCTTTTACACATGGTATAATGAAATATATTTGGTCTTTCTTTCTTGGTGGTCGAAACTAAGTCTTTCAGATTCCATTCTGCTAATAAATCCTCCAAACTCCACATAACAGCACCATAATACCATAAACACAAAATCAGAGACAAAACTAACCAGTTTGAACTTAAAACACATAAGAGTAAGAGTTACAGGTAAGACCCCTTTGATGGCATAACTGTAAATGCGACGGCGGCGACGGACGACGCGGCTTTGACTATTCCTGTAAATTATTTAGGGTTTCTAATATATTCATTTAGTAACATACGAATTTTCCTACGAAAATTTTATAAGCGCTTCTATATTTTTTGATATTTTGCAAATATAGTGTTATAAAAATTCAAATAGTTTATTGTTAAACAGTCTTACTATAATTACACCCTTCTAAATTCTATTAAAAATTTTAGTAAAGAAATATAGTAATTTTTCCTAAGTTTCCTTTATAATCATTTTTTATGCTTGTCTCTTAATGTAATAAAAAATTATAAAAGCCACGAAAGGATTTAGTAAAATTCACAATACAGTTTCTTACTTTTAACTATAAGAAATGGTTATTTAATTTAACCAAAACGCATTTGTAAAATGTAATATATACCTTAGTAGTGGCATAATTATACTATGTTATATAAAAAAGCTAACCATATTTTTTTATAAATTTAGTTTACAATTTTATTTTGGAAAAGACTGATATAGAGATTTATAGTTATTAAGAGGTTTCATAGAGAAATATACTAAAAAATTCTTACTAAACTAAATTTACAATACTGTTTTTTCCGTGCACTAGTAAGTTTCGTCAGTCTTAGAAAGCCCCGGATTTCGATGGTCCCCAAAATTCGGCGTTACGAAACCTACCAGACAGAGCTTTGGAGGATATAGCAAACTTATTCTAGGCAATTATCAAGTAGGGCTACGTCCCGTGTGCTTGGAGAAATGCTAAAGTGATTTTGATTCATAAAAAAGGTGAGGACCCTACGACTTCTTCGAGCTATAGGCCCATATAGCCTAGTTTAGGAAAAATAATTGAAAAATTACAACTTTCTCACATAAATAGTTTTGTTTTGAGCGATATGTTCTGCCTAATGAACAGTTCGGCTTTCGAAGTGAACATTGCATCACAAGGAAGACAACAAGGCTCACTTAGAACATCATAAAAGGTTTCAATAAGCGATCACACGCGGGAGCGGTTTTCTTTGACAAGGCATTCAGCAATGTCTAGCACAATGGTCTACTTCAAAAACTAATAGGAATTTGAGGCTCCCAACTACTACATCAAGGTAGTGGCTTATTTTCTAGATAATAGAAGTTTTGCAGTCTCGTCGGAGAACGCGCTTTTTTTGACAAAAGTCAGGTTGCAGTGCCGCAAGGTTCACCTCTTTCTCCGATGCTGTATAACATATACACTAACGACATACCGAGGTAAATACAGCTCAACATATATCTAAGCAACCGTTGCTAGTAGTTACCAGAATGTAGCGCTATATAATCCAGCTGTAAAAATCGTTTTCGACTAGAGAAATTCGCCTAAATCATTCCAGGCCCATATTTTTCTCAAGAAGTCGCGTTAAATGGCCTGCAAAAAGGCTTAGAGTCAGTAGGGTACAAGTGATTTAATGCCAGGGAGCTAAATACCTGGAACTTAACTTTGACCACAGGCTAAATTGGAGGCTAAATTTAATAAACATAGTAAAGCCTGCATTGCGCCAAATAAGCTCTATCTACCCCGCCCCCCCCCCCCCCTGCTCCACAGGAGGAGGAGAATTTGTGATAAGACAAAGATCATTTTATATAAGGTCTTGGTCAGGCCGATTCTAATCTATACAGTACTTTCATAGTGAAATATAGGCAGAGCGGAGCTGAATAAGTTCTATGTGATACAGAACAGAGCGCCCAAACTCATCGCAAATGTCCCCCATGATAAATTATGTGCTTCATAATAACTTCTGCATACCGACGCTCAATGAATTATTTTTAAAACGAACTTATAACTAATCACAAACCTGATTTGACGTACAAACTTCCGAAAGATTGGCTCCCTATTGGGCCAAATCAGTGGAAAGGCACTAGAATTAGTACAGGAGTTCACTATCATCGTCTAAAAAGATGAGAAGAGGCGCCATCGAAAGCAGCACTAAAATTCTATAACCAACACACACGATCGCAATAATTAAAGCTTATGCTAATAGTAATTAAAAATTTAAATGAATTAGACTCAATAAGTCATCGAGGATACAAAAGGGTCCCATGCATGACATATAAACACAAATAAGATCTCGAAATTTGACACTTATATAAATTATTTACTCCTTCTTTTATTATAAACAGTTTTATGAGAAAAGGAACTGTTCTAAAACTTAATTTTATTTTAATTTTGTGTTCTAAAGTAACTTTATCGAGAAAGCATTATACTTGCTTGCACTTTAATTATTTAGTCAATAAAAATCATACCGCAAAGTAGAATGAAATTAATTTGCAATGGAAATGTGTTAGAGCAGTTCTTGCTTAAGAGACGGATTCACAAAGGGGTATCAAATTTATATCCGGCACAACTTGACAATTAGTAATGGATATTATAACAAGTATTTAAATAGTTTGCGCGTATTAGTTCGGCAGTCACTGCACTGGGGTGAACCCAAAAATTTCAGATTAATTTTTTTTTTTAAAACGGATTTATCATCCATAGGGCTCCTACTTTTGATATCCGAGTGATGACAAAGTGGCATCTTTGGGGAATTTAGGATACAGGGTGATTCATTACCGATTATAATTATAGTTATTTTTAAATTATATGTGTTTTTAACGTAAAAAGATTACTGTTTTGCCTTGGTTTCTTTAATAATATAGGTTTTTTCATAGGTAAATGATAACGACACATCTTATATATAGGGTGTTATGAAAAGAATAATATATTTTCACGTAAATTGAAGGTAAAAATTAATAATATTTGAAAGTACTTTTTTTCATTTTGTATACTTTGTAGATAAAATAGGTATGTATGGGCAAAATAGCAACAAGCATATCCTTTATATAGGGTGTTTCAACAATCAAATTCCTTCCGTAGAAGGACTAGAGTAAATATTTTAAACACGCATATCATAAAACATTAATACGCTTTTTTATATAGGTAAAGTAAGTGGGTATATAAAGGTTAACCCGTCGTTATCAACTTCAGAATCAGCTTCTTCATCGGAAACTACTACATCTTCATCCTCATTATCAAAAGCCGCTACAGCGGGTGTGAGTTCGTTGCAACAATGTTCGTTCCGTGGCTCATACAAAACATTGCGCAAGGCAATCTAGCACTTTTACACCCACAACTTTTTGTGCTACACGGATTGGTACTTGAACAGGAGCATCGAATCAGTTGCAATATATCAGAAGGTGCCACCTCGACCTTTTCTGGTAAGGTGACTGGTAACAAACGCTTACCGTTGGCATGTTTGAAATATCCATAGTTGGTTGGTTGTAGGTTTGTGACCTTCCGCATGCTGGAATTCTGGACATTTATCTTGAAAGAGAACATCATTTTTAAAATCGAAGTCAGTTTCCTCAGCTTTTTGAGTAGATAATATTTCACGGCATAGATCTGTTAATGGCAAAACTGATTTTTGACCAAATTTTATAGGCATTTTTGGTTTCGCAGGGCCATAGTATCTTGCTACATCAGTCTCATAATCAAGCTTGTTAGTTAAATCATTCCTTTTAATACGTTTAATTTATGTCAAATCGGTACACGATATATTTAACGCTTCTACTGATTCAGTTTGAGCAGCGAGTATGGCCAGTGAATGAGTACTGCTTTTTTCCATTTTGCGATGAGATTTCAAAATTATCAACAATAACCTGAGCTAAGGTAGAGTCGCTCTGTTCAGAAATTCCAGTCAAGTTTGAGTTTTTAATCATTTCAGTAGCAGCCGGCTTATTGAACCTTAAAAGCTCATCATAAGTACAAGATATCTGAAATCGGTTTTGTATGTTTACTATTTCTACGAAAAAATTAAATTAACCTCCAATCCCAACCTAAAGACCCGTAAATGTGTTAGATAAGGTAGACGACACAAATACTTCCTATTAATAAGGTTGGCGGAGTTTTGTCAAGTTTAGGTGATAACTTTGCGCAAAACTTTAACAAGGTCTTACTGCACTCTGTTGACACTGATTCGTCGCTTATACGTAAATTATATTTCTCTTTATTCTTTTTTGCTGCAGCAACCTCAAGTTTAATTTGTTTTTTATGATATGCACATATCGTGGAGCAGAAAGTATTACAAGATCCTTAAATTGTTTCTTAAGTGCTTTAATTGAAGTGCTTCTCGTAAGAATATGTCCTCCACGTTGCGAATAAATATTGTTTATATCAACTAAGTTTTAAACTCTTTCTTTATCTGCCAACAATTCTTCACATTTGCCACCTTGATAAACTGCTACGCTGTATAATAGTTACTATGCGTTGTGCACCAGCAACTGAAAGTTTTTCACTTTGTTTCTGACAGGAAAACTTTCACATAAAAAAAAACACTTTTCACTTATGTTTAACTATATTACTGTTACAATGAAATTTTAATCTAGGGATAGATTTCTTAAGTCTAATTTATAAGCTCTGCAGTTTGCAGTCAGCAGTCGCAGTCGGCTGTTCCATCAGATTTAAAATTTTATGAATCTGGAACGGCCAACTACAGCCTGCAACTGCGAACTGCAGGGCTTATAAATTAGGCTTTAAGCACACTGATTTCTGCAAACTAAGCATTTTTCTTCATCACCCTGATAGAGATGCATTAGTTCATTAGTTGGTATATCATATATAAGTAATAAAGCTGAGTTAATGGAGCCTCAATAAAGATGTTTATGATGTTTGTATTATTTCTTTTTTTATAGTTACTGATACTTAAGAATACGAACTAAAAGTATTAGCAACTATAATGAAAAATCTTATATTTCTATGCTGACATTTTTGTTAAGGCTTCATTAACTCAGCTTTATTACTTGATCTTAAATTATTAAAACACCAGTTCTTAAATTTACTTTAACATACAAAACTCTAAAAACAAAAAAAAAATATGAATAGGAAAAATTTATTAGATTTATATATATTTTTTAAACACCCTGTATATTGCAGATAATAATTATTGTTATGCTATATAAGCATATAGTACTTACGTACCTACCTATACATATATATAATAAATTAATCAACGCAGTCAAAAATTAAGGCCTAAGGCTAAAAAACATATCCAATATATTTTTACGTCTTATATTTTGGGACATCCTGTATATCTGGATTTCCCCAAGGATGGCAGCTTGTCATCAGCCGTATATGGAAAATAGACATATAGATCAACAAGAATCCGTCATAAAAAAAACTTAATCGCACAATTGGCACTTCAGGGAAAAATCAGGGTTCTGCTGCAGGACTATATCGACCTCATGGATAAAACGAAATTAAATTATTTGCACATTTGTTAATCGAACGTTCACTGACTTATACGCGCACTGTAACAGGGTGAGTCAACCATAAAGTAAAGTTCATTATCTCATTTGTCTCGGGAATTATCAAAAAACGTTAAATACAAAAGTTTTAGAAAATATTAAGGTACACAGTCTAAAATTATATTTCAGTATACAGGGCGGTTCAAAAAAGCGTGGCGAATATAACATAAGCTTTATTAAATGGAACACCCTATTTTTGAATTTAGTTTAAGATTCTGCATGAAATTCTATTACTTTTTGTTGATAGTGTTACCTAAACCTAGTAGTTCTTCTAATATTTTTCTAGAAAAATATTAGTTTTTACTCTTATAAAAAATTGACAGTTTCACCATTGTTTCTGAAGGGGGAATACTCATATTTGGTACAAACGTTTTATTGGGATGACAAAAAAAAACACGTAACGAGATTTGAGTTAGATGCTACAGGGCGTTCAAAGTCAATTTATACATTTCGACTGATTTAAATTAAAAAATATCAACTTTTTTAGACGGCGCACCCTGTATATTATTATTTTTTCTGATAGGTTTTATAAAACTCTTCAACCTTCATTAAGTATGTCATGTACCTATTTTTAATAGTTGCGATTTATTTTGATTTTTCTCATTTTTACCCTTGTTTTTATTACACTAACGGGACTAACGCTATAAAATAAGTTGGCCATGACGAAACAAAAATTTAGGCATTCTTAAATTTTAAATTGTCAATTAAGTAAGTAAACATAATGACGGATAAATAAGAATGGGAAAGTCCTATTACCTTCTTTATTTAAGAATTTAATTCCTACGCGCTTCGATCAATAGATCATCCTCAGGGCGAGTGGGCTGTAAGCAAATGTGAACTAGTTATAACTAAACAGACTATATACAATATTGTAGAAGTACATTCAACAATCAGTTACGCACACACATAATCATAGATTAAAATCGGTCAAACTCTTAAAATACATTTAAAATCAATTAAAATTGCGAAACAAAACACATAACTACCACAAACAAATTAAAACTATTGATCAGGGGTAAATTATTTTTCACTGTGGCTTCTGTTGAACCGTATAGGCTGTGTAGAAAGGATTCAGTAACTTTTTCAGTTTGTGTTGGTAAATATCGGTCGGCCATCGCAGGCCGGTCTAAACCATCGAAGTTCAAATTATGTGGAGTGGTCATTAAATAATTTAACAGCTTAGACATATCGACGATAGGTTTGGTTTGAATGATCGTTGAGACTATGCGGTGAACGTGATTAAGATATACTTATTTCGATATTTTCAAGTATATTCAGCCTTTTGCCCTTATTTAGGTGGTGTAAAACGTTCATTAAAACCGCCAGCCATGATTTCGATCCAGAAAAGAACTTTAAAGTTCTACACCACCTAAATGAGGGCAAAAGGCTGGATATACTTGAAAATATCGAAATAAGTATTTCTCAATCACGTTCACCCCAAAATCTCAACGATCATTCAAACCAAACCTATCGTCGTTATGTCTCGGCTGTTAAATTATTTAATGACCACTCCACATAATTTAAACTTCGATGGCCTGCGACGGCCGACCCATATTAACCAACACAAACTGAAAAAGTTACTGAGTTTTTTCTACACAACCTATACGGTTCAGCAGAAACCACAGTGAAAAATAGTTTACCTCTGATCAATAGTTTTAATTTGTTTTCTGGTAGTTATGTGTTTTGCTTCGCAATTTTAGTTGATTTTAAATGTACCTATTTTTAGAGTTTGACCGATTTTAATTTATGACTATGTGTGTGCGTAACTGATTGTTGAATGTTGATAATTTTTCGTTCTAACCTGTAAGTACTTCCACAAGATTGTATAATGTACATTTAATTATAACTAGTTCACATTTGCTTACAGACCACTCGCCCTGAGAATGATCTATTGATTCTAACGCGTATGAATTAAATTTTTAAATAAAGAAGGTGGTAGGACTTTCCCATTCTTATTTATCCCTCATTAAGCATGACCCTTCTGGAGAGCAGTTTCGGCTTTATTAAGTAAATATAGTTTAATTTATTGTCGTAAGTGACGTACCTATAAAAATAAAATAGTTATGGATTTTCCTAAAAATGAATTAATTGATACTGGGCGAGGCGTAAAAAAATTGTCTGTGGCAGTAAGGATTTACGTGCGAAGTACCCCAGTAGACGTATACCAACTAGACAATCTTTTCAATGTTTAATGGAATGGTTTTATGGTAATGGTAGCATTTAATATAAGAAACGAAAAGTGATAAACCGGAATGCTACTAATGAGGAAAAAGAAATTGAGATTTTACTTCATGTTCAAAATAATCCCCAGGTCAGTAGCCGTCACTTAGCTAACTTATGTGACACAACCCAATCTACCGCTAATCGCACCACGAGAACATTCAAATATCATCCCTTCCATATGGACCCACACCAAGAACTTCTAGACCGTGATTTTGAACAACCAGTAAACTTTTGTACCATCATTAATGAAGCTATAGAGGCCGATCAGAATTTTTTACCCTAATTAATGTTGTTTGATGAAGTTACCTTTCGCAGTAATGGGGCAGTTAACCGCCATAATATGCATATATTCGACAGTTATTCCATTCTGGGTCCAGGAAATTCAAAATCAAAACCATTGGTCGCTTAATGTGTGGTGTGGAATCAAAAATCTTCGAGGTATTGGTTCATGTTTTTACGAGAGGTCCTTGTAGACGTTGATGGCATTAAAAGGGAACAAATGTGGATTGAACATGACGCAGCTCCTGCTCATTACCATCGAGAAGTTCGGGAATTTTTAAACAACCCTTACCCACAAAAATGGATACGGGATGCCTGCAGGACAATACCACCTTTTATGCTAGGGACGTGCAGGAAAATATAGTAAAAATACTAAACATGTGTATCCAAGTAGACGGGCATATTTTTGAACAGTTGGCAGAAAAGTTATTGTTATTTATTTTATAGCGTTAATCCTGTTAGTGTAATAAAAACAAGGGTAAAAATGCGAAAAATTAAAATAAATCTATAACTATTAAAAATAGGTATCTGATATACTTATGAAAGTTGAAGAGTTTTATAGGACCTATCAGAAAATATAATAATATATAGGGTGTATCATAAAATAGTTCATATTTTTCAATTTAAATTAGTCGAAATATATAAATTTCGTTACATGTTTTTTTTTTTGTTATCCCAGTAGAAGGCTTGTACTAAATATGAGTATTCCTCTTTAAGAAACAATGGCGGAACTGTCAATTTTTTATAAGAGTAAAAGCTAATATTTTCTAGAAAAATTAAAACATTACAACTACTAGGATTAGGTATTTAATACAATTAACAAAAAAGTTATAGAATTTCATGCAGAATCTAAAAGTAAATTAAAAGATAGGGTGTCCCATTTAAAAAAACCAATGTTATATTCGCCACGCTTCTTTAAACCACTCTGAATACTTAAAAATAATTTTAAACTCTGTACCCTTACATTCTCTAAAACTTTTGTGTTTAACGTTTTTTGGTAATTCCCGAAACAAATGAGATCATGAACTTTACTTTATGATTGACTCACCCTGTACAGTGCGCGTATAAAGTCAGTGAACGTTCGATCAACAAATGTGCAAATATCAAAATTTTCTTACCTTCAATAATAAGTAATATACTACTTTTTTAGTGTGAATTTTTGACGCAGTTTTCAAACTATCGTGAAATTCTTCGCAAAAATTATGAGACATTTCTTGAGAAATTGATGCCACGCTAGAATTATTCTTTGGCGTAATTTGTCTAATAACTGCGGTTGGCTTATGGATACTTTAGACTTAATAAATCTCCCAAAAGAAGTTCATAGGACCTAAGTTCGATGAGCGAGTAGGCCATTCATCAGCACCACGATTCCCAATCCAGCGCCAGGGATAGTGTAAATCAAGGTAGTTCTTAGCATCTCTACCATAATGTGGCGCAGCTTCATCTTGCTAAAATATTATAATAATATGAAGGCATGACATTTTTCAGGATTTTTTTTTCCAAGTATTTTTTTCTTCATATTTTTAAAAAACGCCTAAAGTTTTATGTTGGTGCCGAGTTTGGCTATTCTTTTACCCGTTGTTTATACAGAGCGAGAAAACATTTTTTGATAAAATGTATTAGGTACACTTAGTTTAAAAGGCGTTGAAGATATCGTCCGTTCACTTCCTGGCAGCTGCCTAGTCGCAAATGAAATCCATGTCTCAGATTCTGAATAGCCTCTGATGTAATATCCGTCCACACTCATAACTTACCCGTTATTTTAATACCTTAATATATTCGGGTTTTGTCTTAAAAACTTTACTTTTTAAGTAACTCCACAGGAGAGAAGCAAGTGGAGTAATATCCGGAGACTTCGGTGACAATTCTATTGGACCCTCTTGCCAATTTATTTAGAAATACCACCTTTTAAACTAAGTGTAATACATTTTATTAAAGATATTCTTGAATTCTAGCAAAATCTAGCAATCCCTTGTATAAATTACGGTTAAAGTTGGAAAAGTTAAACTCCAAACCAATATAGAACTTTAGGCTTTCTTTAAAAATATGACAAAAAATATGGCGTTTCTATTAAAAAAAAAGTTGACGATTATAAGTATTTTTTGACTCACGCGTATTTTTGTTCCATAAAATGACCAGTAAAAAATAATAATAGTTCTCGTATTCAAGCAATATTTAGAAAAATCTGCCAAAGTGACAATACAGAATTTATTCCAGGTTAGATGTTCTCATTGTATATATACAGTGTGTCTACTTAGGTTGGCTACATATGGGAAACTTTCTTATTATTAATTTTACAAAAAAAAGTTATTTTTCATAAAAAGTTTTGCATGGTCCAAAACCTAAAATGCAATCATCAGATATTAAATTTTTCCAAGTGTATACGAGAGGTGTAAAAAAATATGAATTTTGCTCAAGAGTAAAGTACCTTTATTTTTGACGATATCGAAAACTGTTATTATGAAAAGTTGTTCGAATGAAAAACTATATTTTAATATGAAATTACATCTTTCTACTTAAGATTTTTTTTTATTTTTACAAAATTTCTCAAATTACCGATAAGAACATTTATCTTTTTTATTTATTAAAAACATGATAACCTTTCCGTGTCGTTCAGAAAGTAATAAGTAAATTTAATGAATTAATTAATACGCCATTGAAATTAAATGAAACATTTAATTTAGGATGCACTGACAAGAATTGTTTGACAGTAACTTTAATAAATCAGTTGTATTTATAAAATTTAGAAGAAATGCCAGAAAAGTTAAGTACTCAAGATAAGATTGAAATTGTGTTAATTGTGGGTGACAATAATTATAAAACAAATCGAGAAGCTGCAGACATTTTTAATACCCGACACCCGGAGAAAAATCTTCACTGTACCACAGTAAGGAAATTATTAAACAAATTTAAGGCAGCTGTAGAAAGCTACTAATTTATTTTTTTCGAAGTAGCTTTGGATAATAGAACAAAGGAATTTAGTTGCATCTAATTAATTATTCTGAACTGCACATTAAACTAATTATTCAAAATATCCCTATTTACATCTACACACAATCCAAATTTTTTCTTTAAATTTTCTAGAATTTCCCTTAGTACTTCTAGTTGGTTGTTAAAATTATTAACTTCTTCCTTAATTTTGATTTTCATTTCTTCTATAGTTTGAGTTCGTTCCATATAAATTTATGATAAGGTGGCCAATGGAATTAAGTCTGGATTGTTAGGAGGCCAGGGAATAACTCCGCTTTTGCCAATCCATATATTACAGTTTGCATTTAGGTACCTATTGCCTAACGGGTAAAACACTGTGAGGCGGTGCCCCGTCCTGTTGCCATATTAAGTTTCTAAGTATATTCAAAGGAAACATGCTTACTTCTTCCTCAATTTTATTTTCAATGAGTATGAATAAGTTAACAGATGTGTTCTCACTAGGAGCTCTTCTGTACAGAGGCCTACATATATGCGTACAAGTACTAATACATAAACGCACGGTGATGTGGATGCGTTGAAGTTCGCCAGTGTGTAGACAAATTTTATTAATACTTATATGAGTATCTGTAGGCCCCTTTACGGAAAAGTCTTCCAGATTTTTGCCGCATCAAGCGTTGATTTTGATTACTTCTTATTAAAACTAGCACTCTACCTCAGAATATATAATATAATCTTATAAGAATTTGGGACAACTTTTAAATAATTGTCAAATAAATACATTTCTTTGTTCTATTATCAATGGCTAACTTGAAAACAACAAATCAGCATGATCGTATCATAACCTTCTACAGCTGCCTAGTCTATTTTTTCGAAAATCAACGAAAATAACTATAATAAACTATACAGTCGGCATGGTGGATATTTGCCCGTGCGTCATGGATAAAAGATCAAGAGACAACGTCCTTTATAACTTTTCATCTTTAATTATTATCATATCCTTAAATGTGAATAATAACATAATAAAGCGTCTTCGGGGTTGCGCCATATTTCTCGAATTTAAAGCAATGTGACAACAAAACAATAGACAGAGAAAAAAGGTATCTGTATTTAGACTTTGGTTTTTACTCTCGTATTTTTGATTAGATTCATAATATAATTTTAGTCACGTGTAAGTACCTAATGATGCACAGGCAAAGATTCACCGTTCTAACTCTATATATATATTTGAAGTTAGGAGAGCTCTAGCGATAAAAATAAAATAAAACACAGGGTGTTTCATTTCAAAAATATCAAGTTATTTCGGGTAAATTTTGAGTTTTTAGTGCCTTTTTGTTTTTTTTCTGATAACGGATTCTGAATGTCCATCACAAATACCTTAAAATTGATAATTCAAACTTGTTTGTAAGACCAACATTAACCGATATATTTCTTGAGAAAGATTTAAACCATCACCCTGTATGTACAGCTTGTTTTTCTTGCCTTTTTTTCGGCCAACCTAATCATTTATTATGTTATTCCATAGCTGAAGAAGATCTTACTGTCTCAAGTTATTCTTTTTTATGGACAATATTGCTAAATCCGATTCCTTTTCCATATAAGGTCTCAGATAATTTTAAATAATTTAGAAAAGCTGCTACGGTTGTAACCAGGAGAGTTGAAAATTGAAAGTCTGGTAAATTTCAGATATCGAACAGCCTATTCAAGCATTTAATTAGCCATAGGTTGTCAAACCAATAAGGTAATAACTAGCAAGTTCTATTACTTTCCCTTTTTCAAGACAGTCTCATGATCTGAATTCATGAAGTAAACCGTTTTTTTTAGCACGTCAGAATTAATCCTTTATGACGGCGCTCTGCGAGCGGTGGGTGTACGCAGAAAATGATTCACGTTGGTCTTGAATCTTTGGAGATTATACTCATTGGGGAACACGGTCTCAGGGAAGTCGTTCCAGAGTGATCACAGTAGATAAGCTATATATGTTTCAACCCAAAACTCCATAAGAAATAACAGGGTGAAATCTGCATTTTTCGGGCCATTTTAGGGCGTGGCACTTTTCCTGGAAGCCACCATCCTCTCTTCACCTAAGCGGAACCCAGCACCTATAGCCATCTAGTATCTGACGTCATAACTGTTCGATGCCGGTAATATAGGGCCCTATTGACCTGTGTGGAACCCCCCACACATTATTCTAACCTAACTTTTGTCCCAACGGAACCCAGATCATGTGTTACCCCGATTATATAGTAATATCATTGTAGGGGTGCCACCTAACGGGGAGAGATGTACGTACCTGTAATCTTGAGACCTGTAGCGCCACCTGCTTTTCATATCTTGTTTACCGCGATGGTAGGTATGACGTTGTAAATCAGTTAAAATATTTTAAAATATAATAATAACAGAAAAAAAGTTTTTGTCCTCGGCGGGATTTGAACCATAATCCTCTGGGGCCGAACCTCAAAGCCTTGCAAAATACGCTACGAGAGCATAGAGATTAAAACTGCTAAACAATGTTAGACAACGTGAAACCACGGGGGCACATCTGATTAGATTGCTGGAACAAAAGGTCCTTAAGTGGGGTTATGGTGGTGTTTTATAATGTACAAAATTAGGGTAAACCAGGCTGGGAACTCCAATGTTAATTTTCGGAGGGATTTTTATGACTCATATCTCCGGAACCAATGGGCCTAGGATATTGCGCGTGCGTAGTTGGAGTCTATGAAATGGGTTCTTGCACATGACTCGAAAATGACACCTGTCACCTGTCAATTAAGAACTGTCACCTGTCAGATGTCACCTGTCAAATGTCAAAATCGACAGCTGATGTATGTCACGTGTTTAGGGTGACGTCATGAGTCGTTTAAAAAAAGAACGGGGTTGATCGGGCCAATAGGGCCAAAGTTGGTATAGCTAATGCCCTAACGGTAGGGGGGTGAAAGATAGTGGCATAGGATATTGCGCGTGCGTAGTTGGAGTCTATGAAATGGGTTCTTGCACATGACTCGAAAATGACACCTGTCACCTGTCAATTAAGAACTGTCACCTGTCAGATGTCACCTGTCAAATGTCAAAATCGACAGCTGATGTATGTCACGTGTTTAGGGTGACGTCATGAGTCGTTTAAAAAAAGAACCGGGTTGATCGGGCCAATAGGGCCAAAGTTGATATAGCTAATGCCCTAACGGTAGGAGGGTGGCCATAACATGTCATCAATGAACATTGTTAGAGGCCGCGTGGTATGTAATTAGACAACTGGAGATCTAGTATGTCCTTTTGGCAAACAGTATTTTCAGACGCCATCTATAATTACGTTCGCGCACACTCCCGCTATCTGGGTACTACCTGAACTTATGCAACCAGAAGCCCCTATCAGCAAATATTGCCTTCGCCAATTTATTAACAAACCTAAGTGTGGCGATGACGACAAAATGGCGGTAAACCTAGCTTTTATAATGCATTCACCATTTTATCGACAAACCAGTACTAATGGCGTCGCCAAACCAATATTTCCCCTTATTCAACATAAAAATTGTCGAAACGGCAACACCGCCGTTCCAATACTGAAAATTTAAGAAAATACGCTTAGGCCATATTGTAATAGCCGTTCGTACAAAAACACGTATAAAAGATATGCGAAAATGATAAGAACCAAAAATAATATCCCAGACGTTATAGCTCCATAAGCCACACTAATATTGTATCAAGAATATTATTCGATATACAAGATAATAATAAACCAAAACAGCTATATTAGAATAATTTAAGATCAAGGACAAACTTATTACCAACCTCGTATAAAATAATATAAATACTTATGATTATTATTAGGAACTTATTTGATGAAATTGTGGCCTTTCAAGAACACATTTAACATAATGTTATAAACAACTGCGTAAATTATAAGCCACACTGTATGTTTCATGAAGAAGAAAATTATATATTATTGCTGTTAAATATCAATAAGATCTCGTGCTAAAATTATTTAAACAAACGACCAACTATCACTACTAAACACACTGTATGTTCTGCAAACATTTGGTGATGTTAGAGAACCCAACATTTTGACTGGTGACTATGTTTTAAGTTGCAAATATTACCGAAAGACACAATCACAAGCCATTACGTAGGGGCTCAGTATCTGTTTTGTGCGTTGTACAGGTCCCACTGCATGAGGAATTAAGACATAAATGTAATTTATATTTAAATTCCAAGTACTAAAGTCTCTAAATATTCTTTTTAAATTTTTGAAAAACCCCTCAGTAACATCTTAAATAGTGTAAAAATATAATTTATATGCTCCAGAACTAAATATATTATACCAACAAGAACAAACTTATTACCAACCCCGTATAAAATAATACTTATGATTACTATTAGGAACTTATCGACAGGGTGATTAGAATTTAGCCTAATAATACCAAAACGCAGCTATTAAACTTTCCGAGAGCCAGAAGTAAATTTCGTTAAACCAGACTGCAAGCCAAAAATCTAAACCTCAGCTGGACCAGACAGCGATATTTGATATTAGAGGACATCACGAAACTCTTTTTACCATTACACAAGATATCCAAGACAGTGCGTTTTTGGTTTTCAAGAGACGTACTGACAAAAATAATCTACATCGTAACACTAAAATTTACCACATGATTACAAAAACATGCTTATTTACAAAATATGAATAGAAGATAAATACAAAATCATATACAAGGTATTAGTTGACATAATAACCATTATAACGACAATATAATTAACATCAATCAAAGATAGTTAAATAATATGGTATATTTTATATCAAGGAATGCTAAAAATTTTTTATATTTTATAGTCTGCATATGAGGGAAAATAAAAGTTCACATAAAAAAGACAGTTATCACTAACCTCGTATATATACTACATTTGGACATAAAAAACCAGTGCAAAAAATAAAATGGCATATCGTCAAGTTCAAAAGACCCTGTATAATAATATTTGGAGTACAGTGTACTACTTAAATATATAAAACAAAAAATATTTTCAGATTAAAAATTATAAAATAAGCCATTCATTTTCCTGCAATTATAAATTTGAAGACCGGTAAATCCTGAGAAGGTCAAAAGCAGCATACACGAGTCAAAGGTCAAAGCAGTACCATTTTACTAATTCATCAACAGTAATCTGATATACTTACTTACAAAGTCAATTTTTAGGATTACTGTTCTGTTAGTCGTCTCTTTTGGGAACCCTGTATGGAAATTGAAATAAATAATTAGGATCCGTCTATTTAATAAATAAACAAGTTCTCATTAATAAATAATTACGAACAAAATATTATACTAAACCTTTACCTATATAGGCCCAATCTAGCTATGAGTTAAGTGTCCAAGTTTCCCCATTTTAAAAATGTATTAAAATATAAATAATTGCATTTTTATCCGCTTTATTACAGATATTAAACATGAAAATATTGTTTAAAGAAAAACCACATATTGAAAGGTCAAAAATTAACATGAATAAAGCATTATCTAAACAAGACTCGCAGGTAACTGACGATCTTCATGATGATGTTACATTTTTAATTATTATAAACAATTTTAAATTATTTCTTCTTCTTATACAGAGCCAGAGAAAAGCACTTGTCTATCTAAGAAATAAAATAAATTAAAAATATGTTGGAAACACTACATTAGGAATATACCATGAAAAATATATATCTATCTTAAAAAATAAACGGTGTACTACTTAAATATATAAAACAAAAAATATTTTCAGATTAAAAATTATAAAATAAGCCATTCATTTTCCTGCAATTATAAATTTGAAGACCGGTAAATCCTGAGAAGGTCAAAAGCAGCATACACGAGTCAAAGGTCAAAGCAGTACCATTTTACTAATTCATCAACAGTAATCTGATATACTTACTTACAAAGTCAATTTTTAGGATTACTGTTCTGTTAGTCGTCTCTTTTGGGAACCCTGTATGGAAATTGAAATAAATAAAAAAATTGATTTTTTATTAATATCTAAATGATCCTTTTACCGATTTTGTTGAAATCTGGCAGGGTTATTCATTGTAATAAGACGCTAAGTTGGCACTAACTAAAAGAAAATTATAAGTTCCAGTGGCGTCTCGAGGGGCAGTGTCACGAATAATATTGACAAAAAAAAAATGTACGCTACTGAGTTTTTTGAAAAATTTTAATTTTTTTCAGATTGGGCATCTACAAATACAACTTTTTTGTCTCTTAATATCTATTCGTATATAACTTCCTTTTCGAGGAAAAAATAAAAACGACTTCATTGCATGACGGAAAATTGTTAAAATAAAATCAAGTTAACTTTGATCGTTCTCGTGAAAAATATATAGAAATTTGAAACTTGATTATTTTGTCTAACTGACGGACGCTTTAAAGCAGGTTAAAGGGTGAACAGGTGAAACGGGTATCCATCTATCAGGTATTAATCTTACGGTAGACGGACATTTTCCGAATTTAAAACTGAAGAAAAAAGGCGTTTTTGAATTAAAAATCCAACAGTTTAGATCAAAATTTATATGAGAAATCGGATAAGCTCATTAAAAATACGGCATCCCATTTTAAAAAAATATCAAAGTGACCCCTAGTACTTTTGTTTGATGTTCAATTGTTTCTTGCCTAAGATATTCGAATTCGCGGGAGAAAATGACTTAAGATGGCTATTTCAGTTTTTTTATAAAAGTACAGGAAAAGTCAAAAAATCGCCTTGTCTAGGCTTGGTTGGATAACCCTGTACAATGTTGACCTGAACAGCCCTGTTTAACAGCCCTGTTTAACAGACCCTGTTTAACAGACCCTGTTGACCTCTCTGTTACAGAAAACAACCCCGATAAGGAAACAAAAACGTTTGAGCTACGTGGGAAATAAATAAAAGCTGGCTTGTTGAAAAATTTTAATATTTATTAAGGTAAAGCTTAGTCTAAAAATATAGTACTTTGCAAAAATTATACAGTAAGCAATGAAAGCATTCAAAATTTTCAATAAACATTCAAGGATATCCAAGTATGTATATTATTTATTAACACAGTTGTATGTAACAATATCCAAAAAACTAAGGTTTACTAGAACACACTGTATACAGCATGGTAGAAATACTTTACATATTTCATATTCTAATGTGATAAAAGAATAAAACATAATTATAGTTTAAAGTCAAGCCTATAAATATTATTCTCAAAAGAAAAGGTAGGTACCTTGCTCTGTACGAAAAGTAATTAGAAGTGCTAATATTCAATCAAGAAAATACTATAGTGCGTTATATAGGTTCATAAAAATAAATAACAAAAAAAAGACAACAGGCTGTTATTTTAAGTTATATAAAGATGTAGAATACTTCCTTAAAGAGAAAACTCTTGTCAATTTTTCACAAGAAGCAATAAACAATTTAATAAAATGTAAGCACCTGTATAAATTGGGGAAAAAATTGAACTAAAAATATGTATCGATAATAAAAGCATTAAAAAAATGTGCGTGTAATAAGATAAGATACCTATCTATAGCGAACAAATATTGAACGTTTCGAACCCCAGAACTAACCCTGTATATACATTTACAAACATCGAAAATTAAGCAGGTTAAATAAACTAAAAATGTACCTTGTGGGAATCCACAGTACTGTAGAGAAACAGAATAAATCCAATTCAACGCATGGAAAGTAACCATTTTTTAAAATATATTCTGCACTTGGCATATAATTAATTCGATTATAACATTTGTGAAAAAAATATCAGATCATACTACTAAACTTTTGCATAAAATAGATTATCTAATTTTAGGTAGCCTTGATATTAAAATGCATATAGTTTGAATACCGAATCAGTAGAAATTTTAGAGTAACGAGAAATATTATAAACATATTTAAATTATGTGTAGATCAGAGAGAAATGTATGTATCTACCAAAGACGAAATTGTATTAATTTATTCTATAAAAGACAACGTGCATACGGGGGAAGCTAATAAAAAGTCATTTTTATTTTATTACATTTTTCCAAAAACTATTTAGCTAAATTATTAAAATTTAATACACAATGATGTCTAATTATGTTGATACATTGTTAACAAAACTGGTGTTTTTCTAGTCACCCGTTTCTGATATAGGTACATTTTGATATTTGATTATTAGTAATTATATAAAACGATAGGTAAAGTCGATACAAGCACGGCTTTTTAAAACGAAGAGGGTTAAACATTTAATATTTATCAAATGTAAGATACAAAAAAAAAATTAAAGTTCTACTTGCAACCTAGAATATAAAGCTAAAAGCCAAATTTTTATCAGATAAACGCTACGTTAAGGTGCCGTTCAAATGAAGGAAATGAAAAGTTTGCCAATTTTTGCAGAAATTTTATATCTACGAAAACATGGTTCGGGGAAGCTTCTGAAAAAAACTTTGGAACAGGTCAGTTCCCGGGGGGAACAGGTCAGTTCAGGGAACAACAGGTCAGTTCCCGGGGGAACAGGTCAGATCCCGGGGGAACAGACCTGTTCCCTGAACTGACCTGTTCGGGGAACAGGGAACAACAGGTCAGTTCAGGGAACAACAGGTCAGTTCCCGGGGGAACAGGTCAGTTCCCGGAGGAACAGGTCTGTTCCCGGGGGAACTGACCTGTTGTTCCCTGAACTGACCTGTTGTTCCCTGTTCCCCGAACAGGTCAGTTCAGGGAACAGGTCTGTTCCCCCGGGAACTGACCTGTTCCCCCGGGAACTGACCTGTTGTTCCCTGAACTGACCTGTTCCCCCCGGGAACTGACCTGTTCCAAAGTTTTTTTCAGAAGCTTCCCCGAACCATGTTTTCGTAGATATAAAATTTCTGCAAAAATTGGCAAACTTTTCATTTCCTTCATTTGAACGGCACCTTAACGTAGCGTTTATCTGATAAAAATTTGGCTTTTAGCTTTATATTCTAGGTTGCAAGTAGAACTTTAAATTTTTTTTTGTATCTTACATTTGATAAATATTAAATGTTTAACCCTCTTCGTTTTAAAAAGCCGTGCTTGTATCGACTTTACCTATCGTTTTATATAATTACTAATAATCAAATATCAAAATGTACCTATATCAGAAACGGGTGACTAGAAAAACACCAGTTTTGTTAACAATGTATCAACATAATTAGACATCATTGTGTATTAAATTTTAATAATTTAGCTAAATAGTTTTTGGAAAAATGTAATAAAATAAAAATGACTTTTTATTAGCTTCCCCCGTATGCACGTTGTCTTTTATAGAATAAATTAATACAATTTCGTCTTTGGTAGATACATACATTTCTCTCTGATCTACACATAATTTAAATATGTTTATAATATTTCTCGTTACTCTAAAATTTCTACTGATTCGGTATTCAAACAATATGCATTTTAATATCAAGGCTACCTAAAATTAGATAATCTATTTTATGCAAAAGTTTAGTAGTATGATCTGATATTTTTTTCACAAATGTTATAATCGAATTAATTATATGCCAAGTGCAGAATATATTTTAAAAAATGGTTACTTTCCATGCGTTGAATTGGATTTATTCTGTTTCTCTACAGTACTGTGGATTCCCACAAGGTACATTTTTAGTTTATTTAACCTGCTTAATTTTCGATGTTTGTAAATGTATATACAGGGTTAGTTCTGGGGTTCGAAACGTTCAATATTTGTTCGCTATAGATAGGTATCTTATCTTATTACACGCACATTTTTTTAATGCTTTTATTATCGATACATATTTTTAGTTCAATTTTTTCCCCAATTTATACAGGTGCTTACATTTTATTAAATTGTTTATTGCTTCTTGTGAAAAATTGACAAGAGTTTTCTCTTTAAGGAAATATTCTACATCTTTATATAACTTAAAATAACAGCCTGTTGTCTTTTTTTTGTTATTTATTTTTATGAACCTATATAACGCACTATAGTATTTTCTTGATTGAATATTAGCACTTCTAATTACTTTTCGTACAGAGCAAGGTACCTACCTTTTCTTTTGAGAATAATATTTATAGGCTTGACTTTAAACTATAATTATGTTTTATTCTTTTATCACATTAGAATATGAAATATGTAAAGTATTTCTACCATGCTGTATACAGTGTGTTCTAGTAAACCTTAGTTTTTTGGATATTGTTACATACAACTGTGTTAATAAATAATATACATACTTGGATATCCTTGAATGTTTATTGAAAATTTTGAATGCTTTCATTGCTTACTGTATAATTTTTGCAAAGTACTATATTTTTAGACTAAGCTTTACCTTAATAAATATTAAAATTTTTCAACAAGCCAGCTTTTATTTATTTCCCACGTAGCTCAAACGTTTTTGTTTCCTTATCGGGGTTGTTTTCTGTAACAGAGAGGTCAACAGGGTCTGTTAAACAGGGTCTGTTAAACAGGGCTGTTAAACAGGGCTGTTCAGGTCAACATTGTACAGGGTTATCCAACCAAGCCTAGACAAGGCGATTTTTTGACTTTTCCTGTACTTTTATAAAAAAACTGAAATAGCCATCTTAAGTCATTTTCTCCCGCGAATTCGAATATCTTAGGCAAGAAACAATTGAACATCAAACAAAAGTACTAGGGGTCACTTTGATATTTTTTTTAAATGGGATGCCGTATTTTTAATGAGCTTATCCGATTTCTCATATAAATTTTGATCTAAACTGTTGGATTTTTAATTCAAAAACGCCTTTTTTCTTCAGTTTTAAATTCGGAAAATGTCCGTCTACCGTAAGATTAATACCTGATAGATGGATACCCGTTTCACCTGTTCACCCTTTAACCTGCTTTAAAGCGTCCGTCAGTTAGACAAAATAATCAAGTTTCAAATTTCTATATATTTTTCACGAGAACGATCAAAGTTAACTTGATTTTATTTTAACAATTTTCCGTCATGCAATGAAGTCGTTTTTATTTTTTCCTCGAAAAGGAAGTTATATACGAATAGATATTAAGAGACAAAAAAGTTGTATTTGTAGATGCCCAATCTGAAAAAAATTAAAATTTTTCAAAAAACTCAGTAGCGTACATTTTTTTTTTGTCAATATTATTCGTGACACTGCCCCCCGAGACGCCACTGGAACTTATAATTTTCTTTTAGTTAGTGCCAACTTAGCGTCTTATTACAATGAATAACCCTGCCAGATTTCAACAAAATCGGTAAAAGGATCATTTAGATATTAATAAAAAATCAATTTTTTTATTTATTTCAATTTCCATACAGGGTTCCCAAAAGAGACGACTAACAGAACAGTAATCCTAAAAATTGACTTTGTAAGTAAGTATATCAGATTACTGTTGATGAATTAGTAAAATGGTACTGCTTTGACCTTTGACTCGTGTATGCTGCTTTTGACCTTCTCAGGATTTACCGGTCTTCAAATTTATAATTGCAGGAAAATGAATGGCCTATTTTATAATTTTTAATCTGAAAATATTTTTTGTTTTATATATTTAAGTAGTACACCGTTTATTTTTTAAGATAGATATATATTTTTCATGGTATATTCCTAATGTAGTGTTTCCAACATATTTTTAATTTATTTTATTTCTTAGATAGACAAGTGCTTTTCTCTGGCTCTGTATAAGAAGAAGAAATAATTTAAAATTGTTTATAATAATTAAAAATGTAACATCATCATGCAGATCGTCAGTTACCTGCGAGTCTTGTTTAGATAATGCTTTATTCATGTTAATTTTAGACCTTTCAATATGTGGTTTTTCTTTAAACAATATTTTCATGTTTAATATCTGTAATAAAGCGGATAAAAATGCAATTATTTATATTTTAATACATTTTTAAAATGGGGAAACTTGGACACTTAACTCATAGCTAGATTGTGCCTATATAGGTAAAGGTTTAGTATAATATTTTGTTCGTAATTATTTATTAATGAGAACTTGTTTATTTATTAAATAGACGGATCCTAATTATTTATTTCAATTTCCATACAGGGTTCCCAAAAGAGACGACTAACAGAACAGTAATCCTAAAAATTGACTTTGTAAGTAAGTATATCAGATTACTGTTGATGAATTAGTAAAATGGTACTGCTTTGACCTTTGACTCGTGTATGCTGCTTTTGACCTTCTCAGGATTTACCGGTCTTCAAATTTATAATTGCAGGAAAATGAATGGCTTATTTTATAATTTTTAATCTGAAAATATTTTTTGTTTTATATATTTAAGTAGTACACTGTACTCCAAATATTATTATACAGGGTCTTTTGAACTTGACGATATGCCATTTTATTTTTTGCACTGGTTTTTTATGTCCAAATGTAGTATATATACGAGGTTAGTGATAACTGTCTTTTTTATGTGAACTTTTATTTTCCCTCATATGCAGACTATAAAATATAAAAAATTTTTAGCATTCCTTGATATAAAATATACCATATTATTTAACTATCTTTGATTGATGTTAATTATATTGTCGTTATAATGGTTATTATGTCAACTAATACCTTGTATATGATTTTGTATTTATCTTCTATTCATATTTTGTAAATAAGCATGTTTTTGTAATCATGTGGTAAATTTTAGTGTTACGATGTAGATTATTTTTGTCAGTACGTCTCTTGAAAACCAAAAACGCACTGTCTTGGATATCTTGTGTAATGGTAAAAAGAGTTTCGTGATGTCCTCTAATATCAAATATCGCTGTCTGGTCCAGCTGAGGTTTAGATTTTTGGCTTGCAGTCTGGTTTGACGAAATTTACTTCTGGCTCTCGGAAAGTTTAATAGCTGCGTTTTGGTATTATTAGGCTAAATTCTAATCACCCTGTCGATAAGTTCCTAATAGTAATCATAAGTATTATTTTATACGGGGTTGGTAATAAGTTTGTTCTTGTTGGTATAATATATTTAGTTCTGGAGCATATAAATTATATTTTTACACTATTTAAGATGTTACTGAGAGGTTTTTCAAAAATTTAAAAAGAATATTTAGAGACTTTAGTACTTGGAATTTAAATATAAATTACATTTATGTCTTAATTCCTCATGCAGTGGGACCTGTACAACGCACAAAACAGATACTGAGCCCCTACGTAATGGCTTGTGATTGTGTCTTTCGGTAATATTTGCAACTTAAAACATAGTCACCAGTCAAAATGTTGGGTTCTCTAACATCACCAAATGTTTGCAGAAAATACAGTGTGTTTAGTAGTGATAGTTGGTCGTTTGTTTAAATAATTTTAGCACGAGATCTTATTGATATTTAACAGCAATAATGTATAATTTTCTTCTTCATGAAACATACAGTGTGGCTTATAATTTACGCAGTTGTTTATAACATTATGTTAAATGTGTTCTTGAAAGGCCACAATTTCATCAAATAAGTTCCTAATAATAATCATAAGTATTTATATTATTTTATACGAGGTTGGTAATAAGTTTGTCCTTGATCTTAAATTATTCTAATATAGCTGTTTTGGTTTATTATTATCTTGTATATCGAATAATATTCTTGATACAATATTAGTGTGGCTTATGGAGCTATAACGTCTGGGATATTATTTTTGGTTCTTATCATTTTCGCATATCTTTTATACGTGTTTTTGTACGAACGGCTATTACAATATGGCCTAAGCGTATTTTCTTAAATTTTCAGTATTGGAACGGCGGTGTTGCCGTTTCGACAATTTTTATGTTGAATAAGGGGAAATATTGGTTTGGCGACGCCATTAGTACTGGTTTGTCGATAAAATGGTGAATGCATTATAAAAGCTAGGTTTACCGCCATTTTGTCGTCATCGCCACACTTAGGTTTGTTAATAAATTGGCGAAGGCAATATTTGCTGATAGGGGCTTCTGGTTGCATAAGTTCAGGTAGTACCCAGATAGCGGGAGTGTGCGCGAACGTAATTATAGATGGCGTCTGAAAATACTGTTTGCCAAAAGGACATACTAGATCTCCAGTTGTCTAATTACATACCACGCGGCCTCTAACAATGTTCATTGATGACATGTTATGGCCACCCTCCTACCGTTAGGGCATTAGCTATATCAACTTTGGCCCTATTGGCCCGATCAACCCGGTTCTTTTTTTAAACGACTCATGACGTCACCCTAAACACGTGACATACATCAGCTGTCGATTTTGACATTTGACAGGTGACATCTGACAGGTGACAGTTCTTAATTGACAGGTGACAGGTGTCATTTTCGAGTCATGTGCAAGAACCCATTTCATAGACTCCAACTACGCACGCGCAATATCCTATGCCACTATCTTTCACCCCCCTACCGTTAGGGCATTAGCTATACCAACTTTGGCCCTATTGGCCCGATCAACCCCGTTCTTTTTTTAAACGACTCATGACGTCACCCTAAACACGTGACATACATCAGCTGTCGATTTTGACATTTGACAGGTGACATCTGACAGGTGACAGTTCTTAATTGACAGGTGACAGGTGTCATTTTCGAGTCATGTGCAAGAACCCATTTCATAGACTCCAACTACGCACGCGCAATATCTTAGGCCCATTGGTTCCGGAGATATGAGTCATAAAAATCCCTCCGAAAATTAACATTGGAGTTCCCAGCCTGGTTTACCCTAATTTTGTACATTATAAAACACCACCATAACCCCACTTAAGGACCTTTTGTTCCAGCAATCTAATCAGATGTGCCCCCGTGGTTTCACGTTGTCTAACATTGTTTAGCAGTTTTAATCTATATGCTCTCGTAGCGTATTTTGCAAGGCTTTGAGGTTCGGCCCCAGAGGATTATGGTTCAAATCCCGCCGAGGACAAAAACTTTTTTTCTGTTATTATTATATTTTAAAATATTTTAACTGATTTACAACGTCATACCTACCATCGCGGTAAACAAGATATGAAAAGCAGGTGGCGCTACAGGTCTCAAGATTACAGGTACGTACATCTCTCCCCGTTAGGTGGCACCCCTACAATGATATTACTATATAATCGGGGTAACACATGATCTGGGTTCCGTTGGGACAAAAGTTAGGTTAGAATAATGTGTGGGGGGTTCCACACAGGTCAATAGGGCCCTATATTACCGGCATCGAACAGTTATGACGTCAGATACTAGATGGCTATAGGTGCTGGGTTCCGCTTAGGTGAAGAGAGGATGGTGGCTTCCAGGAAAAGTGCCACGCCCTAAAATGGCCCGAAAAATGCAGATTTCAGGGCAATGTTATTTCTTATGGAGTTTTGGGTTGAAACATATATAGCTTATCTACTGATCACCTTCTTAAGATGAAAGAATTCTTAAACAGTGTCATTCGAGGTAGCGTTCCACGTGGGCTATAGTGGCTCGCCGTGTATTTCTATACCATGCACCGCTCTGGGTGGAATCAAGCGGGCACTCTTAGTTGAGTACTTAACATAAAAATATTTGTAAAATAGACTCAAGTCGCCAACCTGCTCTCGATGTTCAAGCCCTTCCAGGTTGTCTTTTAGGTCACAGTCACCGATCAGGCGAATGGCTCTTCTTTGAACAGAATCTAGGAGTATTAGGGTTTGTTTGGGAGCAGAGCCCCAAATCTGCGAACAGTACTCCAGCGATGGTCGAATTTGGGCTTTATAGAGCATCAAAAGTTGTTGGAGTCTATAGTGGCTCTTTACTCGGAAAAGTGTTCCAAGCTTCTGCGAGGCTGCCTTAGCAATGACCGCAGCGTGACTATGCCAAAATATATGACTATCCAAATTGACGCCCAATAAATGAATTGATAAAGCCAAGGGAATCGAGTATCCCGGTATAAACATATCCGGTTCTTTAACGTTAACTTTTTTAGAAAAAAACTGCCGCCTGGTTTTTCTTTGCATTAAATTCTATTCGGTTGCTATCAGTCCAAAACAGAATGTCTTCCAGGTCTTTGTTGAGATGTGAGACCTCTCGCTGATTATAAAGATGTGCATTGTCAGTCGATGTTCCAGCATCCAAAGTAAAAGATGAAACAAGTGTGTTGTCGTCAGTGAAACTATATAATATGGGATTTTTAGGTTTGCTTCAAAAGATCGTTAATGTATGGTAAAAAGAGGGTGGGCGATAATATAGAACCTTAAGAGACTACGGCGTTGATGTTAAAATGTATCTGAAAGAAGTCCCTCCATCGCCACTTTAGTTAGGAGCCTCTCATGCCATACTCGGTCAAATGCCTTGGAAATGTTAGTTCTACCGCTCGGGACTCCGCATGATGTTCTATTGGGTTATTTTAAGCTTGAGTAACATAAGCGAGAAGGTTTCCTGTTGATCTGGACTTACGGAATCCATACTGGCGGTCACTAATAATGTTGAGACCTTCCAGAAACTTTAATAATTGTTCGTTGATAGCCTTCTCCATGACTTTTTATATAACCGAAAGCAATGCGACTGGACGATAGTTGTTTGGCAAGGTCTTCTTGCTCTTTGAGTATGAGCTGGACTAGCGCAGTTTTCCAGCAAGTAGGAAATATTCTTTTTGTAAGATAAATTAAAAGGCCTACAAAATAACGGTGCCAATTCATCAGCGCATGTCTTAATTACGATGATTGGAATTTCATCAGGACCAGGTATCAGGACTCCTCAAGATTCGTTAATATAAAATGTATCCTGACTTTTTAAATTCTACTAGTTTTTGTGGGCGATTATTTAACAAAATACTAACTGGAATTTTTTCGTTTTAGTATTATTGTTTTAAGCTAAAGTTTGAACTTAGAATAATTATTTAACATTATTACTTAATACCTATTTGACCAACACTTTAGTATGTTTTGCTTATATGCATGTAGGGTACCCTTACTCGGGGACCTGTATCTTTTCAAGCAGCGGTAGGTACATCCCTAAATAATAATAAATATGCTAGATAAAAAAACTATCACTGAGAATCTATCTATCACAGTGTTTTCCAGACAGACTGTATATTATTAAATATATTTAGAGGCGGAAGGATGTTTACATTAAATATAAGTAAGGACACTTTGTCGCAAATCATAAAAATACAAAAAATGAGTTCTGATTGGCAATTGACAATACTCGGATTTATCCATCTAATGCTCTAAATTCAACATTTCAAAGCCCCAATTCTTTAGAATAAAAATGCGGAAATTTCAATTTAAACCATTTTTCAAACTTAAATTGCTTTCACAAATGTATAATATAATCTTCTGTTCGTTTCAGTGTAACTCCAGACTGCTCCTTCGGCGATATGGTCGAGAAACCTGTGCAGCTGTTTATGTTTTGTGCAGTGTACGGGCCCAGTTCCGTGGTCCTTTTAGTTTGTTACGGCTACATTTACTTCGTTGCCAGAGGACATGCCAGAGCTATAAGGACGGAACAACAGCAGTCACAGTACAGGCATCAGCACTACGCGGGGGCCGTAGGGCCTCCTAGATATGGGTTGGCATTAGCTACAACATCGGGATTGTTTGTGGGTTTATGGATGCCTTTTCAGGTTAGTATTTTGGTTAGTTAGTTAGATTTAGAAATTAGTAAAGCAATAATAATCATTTAAATAATTGATTTAATAACTTTTAATAACGAACTCACATAAACAAAAGTCAAATAAATTACTGAAAATGTGCTCCATGAGCCAGTAAACACCAATGTACACGCGACTTGCTGAATTGTCTCTTACGTGTTGGAAAATTTTGGGACTGGCGCGAATCGTATTAAAACAATCAAAAATACGCAGTCGAAGGTCTTCTTCAGTTTCAGTAGGAGTAGTATAAACGAGTTGTTTAAGGTAAGCCCAGAAATAAAAATCCAATGGATTCAAATCCGGCGAACGGGGTGGCCATGGGTGAGGTCCTCCTCTATCTATCCAACGAGCAGGATATTGTTGATCTAAATAGTTTCTAACACGTACTGCAAAGTGAGAGGGAGCGCCGTCATGCATAAACCACATTGAAGTTCTCGTTCTTAATGGCACTGCTTCCATCAATTCTGGCAATTCATCTCCAAAGACGTTGTAATAGACATCACCAGTAAGTAGATTTGAAAAAAAATACGGTTCAACTAAGCTATCTCCAATAATCCCTGCCCAAATATTAAAAGAAAATGTATACTGGTGATGTCCTTCGACGATAGCATGAGGATTATCTTCCGCCCAAATATGGTTGTTGTGAAAATTTATGATGCCTTGCCTGAAAATTATCGCTTCATTTGTAAATAGTATTTTTGCCGCAAAATGTGGGACCCTTAAAGAATTTACTTGGCAACAAAGCTTGCACTCTTTGTACGTGATAAGGATAAATTAAATAGTCCTCTAAGATACTCCATACTGTTTTGTAACTCACATTCAACTCGTTCCCGATTTTCCTCGTACTAGTGCCTGGAGATTCTTCCACCATGTTTAAGACCTCTTCCTCAAGTTGTACGGTTCAGTGTCAGTGGTCGGCCGCCTATTTTGCTTTTTGCAAAGCTAACTGTTTCCTTTAACCTGAGGTGCAATCTTGTAAATGTTTCCGAACACGGTACTCGTCTATTAGGAAAACGTTCATATAAACGTCTCGCCTCTAGCGCATATCCATTTGCCAAACCGTACATAAAATGAATTTGATCCATTTCTTGATTGGTAAACTCAGCCATTATGAAAAGTATGTAATGTAGTACAAATAAATTCAAAAACAATTCAAAAGGATATTATTTGAAAGATGTTAAACAGGAAACCAATGGTACGGAGAAAACAAATGTGGTTGCCATGGAACGAAGCAAAGCCTACTCGTATCATTTGACGCAACATAATGATAAAAATAGGAAAAATAACTAAAAAATTAAGGCACTCTTTTACCCAGATCCCCGCCAATGACTTAATTGTAAAATTTAAAATTGACCCAAAGTAAAGTACTCTAATCCCTTATGTTTAACAAATATCATTAAAATATCGTTTGGCATTAATTAATAAAATGAAAAAAAAAATACGAAATCCTTTTATTTCGAAAGCGAAGCGACATGCGAAAAACTTTTATACTACATATTCGTCTTAAAATAAGGTGGGAATTCACCTCCTTCATTTTTTCAGAGAGGTTAGGAAACACCCTGTATAATCTGGCCGAACGACGATTTTTGTAAGAAAACTAAACTTTTACTTGTCTACTTTTTGAAATATATTTTTTATTATTTATTATTGTCATTATTTTCTTTTATTTTCAACAACGATTATTTTAAACAATAAAATTAACTAGCTTAGGTGAATTTATGCAATGTTAAATATAATATTCCTAATTTAAAATGTAACAAAATGCTAATAAATATTAAAGGTATTATTAAAAATAGTATATCGCGCAATCGATAATAGCACTTTTGGTGATTCTCACATGCGTTGCATACTATAGTTTTTCTATGACTGCAATTAAAATGGCCCCTTTCCAAGTATCTGGAAACCAGCCTCTCTCAAGTGTAGCTTATGCTATGTTTACCAGATTCATTGCTGTTTTCTGTGGGAAATTTTTGAGCGTCTTGTTCCTTATGCCGTCGAAGCCGGGCGTCCTTTTTGTACCAGTATCGTGCAGTACAAGGCGAACTTCCTCGACGGATATACGTGGAAGATCCATCACGTTTCTGGGTGTGTTCTTGTAGATTTCTATTGTCCTGAAGACTTGTATTGTGTGGACGGCTTACTAGATAGAACCATTTACGCTTTTTGCAAGAAAACTTATTTAATATTTTCTTTAGATGTAAGGCCACGACTGCGACTGTATTTCCAACATAATGGTACCCCACCGCACTTATGTTTCCAAGTGCGAGAATTCTTAGATAATTATTTACCTGATTGTGGGATTGGCATAGGTGGTTACCACAATTGACCACATCTGACCTTAATTCCTTGGATTAATGCTTTTGAGGGTAGGTGAAACCATTGGTTTATGCAACAAGAGTAGAAACAAAGGAACGTAACTTGATCGCATTGACAATACTGCAGCTACTGAGCCCTATGATCAAACACACAAGTTAACTCTTAACGTACCGTTTCCGTGACAACAACCAAAAAGAGCCTACTTTTTTTCACTGTGGTGAAAAACAGTTACTTTTGAAGTAGCGTTTAGGGTTAAATTGTATATTTGATCATAGGGCTGATTATCAGTAACAGCAGTCTTTCAATTCGACGTGTTACCAAAGCATTTATTAAACGAGCCAATAAATATATAGAAGCTAATAGTGGTATCTTTGAAAATATTCGTTATGGCATTTATACTAACTTAGTATTTAGGTTCGTTCAGGTTAGTTTTGTTGATAAAATAAACATTAATCAATAAAGGGCGGAATATATGCAAAGTGAATATGTATGCATTTTTTGCATATTTTGTCAATTTTATAATAAAATGCATATTTTTCCCAAATTATTATTTTATGAGCATATTTTTATGTTTTCGGCGTTATCAAAAAATTAAAAACGCCCTGAAAATTCTTATACTCATAGGTTTAATGCCCAGTCCGGCACTTGTTTTAGGGATTTTTCAATCTGAAGATAATTTTATAATAATTAGTATTTACATTTTGGTTATACACAAGGTATTTATTGGGTATTTCCGGGGTTTGAAGGTATATTGTTAGGGATTATTTATTGTCATTTAATAATGCTTTATTATTACCTGCTTAACAAACTGTATTTTATCGGGTTATAATAAGTTCTTCTGTTTTAGTTTGTCGAAAGACTTCAGTATTTTCAGTGTGAGACTATTGATTTCAAATTTGTGTTCAAAATGTCTAAAGTGGCGAAAACGTCTTTGTGGATTAAAAATTTCCCAGAGTTAAAGTTTAGTGGAGAAAAAGTCTTCTATAAAGCTTGTGCAAAAATTATTGTTTGTAAAAACAAGTTCCAAATCGATCAACATTTTAAAACACCGCTGCATAATTCAAAGTCAAAAAATGAACTCTGGGTCAGTTCAGCTGAGCGTAAAAAACGCATTTCAAAATGTTGGAGAAAAATCGAAATCTGAAAATGAAATTTAGACTTATGACTTAAGACTTATGCAAGGCTTTGGTCGCAGCAAACATACCCTTAAAAAAATTGCAAAATCCGCAATTTAGAGGATCTTTACAGAAATATTGTCATGAAACCATTCCTGACGAATCCACTCTTAGAAGGAAGAATGTCCTTTCAGCATACGAAACCGAATTAGAGCTTCACAGGATGATAAAATTTTTTAAATTATTGTTGATGAAAGCACAGATGCTTGTAGCAGATATATCGCAAATTTTATGATTGGAGCACTTCAAAAAGATAAAGCAACAAACCCATATTTAACAGCTTCTAAGCAGCTAGACAAAACTAATAATGTGACCGTAACCCAATTTATTCAGCAGTTCCCATCGAACTTTTTCTTACCAAAATCCAGTCCCAGAGGAGAAGTTTCTAGTGCAATATGGTACATGTGACTTGTCTTTTACATGGAATAAACCCAGTCGCAGAAACCGTCGTACTGAATATCCTTTAGTAAATAAATTAATTTCAAATGTAAAAAAAGTGTTTCTATAAGAACCTCTAAGAGTGCAGATGTATAAGAAGAGGTTACCAGGAGTTAGTTTGCCTCCAGAACCTGTAATTACCCGTTGGGAACATGAATTAAGGCCACAATATTCTACGCAGAACATTTCGAAGCCAATAAAGAACTGATTTTGGATTTAGATGACAATTCGCAGTGTGTTGTGCAAAGTAAACAGTTGTTAAAAAATGCAAGTGTAGTTAAAGATCTTCTTTTAATAAGGTTAATTTCGGTTTTATACGGGACATAATATCCTCGTTATAGAGTAAAAATTTAAGTTTAAGAGACTCAATTACTATTGTTGAAACTTTTTTCCGCTGAATGTAACAACATTCCCGGTGAAGTAGGAGGTCACGTAAGGAATAAATTAAATGTAACTGTAAAAATAATGAAGGATTTAAATTCTTAACTGCAGTAAAAAGCATTTATGAAGGTAAACCATCCAACGAAGTTAGTCTTATACTTTACTACCTAAGTTCCAGTATTGTCCGATTACATCAATAGATGTTGAAAGAAGCTTCTCTTTGTATAAACATATTTTTACTGATAGAGGACAATCCTTTTTAGTTGAAGATTTTGAGAAATATTTAGTAACAAATGCCTTTCATACAATTTCTTTTTAAAAAATTGTTTACTTTTATTCTTCTTTGTTTCTTTTGCATTTTTTTTTAAATAAACATCTTTTTTTGAACCCTCTGTCTTTCTTTACCCTATTTTACTATAATAAATTAAGAAATGTTGCATACCAGTATGCATATTTGGTCAAAAAAATGCATATAACTGCATATTTTAAAGGCAAGCAAGGCATATACAGGGTGGCCTGTAATGAATGCGCCATAGAGTAACCACCGATTTTACACATGAAAATAATAGGTTTCAGCTAAACATGCCTTGGTAAAACGTTGGTCGTGAGATACAGGGTGTTAAAGTTTAATTTCTAAATTAATTTTCTTTTCATATCTCGAGCGGTTTTTGAGATATAAACATGAAAATTTGTAATTGGGGGCTTTTTAGGGCAAGTAATACGAATCTATCCCTGTTTTTCACATAACTTCTAGAGGGCGCTAGTTACACCCTACACGCCTACTACATCACGCCCAAAATTTTTTGCGCGTAACTTTATTGGTGATCTGATTTAAATTTATAATGGAATGGTCATTTCTAAAGAAAAAAGGTATACTTCATTTATTTGGTTAAAACAATCCATTTCCGGGATATTTGCAATTTTCAACAACATTGCATGAAAGTTTTTATTTTCAAAAAGAACAATTATTTAATTTTGACAAACAATTAGATAACACTGTAATAAAAATATGAATTAAAATCATTTCACCAAATGTGAAAAATGTCCACCGCCCAACTTCTATGCATTTTCTTGACCTTTTACCAAATAGCGCCTTACATAAAATAAAGTTCTTTCTTTATTTTGAATTACAGTGGCTGCCTCCTGAATCCTTTGCAATAGTTGGTCGCGTGTCTGGATCTCTACTCTACACTAATGATTTTATATAACCCCAAAAGAAAAAATCTAAAGGGTTAAGGTCAGGGCTACGGGGCGGCCATGGAAAATTGCTACCACGACCAAACCATCTATTAGGAAACCGCTAGTCAAGATAATTGCAAAAACTGCAAGTGGGAAATGGGGCGGTGCACCATCGTGCATAAACCACATATCTTGCCAAAAATTTAAAGGAATATCATGAAGTAAATTTACTAAATCATTGTTCAAAAACTGCAAATACTGCTCACCATTCAGCCAGGCAGGTAATTCAAATGGTCCAATGATAAAATCGGCCATTATACCACACCAAATGTTTACAAAAAATTCATGTTGAAAATGGGGTTTCTTGTTAAGTGTGGATTTTTCAGTTCCCAAGTATGGTTGTTCCTCCAGTTACACTGTCTGGTAAAGGTCGCTTCATCTGTAAAAAGGATTTTATTGATGAACATTGGATCTCGACTTTGTTTATGAATTAGAAATTGACAGAACTGGATTCTTGCTTGTAAAACATTTGGTAGTAAATTTTGGACAATATTAAAATGATATGGACATATTTGTTCTGTGTGTAAACCATTTAAAACTGAGGTTTCTTTAACATCAGTAACATTCACTAAATGTCTGGTACTTATCTTCGAATTTTCACCAACTCGCACTTGAATATCCTCTTCTTGAACGACATTTACCTTGGTGCCTCCTATTTGGATATTTTTGCCGATATCGTCTTGCTGCTGCACGTCCATTGACATTTTCTTGAGCGTAAATACAAATCATATCTCTCATTTCGCTATTTGAATATTCATTATGTCTTGGTATTATTTATGAAATAATTGTTTTATTCGATATTGCGAAAAATTAATGCGTAAAAACAAATTTTACATGGATCAATTTGCATAACTTTTTGATTCGTATGGCGTGTGCTGTCTTGATTTTCTTGCTGTTCAATTGTCCATAGCCTACTTCGTTGGCCGCAAACTGTTTTTCTGATCGCGTATTTCTCTATGCAACAGAATGTTAAATTGCCAATATCCCGGAAACGGATTGTATTAACAAAATAAATGAAGTATACCTTTTTTGTTTAGAAATGACCATTCTATTATAAATTTTAATCAGATTACCAATGAAGTTACGCGCAAAAAATTCTGGGGGTGATGTAGAAGGCGTGTAGGGTGTAACTAGCGCTCTCTACAAGTTATGTGAAAAGCAGGGATAGATTCGTGTTGTTTGCCCTGAGAAGCCCCTAATTCCAAATTTTCATACTTATATCTCAAAAACAGCTCAAGATATGAAAAGAAAATTAATTTAGAAAATAAACTTTAACACCCTGTATCTCCTTAACGACCAACATCTTACTAAGGCATGTTTAGCTGAAACTTTCATGTGTAGAGTCGGTGGTTACTCTATGGCGCATTCATTACAGCCCACCCTGTATATGCGCATATTTTGACTGAATTGAAGTGCATATATTCCGCTCTTTATTAATCAAAATTTTTTGAAAGCGAAAAAAAAACATGAAAAACGTAATTTGATTATTACTTAAAAACGGTTTGCCCTGCCAGAAAAACTCGAGAGACTTTATCTTTTAAGAAACATCTAAAACTTTCCCAATTTAACCATATCTCTAGCTTCGATAGTAATCGAGATCTCAATGGTGCAAGCACCGAATTTTGGACAATAGTATGAAATTTAAAATGCAGGTTAGCCTGTCGATAATATAATAAATATGGAATAATTTATCCTGTCGAGAATAATATTGACTCGGTTGGTATTTAATTTTTTAAACAATCTTAGGTTTAAAATTAAATACAATTTTGTGTTTTAAAAAAGTCTATGCCACCTACTTTTAAGCAAAATATTTCTCGTTAAGTCGAATAAATTCAGGAAATCAAATAATGCAAGAAAATAAAGATTTCGATCATTTCCGCAAATTACTATATTTTGTAATCTTGATGCACACATGCTTACTTTGGCCACGTGTCTTCTCGTTGCCAACGAATGCAATATAAAGAAGTCTGATGCATCAGAATTGAAAAGGTAAAATTGAAAAGCAATTTATGTTAATACAAATTTTTCCTATATTATCCAATATGTAAGGTTTTATATAAAAAGGTATTTTTTTAAAAGACTTTTATGATTATTGGATACGTGCAAGGGTTCTTCTAGCGTCGCACGCGGGTATTAGTTTTCTGATTGGAATCCTAATTTGTGATTGTAATTTACGCAGAAATGTATAGAACATTTAATTTTTTTAAATACACTGTTTTGGTCCGGCATACCCGCAAAAAATAACAAAAACGTTAACATATAACCTTAAAAAGTAAATTCACAAGTATACAGGGTGTCCGACAAAAGGTCTCGCATTCAAATAGAATATGAGAAACTAAGATGACAAGTTCCTATAAATTCTTACAGGCCCTCCCTACCGAGATATGTGCCCCTGAAGGATGCTGTTGGAAATCTGCTTTTCTTGAATTTCTTTCAAAGTATTTAATATAGTTTAATAATATGTAATGGATACTAGTAAGCACCTCTTAATATAGTGTCTTTAAAACATATTTGTCTTTTTTAGTTTACCAGGGGCGGAGTAAGCTTTACAATTTATGTATGACAAAAATTCAGAAAAAACAAACCTCTGTACCTTGCACCTTAGACTAAAAAAAGGTACTGTTGTTTATTGTCGATAAAATGAACCGTTTCCTAGAAAAAGAATAATAAACTAATAGTTGCAGAAGACCTATGTTCGCAAGTAATGTACGTTTTATTTATTTATTGAAACCAAAAAAACGTGTTGTTGTTGCAAACGTTACTATGATACAAAATAAATAAAATATCCTGCACTTTAGAACTTGTCATCTTTTACATCGCTGGCACATTGATCTTTTACTTCGATAGTAATGTAGGTACTGATTTTTGGATTTCGTGGTAAATTTCATTGTGAATTAATTCGAACTATCTAACACACGTTTATTGAGTATGCAGATGTGCATCTGATGTATGGTCTTGCGTCTTGCAATGCTTTTGAAGCCAGAAGGTTATATCACGAAAGATTTCCTAATCGTACTGTGCCAAACCAGAAGACAATCCAACGAGTGACCAACGTCTAAGGGAGAATGGTGGGCGATTCCAGTTAATAAGGTAATTATTGACTTTCCTAATAATTTCAAAAAAATTAGTACTTATGCTAATCTGAAGAACCGTACGTACGCCGGAATTAGAGGAAAATATTTTAAATGCTGCAGATGACACTCGATCAACAAGCACTCGACAATTATCAGAACAGTTTAATACATCAAAAATAATAGTACCTACATGAAGTTTTTTAAGAACAGCTGGCTGTTATATCCTTATCATTTGCAAAAAGTACATGAACTAATTCCTGAAGATATTCCTCGTCGAATGCATTTTGCAAACTGGTTATTGGATCAGCAACGATACAATATAAATTTCATTAGCATTGTTCTTTTCACGGATAAAGCCAAGTTTACCAAAAATCAATTTACACAATAGACATGTATGGGCTGATGAAAATCCTCATGCCACTATGGTTGTGTATCGTCAGCATCAGTTCCAATCAATCAATATTTGGGCAGGAATCAGTGGCAATTTTTTGATTGGACCATTCGTATTTCCTGAACGCTTGAACTGACAACTTTATATGGAATTCCTCCAGAACGCTCTTTAGAATTTAATAGAGCACTACCTCATTGCACCGTTGGTGTACGGGAGTACCTGAATATCGTCTATCCAAAGCGTTGGATAGGTAAAGGAGGACATATTGCCTGGCCTCCTCGATATCCCGACCTAACGCCATTGGATTTTTACCTGTGTGGACACCTGAAAAACTTGGTGTATTACAGTACGGTCGGCACTAGGGAGGAACTTCTACAAAGAATCATGTTTCATTGTGATGTGATAAGGATCAAGCAGTACAGCTGTCCTCCATTCGTCGTGCCCGCGAGTGTATCAGACTTCACGGAGCCCATGTTGAACCCTCTTATGAAGTTCTTCAATAATTTGGTTAAGGTTCCTCCTATTACATCACTGCGTTTTTTTCTTATTTTTAAATTTTTTCGGATGAAATGACTTAAAATGAACTTTATTATTGTTTGGACGACTCTCGTATTACACTTTGTTGTCGAGAAACAAATTAGAAATCATGGTTCTTTTTATTTAAAATAAACCATTATTCGTTTATTATTCTGTTTCTCGGAAACGGTTCAATAAATCGACAATAAATACGAGTGCCTTTTTTTAGTATAAGGTACAGGCTACTCGGTCTTTTTCATACAGAGTGTTAAAAATTTAAGAGTTAAGTTGTAAAACTTAGTCCGCCCCTAGTAAACTAATAAAGATAAATGCGTTTAAAGGACACTATTTTAAGAGGTTCTTACTAGTGTCCATCACATTAAGTTTTTATTAAATTATATTAAGAAGTTTAAAAGTGCCATAACATATTTTATTTTGCAAACTTTTAAAAAGTATAACTTTGGCATACAACTTCCTCATGGCTGCAAGAGATATTACGTTATAAGAAACCGTTGGAGATATCTCATTTTCCCATCCTATAAAGCACAAAAAACTGAGCCAGAAGATACAAAATTCTCAAAATGGAAAAATTTTGACATATCTGGTTGTGCCAGCTTACTGCAGGATTAACAGTGGCAACTGTTTCCTAAAAATAATAGTTTCGCTTAAATTGGCAATGGCGTGTTTTATTACATGTTTATAATATGTTGTTACGAACGACGTGATATAAACATGATAGTGGTATAAGAAATAACTAATTAAAAATAGTTTAATAGGCTGAACTTTTTGACACGATTCTAGAAAAATCTTTATAAATTGACACCCTGTTAAATTAACAGTAAAATTTGGAGATTAATAAGAATAATTTGCGATAAGCTTTTTTACTTCAACTGGAAATAACTCAAAATCGGAATTTGGCACTGGGGAGCTTCTAAATATGCATTGTCCATATAATGGTCTGTCATATTACGGGGGCCAACTGGTCTAAAAGCTTGACCAAAATATGTTTCATTATATTTTATTGTCAAGTATCTTGAGATGTTCTGTGAAAAAGCTTGTTGCACTCAATTAACTGATGTCCACTTATATTTAGTTATAGAATAAGTTTTAAGTCTTCAGATATCACAATATCTTAGTACTTAATTAATATAGGTAATAAGGCCCTTTTATTTCTTGTCATTTCGAAAATTTATTTTCAATAATTAATTTTTTTAAGTTATATGGTAATAGAATATAGTTAGGGAACTAAAAAGAGTTACCCTCAATATAAGGGCTATTAACACAGCTAGTAAAAATATTAAATCTTTACATTAGGAAACAAATAAAATTATAATATAAATATACATATACAGATTTTATAGTAGTGTATGCACATACACCAAAATAATTAAGGTCCATCATCACTAAACATGAGATTCAAAAATTTATAATTCTGTCCACTGCAAGCGCTCACGTCGGATTTAGTTGTAACTGTGCCCCCCTGCACATGTGTTATTATTTCGTTTTTTATATTTTATCACAACGTGCAATCAAGGAAGAGGGCTTTACAGAAGGCCAAGTCTAACAACCTGGGGCTAGCGACTAAAGCTTTGGGTTAGATATAACTAAAATAAATTTTATGTGCAACTTTTTGATTGAGACACGTCTTGTAGCATTTTTTTTTATGCTTTGTCTGAATGGACGAATTTATTTATTTTGGTTTTGTTGAGTAGTGTAATCCACTTCCTAAAGGTAGTCTAACCTTGATTCATTAATCCAAAAACCGTGTTTTGTTAGTTGCCTAAACATAGCATTTGCGAAAAGACGTTATGTTGAAACAGGGGTAATTTATCGAAATAAGTTTAAACAATACCCTTCCTTTTTGTCCAGGGACGGTGTTCCATTCGTTACTTTTGTAATCTTAATACTTTCTTTTGTATAGTATCGAATGTTAAAATATTTTTATAGGGCCTGGCTTCATAGTTTTGTTTTTAAAACATTGTTGCCAAATCTGTCAAGACTTTCTCCTGAAACTTGCAGTTCGCCGCCAAATTTAAACCAATTAGATTCAAATCTGGGTGATACGACTTCCGCTTCGAGTGGCGCGCTACGTACTTCCTAGGCCGTCGCCATTCCGGTACAAACACTAGTGTAGCACATTGTGTTCCAATGCTGTTGTGAAGAAAAAGGGACTTATTTTCCCCAAAACCCATTCGGGTGATCGGATTGCGATTTTCTCTAATCCAGCAAAGTGTTTGTAACAGCCATTTGTGGACAACTGGTTGAATTTAGAAGCAACCCTGGAATATTTCCAGATTGTCTGGGCGTACCGGAATCAGCTTTTTGTTTGTTAGTCGGAACCCTTTTTTTTTTATTAAAGGGTTCTACGTAAGAGTTTCCTCACTCAATCTTTAAGATTTCTTCAATCTATATTTCCTTGTTCAACAATGGGCCCTAGCAGATCTTGATTAGGTTCCGGAGTCTACGAGGTATAAATCAGCAGAGGTTTCCCCATGGACTAATAGCCACTTATCCAAAAAGTCCTACATACGGTGGAGGCTTCCTGGAGGATCCTACCTGGATATAATAAGGCCAGATTTTTTTTATTTATTATTTATTACTTTAAAAACCACCCTGTCGCAATATCCCACTAGCTATACCATTAGGTATCGCCTACAGCGACAAATAATTTTATTAATTTATTGAAATTTTTTTTTGTAACCTTGATACATTACCACAACACCCACCAGGGTATAACATAGTGTGAACTATAGTCGACTATGGGGGTTAATTTTTTTTAATTTTTTACTAATTACATTATCCTTATCATTTATTTAAACTTTAGACTATGAATTTACTAGATCATCAACCTTCTTATTTTTTTTTTAAAGATATATTTTACTTTTCCTCTTTTATGAAATCGGCAGCAACGTAAGTTGAGTTTGCCACTGTTATTTATTAAAATAACCGCTTCAATAAACGGTTCTTGGTAGTATTAAGATGTTTTGTTTTTAGTACCTACTTGCTTCCCCAACTAATTATTTTAATTTGCTCTTCACGTTCCTGATTTAGAGCTGACTAGTTCGGAACTATCAACATATTTTTTTTTTGACAATTTGGGTTTCGTAATTTTCCTGGATTGTATTCCTCATAGGATAAAGAAAGATTACGTGGTGCCCAATATTTTTTTATGTATGCTCATCGGGTCACAACTACATTATTTTAATAATAATAAATAACTAGTTTTGTGGGGATTATCATCCCTAACTTAATCAAATCCACGACGCTCTCCAGACGAAGAGCTGCCGGAGGCTGTGAACCGTTTTTTTGTTTCTCTTTATAAATTTCCAAAAAAAAAATAAAAAAAAAGGTCACAAAAATGGCGTGCCAACGTGGGGCACGATAATTAACTAATTTTGCACTACTAGTTGTTTGTTTTTTTTAGTGCTTTCAAGTGAGAAATTTAGTTTCTGTGGCAATATTTAGATTTCACTTTAGCTTTGTTATGCCCGATTGTAAATACATTACTTTTTTTTGAGTGAGTAGGTGCTTGCAGCATCATTTTATTGTATTGGAAATATGGTAACAGGGGAGAAATCGATTTACCTGTCGATTAAATTATCGTTTTGAAAATCAAATTTTTTTGTTGAGTAGTGTTTACCACTTTAGATTTTGGTCAAGCTACGTGCGTTTTTTTTTGCTGAAGGTTTTTAATACCATTATTGTTAATTCCGAGAACAGGTATGATGAATTCTTTTATTGTGGGAGAAATTCTTTTTAGATTTAATATTGTTTCCAAATCCCCGTGTTATTGATATAATAAAAGGGTCAACTTAATTAATCTATTTTTCTGTAAAAGGAAATACGGTAGGAGATAGTTTTCGAGAAGATTGAGTAATATGATTTAAACAAAAAATATTGAAAAGAGGAACATTTTTCTGCATACCTGTATGGGATTGGGTTTATCTTTGATATATAGTATAGATAACATTTTTTTTGGTAGGTTTCAGTGCTTGAGAGGTGTGATAATTATAGTTTGAATTAATGGATTAAAGAGTTTAAGAGCTCAGCCATTTAGTTTTTTAACGATTAATACCTTGTTACTGATAAGCGAATTACTGTGCGACGTTGCCAAGTTAAAATTAAAATAATAGGTTTTATAAATAAATAATTGGATAACAGTTCTTCATATAAGAAGATAAATTGTTTTAAATAATTTTCGGCAATATGGAAGACTATTTTAGGCCGAATCTTTTGCTGAAAGATGAACTGAATTATGAATTACGTATTCGCGCGGTAGTTACTGATAAGAACGTCAATGATAAACGAAAGATTTTAGGACGATTGTTAGATAAAGAACGTCAAAGCAAAGCTAATGTCTTGAAATTGGTTGACCATTTCTTCAATTATACCTTAGAAAAGAGAGAAATAGGTGAAAGTATCGATTCAATTAAGCAATTGATTTTGGACTTCGAAGGTCCCTCTACCGATTCGATTTATATTAGGGCAAGGGCGCGTATTTTACATGTAACAAATCGGGTTCTGAGGTTACCATTAAAAGAAAATGAAGAGGATTTTCCGGAAAGGCAAAACTTTAAACATGAAGCGTATGCGTCGGCGATGTTCTTAGATGCGGATTTACATGACAAAGTCAAAGATCCTATTCCTGTACTAATTCAACCTTCGTCATTAGGACAAGCACCGATTCAACAGGCGGCCGCAGTGGGCGTGTTGTCATCGGCCAATGTGCCCCCAAGCAATAATTTTTTTAGAAGTACCCCTGTGCATACATTAGGTGTTACATTCGATGGAGATCCGAATACCGTGTTAACCTTTATAGAGCGCGTTGAAGAGATGGCACATGCGCGTCATATAACTAAAGTTGAGCTTTTTGAATCAGCTAGTGACTTGTTTTCAGGTAAAGCTATATTTTGGCTTAGGCATGTTAAGTCGTCTCTGGATACGTGGGATTCTTTAGTTCAAAAATTGAAAGTTGATTTCTTGGATCCCGATCTGGATGATGATATTTGGAGTCAAATTAGGGAGCGTAAACAATCTAAGCACGAACCCATAGTTCTTTTTATCGCTGTTATGGAGGGTTTATTTAGCCGGTTGTCAAGAGTGCCTCCAGAGGTGACCAAGGTTAAATATATGAGGCGTGGGTTACAAAGAGAATATCAAAAACGACTAGCCTTACAAGAAATAGATACTGTCATGGAATTAAGTAAGTTAACTAAGCGTTTAGAAGAAGCAGATATTTTAGGGTTGTCATCAAGTTCTTCAACTACGTTTCAGTCGCGTAGTGTTTCAATTTTAGGTGATCCGGAGACGGATCATTCCGCGAATTCTTCAAGGGCAAGTTCAAAAAATAAATCGAACTTCAATTCCAACACTTTTCGAAATCATCATAAGTCGCCTAGATTTAACGACTCCCATAATCGCCCAAATCGAGACGATAAAAAAATAGTTTCCAATTCGAGACAGGACAGAGATATTTATTTATGTTGGAAGTGTGATGCTCCTAATCACAGATTTAGGGATTGTAAGGCAAGAATTAAGAAGAAATTTTGTTTTAAATGCGGAACCCCAGATGTCACCGTTAAAGATTGTAAAAAGTGTTCGGGAAACGAGCAGTAGAGGCCCGTGTGGTTGGCGTGCGACCGCCTCAAAACTCCAATGCCAACGTTTTTAGTCAAAATCAGACAATCTCGGACAGTAATAACTATTTAGGAAAGGATCTTAGTAAAAATATTTCACCAGTATTCGTTTTTAAAAATAATGATAATCGGCCTTATGTGACGGTTAATTTATATGATCAGAAAATTACAGCGTTATTAGATAGCGGAGCCAACGTATCAGTGGTAGGGAAAAATGGTTTAAATATTGTTAAATCGTTAAAATTAAATGTAATAAAATCGCCAACATCCAGTATTCATACAGCTGATGGCGCCGAACAAAGGGTTAACGGTTATGTTAATTTACCGCTTATTATTGAAAATAATGTTCAAGTTTTACCGGCCCTAGTTGTTCCTGCAGTATCACATCCTTTCATTTTTGGTAGCGATTTTTGTGAGAGATTTAAGATTAAAATAGATTTTAAAAATAATTCTTGGCACGTTCAAAGTGATTTGTCTGATGGTTATTTTAATATGGAAAAGGGACTAAATTTTAGTTCGTCGTGTGGGATATGCTCGTTAGATGATCTGTCGGTTCAACAGAGAGAAGAAGCTCAGGAAGTAATTAGTTCGTTTAAAAGGCTAAGTAGCCAAGATAGATTAGGGCTTACAAATAAAATTACTATGACCATAGAGACAGGAAATGCGAAGCCTTTTAAGCAAAGACAGTACTTAATGAGTCCTTATATGTTAAAAATATTAAATTCGGAACTAGACGAAATGCTTAAGCTAAATGTCGTTGAGCCGTCAACGAGTCCGTGGAATAGTCCGGTTTTGCTTGTCAAAAAATCGAATGGTGAATTCCGATTTTGCTATGATGGTAAAAAACTTAACGAAGTCACTAAACATGACAGTTATCCTCTTCCTAGGGTTGATAGAATTTTGAGTTCGCTAAAAGGTGCTAGATTCATTTCTAGTATTGATTTACGTCGTGCGTTTTGGCAAATTCCTTTAGATCAAAGTTCCCGAGAGAAAACTGCCTTCACCATACCTTCGAGAGGACTCTTTCAATTTCGGGTAGTGCCATTTGGACTTTGTAATAGCGCTCAGACACAACAGCGTCTAGTCGATGCCTTGTTTGGGCCGAAGTATGAGCCATATATTTTTGCCTACCTCGACGATATAATTATCCTTTCCTCTACCTTTGAGGAGCATATTCGTTTGTTAGGAGAGGTCAGGGGTATTTTAGAAGATGCAAATCTGACGATTAACCTGGAGAAATGTAATTTTTTTAAAACCAGTCTTAAGTATTTAGGTTATATTGTTGATGGAAAACAGGGTCTTCGTACTGATCCAAGCAAAATTGAAACTATGGTTAACTATCCAAGACCGAATAACGCTACTGAAATAAAAAGGTTTATTGGACTCTGCAGTTGGTATAGACGGTTTATTCATAATTTTTCCTCTTTGGTTTCTCCCATAAATGATCTTCTGAGAGGCAAGAAAAAGAAGCAACCAATATCCTGGAATTCTAAAGCAGAAGAGGCATTTATTAACATTAAAAATTCATTGGTATCTGCCCCAATTTTGGTTTCTCCGGATTTTAGTGAGAAGTTTACTATCCAATGCGATGCAAGTAATGTGGGTGTAGGTGGTGTTCTAACGCAGGAATTGAATGGAGAGGAAAAAGTAATTGCGTACTGTTCCCGATCTCTATCGCGTGCCGAGCGTAACTATACCGTTACGGAGCGTGAACTGTTAGCTTTGATTTTCTCGTTAGAAAAGTTTCGTATGTACGTTGAGGGTACTAGATTTCGAGTTATTACTGATCATTATAGTTTGCTTTGGCTCAATAATTTGAAAGACCCATCTGGACGACTAGCGAGGTGGTCTGTTAAACTAAGGCAGTATTCTTTTGACTTGGTTCATAGGAGAGGTAATTCCAAGGCAAATGCCGTTCCTGACGCCCTATCCAGGATTCCACCTTCGAATCAGGATGAAGTTGTGCAGATATCTTCCATAGAGTTTCCGGATATAATATGTGATCCATGGTATTTGGACTTAAGGAATAAAGTTTTGAACGATCCCGATTCTTTCCCTCAGTTTAAGGTGGCGGATAACAGGATATTTAAGTATGTTCCGTCCAATCTACCTATTAGTAGTAACCTCCGGGAATGGAAGTCTATTGCACCTAAAGAATCTCGACTTTCAATAATAAGTTTGTGTCATGATCCGCCTCTAAGTGCACATCTAGGTTTTTTTAAAACTCTCTCCAGGATTCAGGAAACATACTATTGGCCTAAAATGAGGCATGATGTCTTAAAATACGTCAAACGTTGTCAAGTTTGTCAGACCCAGAAGATGTCTAATGCGCAGCCTTTTGGAAAAATGGGTGTTCAGAAACCAGTTCAGTTTCCTTTTCAGATTATAGCTGTGGATATAATGGGTCCGCTGCCTCGCTCAAAAAAGAAAAACGCGTACCTGTTGGTCGTTACTTGTTGGTTTTCTAAATATTCGCTTTTATTCCCGATGACATCGGCAACTGCTTCAAATATTGTAAAGTTTTTGGAGAGTTCAGTGTTTTTAGTTTATGGGGTGCCACAGTTTATAATTTGCGACAATGGAAGTCAGTTTGCGGGTAAAACATTTAAAAAACTATCTGAAACTTATAAAGCTAAGATATGGTTCACACCGAGATATTCAGCTCAATGTAATTTTGTTGAGAGGACGAATAAAACAGTCGGTATCGCAATTCGTAGTTACATAAAAGATCACAAAGACTGGGATGTGGAACTTCCAAAAATTCAGTATGCTATCAATTCGGCAAAACACGAGATCCATCACCTCTGTCCGGCATTAATAAATTTTGGTAGACATATTCCAGTATCAGGGGACTATTACGGTGAAATAAGATGTACTACAGAAATGGAACTTCAATGTGGCGACAGAAAAAACTACCTTGATGACCTTTCGGGTTTAAAACAAATTTATGAGGAGGTTCAGACAAAACTTAATTTAGCCCATCAGCGATACAAGTCACATTATGATCTGCGCAGACGCGATGTATCTTTTAGGGTAGGAGACAAGGTCTGGCGTCGAAATAAAGTATTGTCAGATGCGGCCTCTGGTTTTGCGTCTAAGCTAGCGCCAAAATATGTTCTGACTAGAGTAATAAAAAAGGTCTCTCGTTTGGTTTACGCGTTACAAAATATGGATGGTTCAAGTGCGGGTAACTGGCATGTCAAAGATATGAAACCCTATTTTGGGTCCAATTCCGATGTTTCGGTAGGTTAGGTTTTAAGTTTTTTGTGGAACATAAGTAGAAACTGAATGGTTTTGCACTCTAGAGTATATGGTTGAGGTTCGTTGGTCTGTGAGTACGTACGGTTTTTTTTAGGTAGTCAGGTAACGCTTTGACTGACGAAGTATGATGGAAAGTCATTAATTTGGAGTGTACTCACAGCTTATGTCAATGGCGTATAATACGGTGGTTATGAACCCATTATTTATGGCTTAATAGTATTGTGAACGTAGGAAACGTGAAGTGTTAAATTTATTTTATGTTTTTATTGGTCGCGACAATGCTAACATATAAGGTAATAGTAGTCTGTACTCTTAGGATTATTTGGCAAGTAAATAATTTTTTTTGGTTAGTTAACTATATTCCCTCTCAAGCTATTAGGAGTCCTTCTCGATCATTTATGTCTTACCTGGATTTTTACTCCCCCGATTGTGTCGCCCTTGAGGCCGTGTGGTACGCGAAGTTACCCAAATCTAATAAGCTTTCACGGGAAGGGAATAGTGTAACGTTACTAACTGCAGATTAGTATAATATTGAAATAAATAAAAAAAAATATTTTGAAAAATATTTTTTTTTGTTGGAACGGGATGGTGTAGCATTTTTTTTTATGCTTTGTCTGAATGGACGAATTTATTTATTTTGGTTTTGTTGAGTAGTGTAATCCACTTCCTAAAGGTTGTCTAACCTTGATTCATTAATCCAAAAACCGTGTTTTGTTAGTTGCCTAAACATAGCATTTGCGAAAAGACGTTATGTTGAAACAGGGGTAATTTATCGAAATAAGTTTAAACAATACCCTTCCTTTTTGTCCAGGGACGGTGTTCCATTCGTTACTTTTGTAATCTTAATACTTTCTTTTGTATAGTATCGAATGTTAAAATATTTTTATAGGGCCTGGCTTCATAGTTTTGTTTTTAAAACATTGTTGCCAAATCTGTCAAGACTTTCTCCTGAAACTTGCAGTTCGCCGCCAAATTTAAACCAATTAGATTCAAATCTGGGTGATACGACTTCCGCTTCGAGTGGCGCGCTACGTACTTCCTAGGCCGTCGCCATTCCGGTACAAACACTAGTGTAGCACATTGTGTTCCAATGCTGTTGTGAAGAAAAAGGGACTTATTTTCCCCAAAACCCATTCGGGTGATCGGATTGCGATTTTCTCTAATCCAGCAAAGTGTTTGTAACAGCCATTTGTGGACAACTGGTTGAATTTAGAAGCAACCCTGGAATATTTCCAGATTGTCTGGGCGTACCGGAATCAGCTTTTTGTTTGTTAGTCGGAACCCTTTTTTTTTTATTAAAGGGTTCTACGTAAGAGTTTCCTCACTCAATCTTTAAGATTTCTTCAATCTATATTTCCTTGTTCAACAATGGGCCCTAGCAGATCTTGATTAGGTTCCGGAGTCTACGAGGTATAAATCAGCAGAGGTTTCCCCATGGACTAATAGCCACTTATCCAAAAAGTCCTACATACGGTGGAGGCTTCCTGGAGGATCCTACCTGGATATAATAAGGCCAGATTTTTTTTATTTATTATTTATTACTTTAAAAACCACCCTGTCGCAAGATCCCACTAGCTATACCATTAGGTATCGCCTACAGCGACAAATAATTTTATTAATTTATTGAAATTTTTTTTTGTAACCTTGATACATTACCACAACACCCACCAGGGTATAACATAGTGTGAACTATAGTCGACTATGGGGGTTAATTTTTTTTAATTTTTTACTAATTACATTATCCTTATCATTTATTTAAACTTTAGACTATGAATTTACTAGATCATCAACCTTCTTATTTTTTTTTAAAGATATATTTTACTTTTCCTCTTTTATGAAATCGGCAGCAACGTAAGTTGAGTTTGCCACTGTTATTTATTAAAATAACCGCTTCAATAAACGGTTCTTGGTAGTATTAAGATGTTTTGTTTTTAGTACCTACTTGCTTCCCCAACTAATTATTTTAATTTGCTCTTCACGTTCCTGATTTAGAGCTGACTAGTTCGGAACTATCAACATATTTTTTTTTTGACAATTTGGGTTTCGTAATTTTCCTGGATTGTATTCCTCATAGGATAAAGAAAGATTACGTGGTGCCCAATATTTTTTTATGTATGCTCATCGGGTCACAACTACATTATTTTAATAATAATAAATAACTAGTTTTGTGGGGATTATCATCCCTAACTTAATCAAATCCACGACGCTCTCCAGACGAAGAGCTGCCGGAGGCTGTGAACCGTTTTTTTGTTTCTCTTTATAAATTTCCAAAAAAAAATAAAAAAAAAGGTCACAGTCTTCTGCCCTCTACCGTTTCTCATATATGATAGACTTATTCCGAAATTTTCATTTTGAAGCAGTTCTTTGCTTGTTCAATAAATAATCATTAAACAATTCAGAACTCACCACGAGGAGGTGACTGCTCATCGAGTTTCATCCCGCCCACCCTCATCCGTAATAATTACTGCTTAAAATCTTTTTTACTTTCGAATTGTGGCATCGACTTACGCGATTCCATTGAAGCTTTGATAAAAGCATCTCTTTTCTCAACAACAACCAAAAGGCAAGCCTCGGTTACCAATTTAACACATCTCTCCACTGCCTGGGTGTGACATGGAAAGGAACAAATCTGTAAGAATTCGGCAGGTGTTTGCTTAATAGTGTTTGCTAAGTCATTTATTTCTAATCCATGTAATAAAGGAGGAGGAGTAATTTTAATAATTGTAAATTTAATAAGTGTAGTCATCGGCGTCAAAATTTAGCTTAGTAATCACAAAAGAACGAATTGCCTTTAGTTTTTCATTTCATTTTGCATTTAAAATTCTGCGCAAACCAAGTTCACGGATATGGGGACGAACGTCGTGAATCATACACCATAAAATATTTTCTGGATGCGCAAAAAACGAATTACGCTGAATAACAGTATCTACTATGTCTCTCAAGTCTTTTTTTAAATACCGACTTAAGTTAATCGTTTTCCAGACATGCTTTGAACCATTTACACAAGATATATTACACTATATTATGAACCACATTGGAGCATAAAACTTTAATATAAAATTGACTAGTTCCTTTAAATTCGATGTAGGATCTTTAGTTGAAACATAAAGGCGCAAAAGACGGTTGGTTTAATTTTCCTGCATTACGGTTTAGTAAATCGGCTGGACATTGGCAGAAGATATGGCAAGACAAATTTGATACATATATTTCTGATCCGAACTTAGATCATTTAAGTCGACATCGGGTAATTCGCAGCTACTTCTTTCATAATCTGCAAGAGCTAGTTTTTCACATTGGTCTATTTGCTTGCCTAACACACCTGAAAAACCTGCAGGGCCGGTTGTTTTGCCGTCAAGATGTTGAAACAAATGTCTTAATAGTAGCTCGTTGCCATGAAGTTGGCAGATAAACCATTGTAAAGAGCGACCCAATTTTGACTCCAGTTGTGTTATAACTCCATTTCTAAATTGTAATCATTTTTATCCAAAAAATCAACAATACTTTTACAAAGGGATGTGGCAGATCTTGAAAAAGGGGTTGTATGGCCTAAAAAAATGGAACCTGGTTCTTTTACTAGATATAGAAATATGTTCCTCAACGATCGTTCGCCTATGGGACTTGCCGTCTATTTCTTCAACAAATAAGGATTTGTCTTTCCGTCCGTCAAAATATATCGCTTTTAGTGTCTCATGTTTTGTCGATTTCAAAAGGTTATTTCTTGATTTTTCTCTCACTCTGCTTACCTTATTTTTATCTATTATTTGTTTTGTTCTATCTTCTGTTATTAACCCAATATCCTGTAACACAGCTGAAGCTACTGCTGCGGCAGATCTATCCGACAGCCCATATCAATCAGAAATTTTAGCTAGAGTAGGAAGTTTTATTGTATTTTTGGAGTAATGTGCTTTTTGACTGGATTAGTAGATGGCATATCACGTTCGGAAACTAAATTTATTTTAGCTGCTGCTCTTTCAGTAACTTGAGCCGCAGTCGTACTTTGGCGTAAACTTACTCTTTTCAACTCTTTCTCATGTCTCTTGATCTTTTCTATTGTTTCTGTAGTTTCTCTTGCGTCGACAGATCCCATAATCATTTTTCTAAGACCTTTTTGGCTACTATAAAAGAACGTTCTTTTAAAGCAATTTTATTTAATTTGCAGCAGGAACATATGTCGAAATTTTCGCATTTACAAGCACTAATGTCAAACAGCTTACTAATAATTTCTTTTTTGCAACTTTTAACTTTTAAATCATAGTTTTTGTTTCTTTTACATTTGAGATACCGTGAAAGCTTAAGGTATTTATCGTGATGTGATGTAATAAGTTTCAGTATACGTTTATGACTTACTGCAGGAATTGAAGCTTTTTCCCAAAGAGCTAAAATTTTATTTGCTAGTATATTCGATATATCGAAAACTGTCGGTTCTTTTTTGGAATCTGGTGGTTTTAAGTCATACCGTATCCATAAAAAGCACTTTAAAACTTCCTCCTCTGAGGGTAGCATATTGTCTTTAAAGCATGCGGGAGCACCTAATAAGGGACACTCAGTGTTTTTTCTTGTATAAAAAGTTTTTGTAGCACTCATCGCGCAGTTCTTAACAAACAAACAATCACAAAATGTATAAATAAACGCAAATTACACAACTGCAAAGTTCTCACGAATACACGAAAGACGAAGTTGAAATCTCGTATCCTTATATGATGAACTGACCTCAGAACTAAGAACAAAACGAAGTTGAGTTCGCAAGGCGAATCGTACACGAACGTTCCCGATTGGTTTAAGTGATATGATGGAAGGAACAGGGCCGTACCTAGAACAATAATTTATTTATATTTATTATTTAACGAAAATTTTCGATTACTAAACTTTTTCTTATTGTAAATACAAAAATACCATTAGAATATACAGGGTGTTAATTAAGTAAACACGGAAACTTTAAGGAATTAATCCTTGATTGATTTTAAGACCGAATGTTCATATAATTATAGGTCCGCAAAAGCTCCGTTTTCGAGATACAGAGTGTTCAAATTTTTAAAAAAATTCACATTTTTCTATTATAATATTAAATTGTATCAGTTACTTCATTGAAACATGGTACACACTAATAGATATTTAGAGGCTACATTTTGCAAGTATTAAGATATTTTTAATTCAACCACGAGCGTATGGTATGGCGTATGGTAACCTTCTTAGGATTTTCAAGCAAAAAATGGCACGCCACTGCCTGTTTTAAACTTTTAAAGCCTTATCTAGTAAGCCAGGCAAGAGGTGCACAAAAAGTGTCTCTTGATAGTTTTTGATAGGATGAACCTTTTTCGAGAAAATTTCCTTATTCGGTTTTCATGCACGCCTATGGACAAATTTAAGTGTGAATCAAAATTGCTCAGAACCAAAAAAAAAATACGAGACAGATCTTATGAAAATAAATTTAAAAAACTATGAAATCGTTTCGGGAACCGTTTGATTTTCACAATAAAAGGACATTGAAATAATTACCAAGTCATTTTTAATTTTTTTAATTAAAAAAAATAATAATTTCAACAAATAAAAACTAAAATATTTCTTAAACCTAAAGAGTAACATTTTCTTAGATTAAATGCTGGAAATGACCACCTTCGGCCGCAATACAACCGTCTATTCGTCTCATCATTGAATTACGGACTCTCTCGAAAACACCTGGTGTATTTTTAATTATTATACATGAATTGACTATTCGATTTCGCAGGTCTTCTTCATTTTGAACCGGAGTTTTGTACACCAATGATGTGAGTTGTCAGGTGTCCCCATAAATAGTAATCCAATGGATTCATATCAGGCGACCGAGGAGGCCATGGTTGTGGGCCTGCTCTCCCGATCCAACGATTAGGATAAGTCTCATCCAAAAATTGACGAGCAACTAGACTGAAATGTGGTGGAGCGCCGTCGTGCATGTACCACATGCGATATCTTTCTCTAAGTGGAACTTCCTCTAATAGTTGAGGTATATCGTGCTGTAAAAACCTTTGGTATTCTTCTCCAGTAAGCCTAGGTGGAAGAAAATGAGGTCCAATGAGGTGGTCATTGACAATTCCAACCCACGTATTGACAGAAAACTTTTCTTGGAAATTATTTTCTATATATCATGGCATGTGGATTATCTTCGGCCCATACGTGGTTATTATGAAAATTCATAATAGAATCACGAGAAAAACAAGCTTCGTCCGTAAACAACACTTGACTTCAAAAAATTGGATTTCTTACCACTTTACTTCGTAACCAATAACAAAAGTCTACTCTCAGAGGCAAGTCCCTTGGCAATAGAGCTTGCACACGTTGCAAGTGATATGGATATAGCTGCTGATCTCTTAAAATTTGCCATATTGTTACATGGGTAATGTTCAATTCGTGCGCTATTTTTCGCGTACTGGTATCAGGGTATCTCTCAATTTCGTTTAGAACAGCTTCTTCAATATGAATTGTTCTAACCTTTACGGGTCTCCCTATAACGACCTTTTAAAAGTTCCTGTCTCAGAAAGCCGTGCGTGGAGTCTTATAAATGTTCTTGCGTTAGGTACCGCCCGTTGAGGAAATCTTTCATGATAGATACGTCTTGCAGCTTCAGCATTACCATTATATAACAAAAATGCATGTCTGACATTTCGCTATTAGTAAATTGAACCATTTTGAACGGAAAATAATCACCGACAATAAGTTCTAAGAACGACAAATTAATAATTTAATTACCTTATAAGTAGCTGTCAAGTTGTTTGCCATACTGCAATAATTGTTTTTCAAAGCACACTTTGTTTAATAGAATAGTTTTCTAAAAACGGTTTTAAGTCTTAAACGCGTATGTAGTCTATTATAATTTTTCAATTTTCTTAGTTCCTAGCAAATTTTAAGAAATATTTTAGTTTTTATTTGTTGAAATTATTATTTTTTTTTAATAAAAAAAATTAAAAATGTCCTTGTAATTATTTCAATGTCCTTTTATTGTGGAAATCAAGCGGTTCCCGAAACGATTGAATAGTTTTTTGAATTTATTTTCATAAGATGTGTCTCGTATTTTTTTTTTGTGAGTTCTGAGCGATTTTGATTCACACTTAAATTTGTCCATAGGCGTGCATGAAAACCGAATAAGGAAATTTTCTCGAAAAGGATTCATCCTATCAAAAATTATCAAGAGACACTTTTTGTGTACCTCTTGCCTGGCTTACTAGATAAGGCTTTAAAAGTTTAAAGCAGTCAGTGGCGTGCCATTTTTTGCTTGAAAATCCTAAGAAGGTTACCCATATCTACGCTCGTGGTTAAATTAAAAATATCTTAATACTTGCAAAATGTAGCCTCTAAATATCTATTAGTGTGTACCATGTTTCAATGAAGTAACTGATACCATTCAATATTATAATAGAAAAATGTGAATTTTTTTTTAAATTCGAACACTCTGTATTTTGAAAACGGAGCTCTTGCGGACCTATAATTATATGAACTTTCGGTCTTAAAAGCAACCAAGGATTAATTCCTTAAAGTTTCCGTACTTACTTAATTAACACCTTGTATAAAAAAATAGCTTTTATCTATAATTTTTAAAAAATCTGATTTGATGATCTGAAGTTTGATGGTCGGTAGAGGGCAAAAGGTCTATCACAATAAAAAAATTGTAAAAAAAAATTATCTTTGCAATACCAATCTCAAAATATTGGGTGGTATTTCAAATCAAAATTTCAAAATTTGAATTTTCATTTTTTTTCAAATTTTTGAGTTTTGGTAGAGGGCAAAAGACGTCACACAATCAAAAAGTCCAAAATAAAATTTTATTTTAGAATTTTAGAACTACAAAAGGCAACTTTTAATAGCTATTCCAAATCCAATATCCAAAATTTTGAAAAAATAGGTGATTTCGGCCCACCCTAGCATACAGGGTCCTGCAACTCCCTTAGTCTCTAAATTCTATACTATTAGAGATACAGATATCGATTTGCTACAGAGTAATATCTATAATAAGGGACTACATTTGTAAATTGTTTTCTATTACACAGGGTATTTCACAAAAGCGGGACAATTTAAAATTAAATATTTATAAATGGGACACCCTATATTTTTTACACGGAATTTGTGTCTCTCTTGCTTATCTCAATTTTCAATTTGTTGCGGTGTTGCCAAGTTATTCATTATTTTCCTAACTTTTTTGCTTTTGCACCGTCGCAATAATTTTACCATAATTTGTTTATTGTGCGTGTCTTCTTGTCTGAAAGTTTTTAGCAGTTTCCTTGACTTTCTCAAAGTATAAGCCGTCTTATCATTAATTCTCCTAGCGAACAATGCACTTTAAATGTAAGTACCAAACAAAACAGTAACAATAAAACGTCAGAAATTCGATTAACGACAATAAAAATTGTTGCTTGTTGTTGGAATTTAAAACAATGATTGTTATTAATTGTCTATGGTTTAAGTCTTAAAGCCTTTACACACGACCCAATCTGCAGGGTCCGATTTGCAGGGCATATAGGAAAGGGAAAATCGGGTGCTGCTCTCCATACTACCCGATCTGGCAGTGTGCAGAGAAAACAGAAACAAAGTCAGTGTGTTTCGAATCTTGAGTCGTAAACATTGAGGTAGCATTATAAAGAGACGCGATCACGTAGCTAAAAGTGACCGCGGTCGGCCATATTGATACGACGTTTAAGTCAAACAATTGTGGCCTTTTGACGTTTTCCGTCGGAAGAGTGTTTTTTTAGTTTTTTGTGTTTTATATTGTTTTTCGAGTGATATTTATATTAACTATTGAAATACAATAATGGTTTCTTGTGCCCATCGTTCTTGCAATAGCAGGGATGCAGTCGAAAAGAAAAAATCAACGGGAATAACATTTCATAGGTTAGTAAACAAAAAACAGGGTTGTATTTAAGGAAGATGTATTTATAGACTACTTAAAGCTTTACTATTTTTTTACTTTAAGCACTTTTTAGCCATTTTAAGAAACCTAATTGGTTAATTTTAACTTTTTTAAGGTTAAAGTTTAAAAAAAAAAAGTTAAAACTTAGCTAGTATATAAATTCATTTTTAATTGGTATTTAAGCATGGTTGTATAGTATTTAAATTGTACGTTTTCCTTTTAGATTTCCTAAGGATCCTGCGCGCCAGCGGATCTGGTTGCAGTTTATTAATCGAGGTGCTTGGAAACCAACAAAATATAGTGTTTTGTACTCAAAGCATTTTTCTGAGATGTACATTGATCGAACCTCAAAATGTTACGTTCGCTTAAAAGAGAATGCCATTTCTACCCTTAATCCCTCTCAGGTATATAAAAATATAATAATATATTGTATTTATACAACTATAGTACTATTTTTAAAAATTTTATTGTTGTTTTGGTAAATTACCAGGTTTAAATAATTTTAATGCGATAAGAATATTCTTGTTCTTATAATAATATTGTATTTATATTATTTTTAAGTTTCAAGTTCAAGTCAAACCAGCCAAGGTTAGGATATTGTCAAATATTTTGATTGTACCACCAAAATGTAAAAATTTTGACCAAGATTTAAGTATCCCTTCAACAAGTACTGCAGGTTTGGCCAAAGATATACAAGCAAGGCCATCAACTTGGCAAATAGGTGAACCTGTTTCTCCCGGGAAAAGAAAGTTACTGAATAAACTAAAAACAACACAGCGTATAAGCAGGGAAAGAAAAACAAAGCTGATATATTTGAAACGAAAACTGATGCGAAGGGAAAAACGCATAACAAATATGAAAGAAATTCTTAATGAACAGAGAAAAAAGAAACTTTTACAAGATGAGCATTTAGACGTGCTTTCTAAACTTGGAGGGCCTCAAGAATTATTTATGAGGCAATGTAAAAAAGCATCCAACAAATCAGAAAGTATTAGGCATCATAGTAATAAGATTGTTTTATTTAAGGGACAATACATTTTTGGTTTTCAAGAATTTGTTTAATTTTTTGTATGTAATAACAAATAACTGTGCATTATCTTATTTTAGAATTTAAAAAAAAGCATTGTCAATAATATTATAGTAATAAATATGTATACAGTGTCCGGCAGTGACTTATATTAGATAAATCCTAAAATTTAGACAAACTGCACTTAAAAAGAAAATATGTGAGCTATTTAAATAAGTAGAAAACCTAGTCCCAATGACTTATTTAAAACATTATTTTTTTTTATTCAAAAAGTTTTCGAAATAAAGCATATTGCGGGACTTTTGCCAGACACTGTATTTTAAAACAAAAAATGATATTTACATTATATTATTATCTTATTAGTATAAGTTTAATGCTAGCATAATACATATAAATATAAATAGTCCGGACCTGGCGAGGTATCCATATTGTTACTACTATTAGCCACGCCTAGTGCTACCGTTTTCTCGACGCGAAATTAAATCTTATGGCGTCTCCTTATAATGCTACCTCAATGGTCGTAAAGGTCAAAATCACAGAACATAAAGGTTAGTTCTCAAAATGGCTCCTAATAACTGTCAAAAAATCGGAATTGCGCTGACTTTGCTATTAGAAAATAATTCGCAAAGAAAGAAAAGGAAACGATGGGTCAAGAAGTGGCTATTAGAGAGGAAAAAGTTTAGCCACATGAATATTTTTAAAGAATTAGGACCAATTGACTTTAAAAACTTTTTGAGAATGAATACCGAGACATTTGAGGAACTGCTGTCTCTATTTAAATAATAGGCGTTGGAAATATCCCACAGGAAGGCCATTTCCCTATAAAGCTCAAAAATCTCTCTCCCAGCTTGCATCTCCCTTTCACACATTTTTAATTCAAAATACAAGAAAATTGTGACAAATCTGTCAGAATTAATACATAACGTGCCCCGTCAAATGTCAATGAAATCGACCCAACCGTCCGATCTGGATTTTGTCGGTCCGACATACCCACACACAACCCAACTTGCAGGGTCCCTGCAGATTGGACCCTGCAGATTGGGTCGTGAGGCTTTAATACAATGCGGTAGTGCTTAATACCTGCTTGGTGTCAGTGCATACCAGCATTATCAATTAGTCAGTTATTCCGTCATTTTTATTATTCGTTACAAGTAATTTGATTCATCGCTAATTTATCCAAAGTAAATGGTTAGGGGTAATACAATCAGTGTGTGTGTGTGTGCATGGATGATTTTCTCGAAAATTCTCGTAACTTCGCTTTTACTGCTGCTGCTATAACATAAAAAAGGAGCTGGAAGACCATGTGAATGATCTAAAGAACTTGTTGCTACCACTCGTAAAATAATGCAACACACGCCAACAAAGTGAAAGACGCCTGTCTCAAAAAGTGGAAAGATCTTATGGAGCATGCAGGCCTATTCTTAAAAAATAGTTAAATATGTTTTCTTATAAAGTGCAAGAATTCCATTAAATACGGGCTGCAGATTTTGAAAGACTGTTAGTGATTTACTCAAAATTTATTGGAAACGAATGACTTATTAGACATGATGTTTTTTTCTGGTGAAGCGTGGTCCCGCATCATCGGTTATGTGAATTCTCAGAGTATACGCATGTGGTGTAGGAAGAATCCCCATATTCTTGTAAAGTCCACATTGCACCCTCAAAAAATTGTTGTCTGGTGGGCCGTTTCCTGAAGAAAAATTGTTGGTTCTGTTTTTTTCCATAACACAGTTAGAGCACAGCGCTATAGGAATAATATTTTTAATCCATTTGTGGGGCAATTACTTGACGATGGACTACGTTTTGGTTATTTTTAACAGGACGGTGCAACCGCCCATACATCCGCCGAAACTATTAACTGCTTACGCAATATTTTCGACGACAGATTGATCATTTTTGAACAAGCATTGAATTCCCACCCAGATCACCTTATTTGAGGGTTATCGGTTACTTCATTTTTCCTCATTTGAAGAACAATATTTTTAAAACACCAGTTGAAAATTTAGAAGTTAGACGAAAGGATTATCCAAGAAAGTGGTAACATTTCTCCAGAGATACTGGTCAACTCTTTCGAAAATATAAGGAGACGCGTGAGTTTCTGCTAGGGGCATGACGGTGGCCAATTTCTATAATTTTCATGTTCCTTTCTCTATATCCTTAGTTTGTTAATTTTATAAACTACAAAAATGAATTTGTATTTGTCTACTTACTTTAATATTCATCAGTTTGGCATATTATGTCATAATATGAGTTTGACACAATTTTAATCTAGACTTGGTGAGATATATTATCATCCCCTTATAACTGTGACTTAAACCAAGCCCTACGTTTTTCAGTCCTCTATAGGTAAGTACAGAATTAAACAAAATTTTTTTTTTTTGTTTTTTTTTACTTTTTTACGGTTTGTCGGCGTATCTGAGGCCATCTTGAACAGGTCATCGACCATACGGTTTTTAATGGTGCGGTCTACTCAATGACGATAAAGCAAAGATCGTCATTGGGTCTACCGACTGGGGAGTGTGAAACGACACCTTCATCCTACGAGATATCCGATCTCATCCGGCCTGTCCGGCGTGAATAGGATGGTTTTGATGTCGATTCATTTTAGACTCTTCCCTAAGACAAGAGCACGCGGTGTTTCCCAAGCGGTCAACCATCCAAGTACTAACCGCGCTCGACACCGCTTAACTTCGGTGATCTGACGGGAACCCTTCCTTTCCTTTTTAAGCTTCTTATTTCCTATAATAAATTACATTTCTAAACTATAACTAATATCTCAACTTAAGCCTAATGTATTATATTTCAAGCCAAGATATGATATGAACAGATTTGGGCGCATACGGGCCGTAATAATACGGTCCGAAATGCGCCCAAAGAACCGGGCCATAAGCCTGGTGGCCGTTGGAATGGCCTTGGTTACAGTGTTAGAAACCAGATAATTATCTCATCACTCCCGTACCGGCAAGTGCCTTCGCGGGATATTAAAAGATGGTTTTGCCTTTCGGCGTAAAGCAGTTCTCACAAACTGTTAGCACATATTAATAAGTGAAAAAAAAATGGAAAACCAAAGCAAGCACGCTGGGAAAAGTTGAAAAAAAACCCAGTCAGATTAACTATCTGTGCTTTATGTGTCGCTAGGCCCTTGCCGGAAACGAAATTGTTAGAAGGAGGAAAAAGCATACCTTAATGACTGCTGCGAAGAGTTAGAGGGTCGGTAAAAGATTAAATATTTTATTATAAAGCGTAGAAGATGGGCAACGAAATATAAGCTATTAAAATATTCCGGACCATATTAACTTAAGGTATACAAGAAAATTAATAAAACAAAATAATGGAAATCTTGAGCAAATGTTCATGATTTGACAACGCCGTAGAGAATAATAAAAATATTTTAGTTATAAGGGAAATTTCGCTTTTTGAGAAAATATTGAGTAAAATTAGTCTATAAGCTTTTCGAAATTTAGAAGTAAAATTAGAGCACCCTGTATAAAAATATCGTGTAAAATGATATAAATCGTACTGGTGTATCCCTAATGCTGTAACTGTCTGAAAACTATATTTTGGTCTATCTCATTTAAAGTGACCAAATAAGAATTAAAAATACAATTACTTCTATATTGATATTCTCTCACTATAATCAAACAATGTCACTCCAAAAATAGATATCTTGCATTTTCTAAAAAAGGCAGTTGATATATTTAATTATTTCTTACATTTTTAGGCATTTTGTTTATATGTGATCATCATGTTCATCACGGCAATGTAGTTATGGGTACAGTTTCATTGACATAGCTTATTTTCAGGATGAAATATTATCAAAGTTTTAGATAGTTTAGAATTTTTTCTAATATTATATACTTAGTAATTTCGTAACGAAAACGGTAAATATATGTGACGAACTTGACATAATGTGGCGCACTTGACAATTTTAGCTATCTGTTCTTTAAATAATCGTCCTGTTCCCTGGGTTTTGCTTTAGCCTATATCGATAGTGTTTAGCTCTTTCTGCTTGTATGAGTGTCATACCTAAAAATTGTAATATGTTGTACCCGATTTTCAGGTTCGTCACACGGTGGTCAGCTGACTGTGACGAACCTGGTAATTGTACGAAATCAGTTCTAAATCATATTTAAACTGACATTAATTTTTTCTATTTTTGGTACAGAACCAAAATTGTACATGGTTGGTACATTCCGGTGAAGTTAGTAATAAAAAAAGAAAATACATAAACTCTTAATTATTGTGAAGTTCCTGAAGTTCAATAAACGTAAGCACCTTTACTAATCGCTTTACTTTGTTTGTTGTTTGTTAAATATAAAATGCTGATGACACGTGTTCTCATCAAATGCAACAAGCGAACTTAACACATCCTTGCTAGAGGTAAAGTTGAATAAGCATTTAGCCCAATCTCCTTTCTTTTTTTTAAGAACTATGAAATGTGACGAACCTGACGCTTGAAGCTATGGAGGCACTGCTTTGTATGCTGTAATTAAAAATGGAAAGTAAATAAAGATTTTGTAATTTAAAAGTGTAGGTAATTATCAACAAATCTGTGGAAACTTTTTTGTAAACATTTTATAATTCAAATAATTATTTTTGTTGTCGTTAACGACTGTGAAGATATGATAGTGTATATAAATTAAGTTAAATTTTCTTATATAACAGACTTAAACTAAGTCTTTTTGGCCTTATATAGTTCTAATTACCCATAATAAAGAAACTAAAGGTAACTGAAAATTTTCTGAGGACAACAAATGGCGATCTTAAATAAGAGAGACCCATTTATCAAATTAAAATCGATAACTAAACTGTGGTATATTTACTAAGACAGTAAAAAGCAAAAATATTAGGAAGATAATTAATTACTTGGCAACAGCGCAACAGGTTGAAAAAAAAATTGGAATTATATAAACAATCAAGAGGGACACAAATTTCCTGTAAGAAATATAGGGTATCCTATTGAAAAATATGTATATTTAAGTTGTCCCGCTTTTGTGAGACACCCTGTATATTTAAAGATAGTTTCCAAATATAGGTAAATATTACCTTGTAGCAGATCAAAATCTGCACCTATCTTTAAAAGTATAGAATTTAAAGACCAAGGGAGCTATACTATGTTGCAGGACCCTGTATAGTATTAACCTTGATCAACCAATAAACCATGTTGAAATGAAATTATTATAAATTGAAAAATAACTAGAAGTTATAATTCTTGCCAGTGGCCATTAAAAGTTTGGCTGTAATAAATTATATGAATCCATAAATACCTTTTAATAATAAAGTGAATTGGCCCTTCACGAAAAAGTATACAATAACAATAATTTAATTTCACTTATGTTGTGTTTAAATTCCCAACTGACGTCCAACTGCCTCGGGCAAATTAAAACGCTCCCCTTAGGTTTGCCTCCTCGGCTTTTCAGCAATGCTGCAAAGCTCATTTAACAGTGGCATGGCGAGGTATTGTTATATAAAGCATTTTTCGTTTCACGGACTTTTTTTTATAAAAAAATATTGAATATTGTACACATTGTGATAAAAGTAACTAATCCCAATTGAAGTCCAAAACACATCCTTCATTCATGATATACATCATTGTCTAACCAGTCGGAAGGATATTTTAACCTAAGCAAAATGTTGCATGTTCCTTTACAGGAAATACAGGGTACCTAAGATAAGAGGGTACTCTCGGTTACGGTAAGAGATACAACTTTGATTAAATGGAAAAAAAGACACACCAAAAGTTTTGGTGAGATGTTTAAGTTTTAGGTTAATAAAAAGAAACTGAAATTTTGGATTTTTAATTTAATTTTTTTCCTACGCTAATATTAAAAGTAAGGCAAAACTGACAAAACTTTTCACAGGAGCTTTTAATGAACTTAATGATTGCATCACAATTTTTTTATGACGTTTCGTTTCCAAGCAATCATCATCAACTTTATTTTTTCTAATACGGCTCTGATTTTATATTCTGAAATTTTAAAGTCATTTTATTCTCATTTCAACGATGTACTACATAATATCGTTTAATTACGTCTCGACCATTTTTAACCATCTTTCTGAAATCTTTAAGATGCGGTGACATAATTTGTAAAAAAAAAAAACATTTAATGTAGTAGCTAAGTTAAGAATTTTAATAATAATATAGTATGAAAAATGAAACACCAAGTATGTTGTAGGTAGTTGATCGACAAATATCATGCAAGGATTAAAATAAAAATAACAATAACAATAACTCATAGAAATTAATTCTTCAAAAGGTGTTCAAAATAATTGTCGTCCTTCTACAAACTTAAATAGAATCTTAAAGCTGTAGAATTTAAGACTTAGTTAGTATTTATCGAGTTACGCTTTGAACGGCTTGAAGAGCTAGTCGTCTAAGATCTTCTTCTGTTTTAAAGTTCAGCTTATAGAAACAATTCTCGATATATCCCGAAAGGAAATAATCAAGCAGGGTTATATCCGGGGAACGCGATGGTCAGGGTGTTACAGAACAAGTACTGATTTTTTTTCTGGAAATATTACTGAATTATAGTCTCTAACTACTATTGAAAGATGTGCAGGTGCACCATCCTGCTTGAAGTAATTATCGCGTTGTTCTGTTAGGGGTAAATTATCCAGAGCCTCCTCTAAATCATTATGAAGAAAATTCAGATAATGCTCCTATGTTAAATAATGTTGGTACCAAAAGGTCCCATTATTTTCTTGATTCTTTGAATATACGTGAATTTTCCATAGACCAGTAATATACATTTCTTTCGTTGAAAATCCTGTTCTGACTTACCATGCTTATATCAGACCAAATTATCTGATGATAATGATCGACATCTTTCTGCATTATCTGGTCTAAGTCCTTGACAAATTCTATATTCATATGGGTAATATCTTTGTTTTTTTTTCTAAAATAAATTAAGCAGCTGATTTCGCTACGCCTAATGTTTCATCAATATTTCTATGTGATACTCAAGGATTATCAGTATTAGCTAATAATACGCTGCAAACTTCTTCCTGGTTACTGTTTCCTTTTTTAGAGAGCTTGAGTTTTTTAAATGCACCACAGTCTTTAAAGTTAGTTACTAACTTACTGTAAGTTCGTTTAGCTGGTTTTCTCCTTTCCGGATACTTGTTCAAATACAGGGTGCCTGTAAAAGGTCTTTACAAAAACCTACCACATATTCTTCAGACCAAAATTAGCCGATTTAAGTAAACTTACCTTAGTACAAAGTTGCTTAGTTTGGGCGCTAGACGGCGCTGAAGTGACAATCTTTAAATCGTTTTTCTGGATTAATCCAAAAACTGCTCATACTATTTTGCCGAAACTTGGTAGATTGGCATAGCTTTATGAGGCAAAAAAACCCATGTCACAATTCTGATTAATATCAGTCCATGGGCGTAAAACCTGGGTTTTCTTCTAATTGCTTGTTTCAGATTTCTATGCCAATGGAACAAGAGGGATTTCGGTACAAAATTCAGAAGAACCAAGTCATTTGCTACAAAAAAGGTACTGTTAATAAAACTCGATTACTTAATGCGTAGTAGTTTTTACAAAAAAAGAAAAAATAACTAAATCGTAAACAGAAATAAATAGAAATATCATAAAAATTGCTCAAAATGTCCATCATTTTCATGAGTACAAAAATGTATACGTCGAAGTAAATTAAAACACACTCTTTGCAGAACTTGTTCATCGCCCTTAAGAATATTTATTGCATCTTGAATACTTTGTTATAGTTGTTCTGCGTTATCTGAAGTTGTCCTGTAAACCACTGTCTTAAGATGCCCCCATAAGAAATAATCCAATGGATTTAAGTCCGGAGATCGTGGTGGCCAATTTACAGGGGCATTACCTCTACCAATCCATTTATTTGGGTACTGCTTATGCTTATTCAAAAAGTTTCCAACATTTAATGCAAAATGTGGTGGAGCTCCATCGTGCATAAACCACATATCTCTGCGAAGTTGTAAAAGTAAATCTGGTAGCGTATTTTGTAGATGTTACAAATAAATTTCCCCGGTTAATCTTTGTGGAATAATGACAGGCCCAACAATGTGATTACCAATTATTCCAGCCCACACATTAATTCTAAACTTATTTTGAAAATGTTTTACCTTGATAGCATGTGGATTTCCGTCCGCATAAACATGTTCAATATGAAAATCTGTAATCCCTTTTCTTGGGAAGCATGCTTCATCGGTAAACAAAATATTGTTGGCAAATTTGGGATTCTCTTCTCTCTGCCTATAAACAAGCCGGCTAAAAACCAGGCGCATTTCAGGATCATGAACAATATCCTTGGACACTCCTATTTCCCTACCTAGCCTCCTGGTGCTTATTTCTGGATCTTCTGTAACACGTTCTAAAATGTCTTACTCGACTTCAGGGACCCTTACAAAACGCTGTCTTCCATTATCAATGGCTTTAGGAGTAAAATGGCCGTTTTCCGAAGGCGTCCTTTAACAGCAGCAAACGTCGGGTGGCTTCGTATACGACGATTTGGAAACCTTTCGGAGTAGACTCTGACACATTCTCGACCATCTCCTTGGCAATACCCAAATACCAATATCATCTCGTTATATTCGGCATTAGTGTATTGCACCGCCATAATAATTCTCGACAATTAAAGTTTTCTAATAATTAATGCAAGCAGATAAAATGATTGAACGTTAGCAACAATATTAAATGTTACAAATTTGACAATAATCTTATGTTGTCAGATGAAACTTTTAATAACCAACAATAACAATCGTTTGTGAGGTGTAAGGTCGTGTTGTACATACCTGAAAAATATCGTGCGAACAAAAAGCAGATGATAAGAAAACTGTTTAAGAGGTTTTTTGTAGTAAATAAGTTGGTTTAATCTAAATTTTAAACTTAAACCTCTTATCTTCCATTGGCGTAGAAATCAAAAACAGAAAAATTCTATAAAACCCAAGTACTACGTGGTAAAAACTACTACGTATTAAGTAATAAAATGCAAATTTCTCGAAAACCGTAAGAGGAATCGAGTCTTATCCAGAGTACCTTTTTTGTAGCAAGTGAGTTGGTTCATCTGAATTTTGTGCCCAAACCGCTCTTGTTTCATTGGCGTAGAAATCTGTAACAAGCAATTAGTAAAAAACCCAGGTTCTACGCCCATGGTATGATATTAATAAGAATTGTAACATGGGTTCTTTGTCCCATAAAGCTACGCCAAAGTACCAAATTTCGGCAAAATAGTATAAGCAGTTTTTGAATTAATCCAGAACAACGATTTAAAAATTGTCACTTCAGCGCCGTCTAGCGCCCAAACTAAGTAAATTTGTACTAGGGTGAGTTTACTTAAATTGGCTAATTTTGGTCTGAAGAATATGTGGTAGGTTTTCGTAAAGACCTTTTACAGACACCCTGTATATCCGCTCCGCTACATTAAAGTTTTTTCCGCTTAAAAGAAAACATGATAGCACATCAAGTCTTTCTTCATTTCAGTAATAATCTGCTAGTTTAACAGAAGTAATGCAAAGTTAACTGACATACTCATTTTTTTGCCTACTTCTCTGATTTAGGAGAAGAACAATAGTTTGCAAGAGATCAGATTTATGTAGATATTTCAGAAAAGTTTACTTAAGAAAAAGTAACCCTAGATGTTTTTTAATTTTAAACGGTAACGTATGGTTCTGGAATCAGTATTTTACAATAATGAATACATAATTAAATATCTATTATGTACTTTTATTATTTTTTATTAAAGCCATAATTGAACTTGAAAAATTAAAAAAATTAAGCTGTTACGTCATACAGCCATTACTTTTATTCTTTAGATTAAAAAAGCTGAAAAGGCATATGCAAGGCTCTAGGATCCAGATCCGTATCGTGAATATTTCAGAATGATGGTTAAAAAGGCTCGAAACGTAATTAAACGATAATGTATAGAACATCATTAAATTAAGAACAAAAAATTCTCTTAAAATTTGACAATTCAGGGCAGTATTAGAAAAAATAAAGTTGATGTTGATGGATTGGAAACGAAACGTTTAAAAAAAAATGTTATGCACTCTTTAAGTAACTTACTTACAAACTATTTTTAAAGTTTATAAAAATTAATTTAGACACTTTTTTTAAATATGGCGTTGTTGGGAAGGTCTTTCCGACGGCACTCATAAAGATTAAAAATACACATGGTGTTCAATTTAGAAACAAAGTTCGTAGTAGGTCTGACAAAACTATAAGTTTGACAACGTCGACACGATCACCATTAAATGCCCATTGGTAATTTACCTACATCCTACCCATGTATAGTTGTTCTAAGCCTAAATTGATGACCTAAAAAAACATTAAACTCCTGACCATAGGCGTCGCTTCTACCAAATAATTAAAATGCGGATTGTTGTAAATTTTTAATATAATTAAATATTATATACTACAGCTTGTTTATTGTAGTTTATATCGATAAGAGGTTTGTGCCCGTGACTTCGCCTGCAGAGAACACATCTATTTAGTACTTCTAAATTGGTTTTTCCGAAAAAAAAATTCTCATTTTGACAAAAACAATTTAAAAAATTTGTCTTTGCCCAGCAAGGATCGCCTTGCCAGGAAAGGATAGGGTCAGGTATTATGTTAGTTGTAATATACAGTAAGTAGATAGTTAGAATTCACTATATACATTTTAACAACAAGTTGGTCGCAGCAAAGTCACAGTAAACGTTCTGTAATATAACAAGTTTTTATAATAATAAAATAATTAATAATAAATAATTAATTTAAAATTCATAAATAATTTAATAACTGAAATAGTCAGAACTTTCAGAAGTAGAATCCTTTCCAGGTTGAATTACTACTTGCGCTATAGACGGTAAAACAGAATATCCATTTTCTATTTTTATAACATGAGCTACGCAATTTTTCCATACATCGCTACTCATCTCGCTAATTACCTGCCGAATGTTATCAAGGACAACTGCGCTTAAAGTTGATGATTGATTATGTTTTCGTAAACGTGTTTTTATTGTTATTATAAAAACCAGTTAAGCGAAAAAGAACTCATACAATTTTGCATTAGAAGACCTACCAAGGAAAATACTATGCACACTGTTGAACAATTGTATCAATCCTGTCTCCTAATTGGTAGAAAAAAATTGAAAGATTTGCTATCTTTATGTTAGTCAAAAAACATCATCAGTTTTACTAAACCCTAGACGCTACTAAGAATATTAACGCTGAGGGTTCTGATGAGGAAATTTAATTAAATGTAGGTATTTATAATAAATATTTTTTTTTAAAGTTGCGTTTTGATTTTTAATTGTATAATTAAGCACTTAGCTCTTTTTGACTTTAAAAATTACATTTGTGATGGTTTTAATTATTAAGGTGGTGAAAAAAGTTAAGTGCTAATTACCTATTTATCACCAATGATACAATGTTTTTTTTGTTTTTTTCAAATCAACATCGCAGTATAGGGTGTTTTTACGTCTATGTCAAATTTGATTATATTTGGTATATCGCTGTAAATAAAACATTGTTTTTAACATACAAAGTAAAAACTTCTCAAAACAGTAAGTGTGTGGCTTAGCCCTTTTCTCTTCTAGCACGACAATTTACAAGAACGCCTTGTAATTAAAAAAATTTCATCTATATCAGAACTAATGCTTCGTATGTTTATCATTATAGGGCTCTCATGTCAAATAACGATGACTGGGCCGACTCTGTGGATCACTGGAACATACTGGTTTAGGATCATATTATTAGTTATATTATTCAATGAAAATATATTAGATATTTCGTCACACGTGATCGATAGAGGATCTATTTTACATACGTTTCTCTGGCGTAGGTACTTTAAAAATTTTAATTGAAAAGTAGTTTTGTCACATCAATGGAACAAAGGGAATCTTGAATTGCAGTTTAGCCTGTCGATCACTGGGTATATCCCGTAAATAGAAAAACAAATTATTTGCCTGCAAACAAATAAAGCAAAAATCCTTATTACCTACTACCTAATTAAATCTGAAAGGAGAAAAGGTTTGACACCTATAAACGTGTCCTGTAATAGTTCGTCAGACATCCATAGCTTCTATACTAATTAAGTTAGGAATTTCGTTGGAACGTAGACCTACACTGTATATATGAGTGTGTTTAGGAAAAATATTTTCGCATATTCGGAATGGTCCAAAAAAGTATGACGGCAAAAATCTTTTTTTTTTAATTGTACACTCTGTACTTTTTGTTTTTTTTTAGTGTTCTTTCTTATTTCCCAAAATTTGATTTGCTTTAGTAGTTCATGAGCAATAAATTAATAACAATAAAAAATCGTTTTGCACGCCTTGAAAAAATTATTAAAAAAAGGACCTTATATTTGTCTTGTCCGGGCTACATAATATAAAAGTGAACACAAGGGGTCTAACGATACTCTGACATTGAATAGTTGTATCTTATTTTATACAGGGTGTCCAAAATTGGATTCCAAAAATTATAACTTTCAAACTAGTTTTTCTTGAGATTTTCAAATAAACCACCCTGTATATTATTCTACAGTCTAATGCAGAATTTAAATATGAATTTTTTTTTATATTAAAACTGTATCAAAATTCTGGACTATTTTCAAGATATTTAGCAACAACCATAAATATGCCCATTTCATCAGTTAAGTATTACAAGAAAGATCTAGGCGGCCATGGAAACACAACCATGTTTATTTAAGAAATAGATTTTGACATTACCCTTACGATAGGCATAAGCATACTGTTTCCACTATTAACCTATAACATCGCCATTATTGACCGATTATTAACGTTAGAAATCGTTTTTTTCCACTACTAACCTATAACATCGCCATTATTGACCGATTATTAACGTTAGAAATCGTTTTTCTCTACCTTATCAGTTATTATTGACCATGGTCAATAATAAGGCATTGAAATCCATTATTGACCGATCTTCAAGAATCTATTTGAAGGCAGGTAACTTGATTTTTTGACTCTACAACATGAATTCATAAACATGAATGTGGTTAGGCAACCAGATAATTATCAATACATATTAGATTACTTGATATTGTAAAATATCGATACAATCAACATTTTTTCTGCTTCCATCCTTAATTCTGGAGGTGTACACATACACTAACATTTTCTTTGCTCATTTTTTAAAAAAACGGAAAACTCGCGAAATCTGATAACATAAATGAACAAAAATTGACATTAACAAAGCCACCTGACAAAACAACAAAATATTTTGCCAATTCCAAAGCGCAGGTAACTTGATTAAAAAATATACTTATACCTACCTATAATTTTTTATAATTATTAATACTATAAAGATAAATGTCTGATAAAAGTTTGTAGTAGTGGAAAAAATATTATATTAACCACGGTTTAGACAGATTATAGCCCTCGCGTCTTAAATCCCTCGTCGCTCCGCTCCTCGTGATTTAAACTTGCCGCTCGGGCAATAATGATGGCTGTCTAAATCTTGGTTAATAATATACTATTCTCTACCTTATAAGTTATTATTTACCATGGTCAATAATAAGGCATTGAAATCCATTATTGACCGATCTTCAAAAATCTATTTGAACGCAGGTAACTTGATTTTTTAATTCTACAACATGAATTCATAAACATTTTAAACAGTTAGGCAACCAGATAATTATCAATACATTATAGATAGATCGTGAAATCTGATGACATAAATGAACAAAAAATGACATTAACAAAGCCTTCTGACAAAACAACAAAATATTTTGCCAATTCCAAAGCGCAGGTAACTTTATTAAAAAATATACTTATACCTACCTATAATATTTTATAATTATTAATACTATAAAGATAAATGTCCTATAAAAGTTTGTAGTAGTGGAAAAAATATTATATTAACCACGGTTTAGACACCTTATAGCCCTCGCGTCTTAAATCCCTTGTCGCTCAGCTCCTCGTGATTTAAACTTGCCGCTCGGGCAATAATGATAGCTGTCTAAACCTTGGTTAATAATATACTATTATTAGCAAGTAGAATGTATGCGACTCAGTTTCCCGAAAGGCGCATCCCGGACCAATAAGCTTTAGCAGACTGCTTAAGCGTTTTCAGGGGTAGATTACAAAAAAGAAGATAGGATAAAAACGGTTACGAATGAGGAAAATCAATTAGCAGTTTTGTTGAGAGTTACAGAAAATCCAAACATTAGGCACATGTAAGAAAAGAAGTTGGAATAAGTGAAAGGTCACTTCAGAGAATTTTAAAAATACGTCATTTTCATGTATACCACATTAAGCTGCAAGTGAAAATGACTATCAATGTAGCGTCGAGTTTTATGAGTGGGTTCGATTCCGCCTTCAAGAAACGCCATTGTTATCCTTTTTCATAAATAAATAGGCGCCAGTGTAACGTTTTCCCTAAATATTCCTGGGTGCCAATATTTACCTTAGGATAGCCTTAAAGAGACTGCGACAAGGCAACCTACCCACCCTTACTCTGGCAACCCTACGCCCTGGAGGATGTACTTCACACAACAGTCCGTAAAAATTACCTATGTTGTGCTGCCTGGAAACTCACCCCTTAGCTAGCTCAACTTAGTGTAGGTTTGCTATTTTGTTTCTAGATTGAGAGGTTTAGCACTTTTATATAAGTAAGTTAAGGTCAAATCCTGAAGGAGCCACCTTAGTCTTATTTTACTTAAAAGCCTTTAAATGTTCTAGTGTTTTGCTTCAGAGAAATGCAAACTAGGAAAACAACAAATATGTCACAATCGGTTTTCAATAGCTTCTTATAAGCTCTCATTCACTCAAGTCCCTCAAAGTCGCTGTCTTTCAAATAAAAGCCAAATTTTAGCAGAGGCCAATACAAATAATATTTATTTCTTATGTCGTGTTAGACCCTTGGCTACTTGGATTTATAAATGCAAGCTCCTCTTACTTTAGTGAACAATAGGTACTTAAAGTTAAAAGATAAGTAAGTGAAATGTTATATCAAAGTGATAGTATAAGTTTTGACATAAGTTCTGAAGGTTCAAATTACAAAGTTATCATTAGAAGGATAAATGAAAGTCAAACCCTGTTTGACAGGGTCTTGCACAAGACGCAACTATCCGTCCAACACCATAAAAAAACGACTGTTTAGTCTAATCTGGCAGCCACTTAGACCTACATCCAGGATATTGCCTCAGACTTGGAATTTCCGCAAGGTCTGTGCAAGAACCTCTCACAACTAACTAAATTTACCATAAGAGCATTCTTAAAGTAAGATATAAAATCTTAGGAGTACCTGTGGTTACTCCATAAGCATACTAGCCACTCGGGCGTTGATAAGTTAAAATGTTGAAGTTACAAGTGTTAAATTTAGAAGAAAGAAGTGGCCTTTGGCCGGAAAACAAAAATATTTACTTTATAATAATAATAATGTTTTAAACTACTAGAGACTCTTGTGATGTCTTAACGCTATGTCGACATACGCTACACGTTTACAATACACAAGCTCTGTACATAGCATGGGTGCAAAACTTTACCAAAATACTGTATATCGAACTATACGCAAATTCAAAATATTAGGATTTTAGGTTGAGTACTTGTTAAAGAGAAATGATCACAGGGTAATGATACTTAGCTGAAACTTTATGTGCTACCCATAGTTCATGAAGTCTCGATCTTCAATAAGACACACACACATGGTCTCTCAAATAACTAACGTGGATACTGCTACACTGCTAGACTCTAAACAAACTTTACCAAAATACTGTATATCGAACTATACACAAATTCAAAATATTAGGATTTTAGGTTGAGTACTTGTTAAAGAGAAATGATCACAGGGTAATGATACTTAGCTGAAACTTTATGTGCTACCCATAGTTCATGAAGTCTCGATCTTCAATAAGACACACACACATGGTCTCTCAAATAACTAACGTGGATACTGCTACACTGCTAGACTCTAAACATTTCAATAATACCTGGCAACCGGTACGTCCCTCGTCCAGGCGACTCCAATAAGAAAATACTGTTACTCCTGTTTAAGTGGACTTTTAGTCCCTACCAAAAAAAAACCTCAAATAACTAACGAGGGTTCCAATCTACCAAAAGACGTCTAGGACCGCTTGTTAAAGTTCATGGCAAAGCATTTTAAATCGGCATTCCGCCCAAAGAATAGCCAAACTACAAAGCCATATCTTTTTAAGACATTTGTGGATGTTTTATCGGCACTACATAGCCTTCTCTGCCCAAGAAATTAAACTTAGGGAGCTAATTCCACAAACGTGTTTTCCTTTAAGCGTCTATTGTCGAGAAGGGCCGATAACATTCCCTCTTCAACGTACATAGATACCAAAACAATTGTTGACAAATTAGTCAACCCTATCTATGAAAACTAACCTCTTTTAACAAAACCTTGACAAACCGCGTCAACCAATCGCAACCGCAAAAATTATACACAATTAACCGGACGTGGTCGTGAAAATCCACAAAACTGTCAGTCTCTTTTTTTATTGACACTGACCTGCGTAACAAATTATCGATTTTGCTTAAATCAACTGATTTACAACAGCCGAGACATTTGACCTACATCTTAAAAACAAGGTTAAGATTACAAACTTCACGAATTACTAATTAACTAAAACAAGGATTTGAAATAAGGCCTGTCCACAATTAGTTTGAAATAAAGAACAGAGAAAACCAATAAACTTGGCTATGTCTTACAAGGTACAAATCATTCCTGGAATAGATACATAATCAACAAAGGTTTCAAACTGAACATAGTGAAAATTTTGGCTATTACAGGTTGCTTAATTAGTAATTAATGTTTAAGGTGAGAGTCTACCTAGGTACTGTAAAAAATTAAAACAGAAAACTTAACATAGACAACCAAAGTATGAAAATGCAATTTTCAAACCGTAACACCATTATTTTTTATGAACGTCTTATTTTCTGATGATGCCGCATTTCACTCAATGGATGAGTCGACAAGCAGAAATTTCCTTATTACGCTACCGAAAATCCAAGAATCATATGACGAATGGATTACCAACATCGTTGGCCAATAAATGTCTGGAGAGGAATTGTTGGAAAACATGTGGTAGGCTCTTACTTTTTTAAAGGCCATCTTACCGGTCAAATGTATTTCAAATTTTTAACAAACGATTTACCTGTATTGTTTTTAAATTTACCACCAAATATGCAGGCGCAAAATATCTGCTTACAACAGGATGGAGCTCCAACCCATTTTTCGCGATAAGTCAGAGCTTTGTTGGATAACATTTATTACAAATATCGCTGGATTGGAAGGGGTGGCCTAGTTAGATAGCCTGCAGGGTCGCCTGATTTAACGAAACTCGACTCTCTTCTATGGGGGTATGTAAAAGACCTTGTTTATACGGAACGTTCAACAACTGAGCAGAACATGCGACAAAGAATAATCAACGCGTTTGAAACAATCACACCCGCAATGCTCCGAGATGTAGACAGGTCCTTTCAAGCAAGAATAGATAGATGCCTTATACAAAATGGAAGACATTTTGAACATCCTTTAAGATAAATGCATTACTGTAAAAATATATTTCTTAAGTAAACATGGTTGTGTTTCCATGGTTGCCTAGATCTTTTTTGTACTACTTTACTAATGAAATCGGCATATTTATGGTTTTTGATAAATATCTTGAAACCGGTTCAGAATTTTATACACTTGTAATACAAATAAATATTTGTATTTAAATTGTGCAGTAGATAGTGAAATAATATACAGGGCGCTTCATTTAAAAATCTTAAGAAAACTAGTTTGAAAGTTGTTATTTTTGGAACCAGATTTTAAACACCCTGTATAAAATAAGATAAAACTAATTGATGTCATAGTATCGTTAGACCTCTTGTATTCAAGTCCATACTATGTAACTCGAACAAAATAGATCTAAGGCTGTTTTTTTTAATAATTTTGTGAAGGCGTGCAAAACGATTTTTTATTGATATTAAATTAACGACTAAAGCAAATCCAATAAAATTTTGAGAAATCAGAAGAACACTTAAAAGAACTAAAATATGTAAAAAAGACATTTTTTTTTGTCTTCATACTTTTTTCGACCATTTTGTATATGACAAAATATTTTCCCGAAATGCACTAATGTAAATCTAAGTTGGAACGAAATTCCCTTAAAACCTAATTGGTATAGAAGCTATGGATGTCTGACGCACTATTGCAGGACCCTGTATTCACGACGTATAAGAAAATATAATATGTCTTTTTGAGGGACACTCATATATTTAGAGGTTGTTTTCCCGCGATCCTCTAATTTACCTTGTTTTGTATCCAGTCACAGGAGTAATCCCATCATTTGCACAAGCACAAAACGTCACAAATGTTTCTCTCTGTAGAAATACTAACATGACCCTCATTAGCATTTTAGCTGTATTTCGTGTACCTAACTCGTTTTAATAATTAATAGTTACTTTAGCTCGCTAGAGCAAATTTTTAAAAATGTTCTCTGCTGAAAGCGTAAAAATAAAATTTTAATTTTAACTGCAGCATTTTATTTTTGAGTTGAACTTGCAAATTGTATAAATTAATGTGCAAAAAATATTTTAGCACAAGGCATACATTGCATAGATTTTAAAATTTGTTTGATCCTGGAACACGACGTTTTAGTTTATTTTATGCAATCACGTTTTCTATATCTATTCTATTCTAAATTTAAATTTTAAGTATATTTTACAACATAAACCGCCCCAATCTAAAAACGTATTTTATTAAAGCGAATTTAATAAACACATTTAAATTAGGAAGGTATTTCAATAAGTAAGTATCTAAGAGGGGACACAATGGAAATTATATAGGCCTTAAACCCTTGTATCCATACTATATATCTAAACCTCATATTTATATGCAGATTTATGTTCACCCCACGCATAATAATATTTACCTCTGACCGAGAATAATATTAATTTATTTTTGTACCTTACCCACAATTTAAATGTGAATATTTCTTTATATCATGTTTGCTCATGACTATCCCAGAATTGCTTGAGACTGTTTTTAACCAATATGACTTTAAACACTTTGATGACGCACTGGGTTAATTCCCTAGTGGTTACATTAATTTTTACTGCGTGGCCTATAGGGTTGCTCACTGGTTCGTTAATTTCCTGCTACCTTTGATTAAAACAATTGTTTACTTAAATACTTGTATTTTTATTCCTTAATGCAGGTTATTATAGCATATTACAAGGATTCACGACAAATACACTGGTCGATACTTAACGTTCACGTTACTAACTGCTTTTTTACATTTTTTCCCTAACTACCACTTGAAAGTTCAGAACAAAAACGCCCCGGTATCGTAGGGAGTTCAATTTTAGACGTCAGGTAACGCGGAATCGCTAGTTGCTTAGTTCTACCTAAAAAGAAACATAACCAGCTGCCCAAAAAGACTTTAAAATCGTAAAGCGTCAACAAGAGAAATTGCTTCACGGAGCCATCCTGGAATGAACTTTCTATTGCCCCAAAAGCCTTTAAAACTTGAAGCGTGCTTAAGACCACCTGCTTCACGGAGTTATCGTGGAAGACTGCTCAACTGTCCTTTGCGCCGTGCTTCTTGTCTCTCGATCGACCGGCGCGCGATGCGATCCAACCTTTTTATCGCCCAATAGGAAAGTCGCGTCTCAATGACGTTTGTAGGAGTACCGTCGCGACGCGTTTTGACTAGCTACGTGACTGTAACGTACGTGCCAATAACTGCTTGAACAAATTATAACCCTTATGTAATTTACAACCTAAAAATAGCAGAGATTCAAAACGCACGCACACAGCATATTTACTAACCTATTTTCTTTTGACGTGTTAATACACGTTTCCCAACACAGTTCAAGTAGAAGGAAAACTAATGTAGTGCAGATATATAATTAATAACCCACTGATTGACTCACAGCAAAGTGAAAGAATATAATAATCTAAGCTGATCATTCATTCTGTATTTGGCAAGATTTTTTTTTCTTTTTATTTTTTGCTGTCCTTTATAATGTCCTTGCAATAATCTTACAATATCTTGCGAAACAAATAGGTATTTTACCACAATGTTCATATTTTATTACCTGAAATTAAAAAAATAATAGAAACGCTAATACCTATATTTTATCTGTTTATTTACATGTTTTGATGATTTACAGGTGTTGCTGATGTCGTTTCCTCTTAGCTTACTTATCGCAACACCCTGGTATCGCACATTGATGAACTATTATATTCAAGCAAAAACGCATGCATATTTTATTGATAACAATTAATATTTGACTAAATTTTTTAACCTGTTTATGATATCGATGCTGGTTTCAAAATTATCAGACATTTTTGTACCTACCTATTACTGATTTATCTAGACTCGAAAGACTTTTAATTAAGTATAGATACAAATAATTATATATCAGGTACTAACTAAAAATAATGTATAGACTTTAATTTGATATCCCCATTAGGATAACACACCGCCGCGCCGATGAGTATAATACTCTCTTTTTTTGGCTAAAGTTACAGAATCCCAGACAGCGGACGTATAAACACAATATACATAAGTCAGCAAGGTCTGATTATATTGGATATATTGTGAAAAGGTCTTTTAAATGACCTTGAAATGTTTAGCTAATTTAAAATATCAAAAATCTTAAATACTTTTTCTAAATGATATTGGATTAATGATATTTTTACGTTGAACATTGACCTTCAAAATCAGACTGGAGCTGTTAAAAGACCCGAGATTAGCAGCTTCTTAATTGACTTCTGCAATATAAGAGGACTGAACTCGAACATCAATGCAGTCCATCAATATCTACAATCTACCAAACCTCATGTACTTGCACTAACCGAAACAAAAGTCAGATCATCGATTAGTACGGTCAGCTATTTATATCCTGGGTACGATTTCCATCACCGATTTAGGCGGAATTATGGCCTTTGTCTCTTTGTCCGGAGTGATATTTCTTGTCAACGAGAGGAGACGCTCGAGCCTAACGAATTTGATGTAATGTGGTTTAAAATATCAACGCAGAGAATTACTAAATTCATATGCTGCCTTTACCGGCCGCCAAGCGATACCCATTATAGAGATTTGTTCTCCTCTTGCTAATACTCTCGACTTTTTGCAAACCCACCATCCCTATTCCGAAGTTGTTATCCTTGGCGACTTCAACGTTCATAATATCAATTGGCTCAAATACTCAAATATGACCGACGAGCAAGGTCGCGAAGCCAAGTCCTTTGCCATCAGCTCAGGCCTCATCCAGCTCGTGGGTGAACCAACTCGGATTCCAGAACGAGATGGTGATTTTGCTAGTTTGTTGGATCTTTTCTTAACTTCAAACCCCGACTTGTACACTGTAACCGTGAAGCCGCCGTTGGGAACGTCTGATCACAACCTTATCGCGGCACTGAACAAACTACCAATTCGTGCCGAGCAGCCTCCTAAACCACGCAAGGTCTGGCATTACACATCAGCTAAGTGGGATGACCTAAAGGACTATTTTCGAACCTTTTCTTGGCGGGACGTTTGTTTTACCTCTGATGATCCATCCATCTCCGCAACAGAAATATCGGAGGTTATCCTTGCTAGCATGGAAGCCTTCATCCCTTTCTCAAAAAAGTGCCCTTCTAACGGTAAGCCTTGGTTTATCAAAAATTGCGAACGAGTTGTTAAATTTTCTACCGACAATGGCGTAAAAATCCTACCGCCGAAAATCGTACCATCTTTGTTAACGCTCGAAACCAATGCAAGCAAAGGATAAACCAAAGCAAAGAAGTACACAACCAGAGGATCAAAGACAAACTTCTTGAATGTCCTAACGGCTCAAGATTTTGGTCGGCAGCTAAGGCCGTCAGTCAGAACTTTACCAAGTCAACCATTCTACCTCTAACACGTCCTGATGGCACCATTGCGACCAAAGCACAGGAGAAAGCAAACTTACTGGCGGAACTATTCTCTTCACACTCAACGGTTAATTTTCAGGGAAGTACTCCACCCAACATTCTCCCTGTAGAATCGAGAATGCCCGAGATTGTTTTCCGCCACCGCCATATTAAACGAATCCTGAGGAGTCTTGACACTAAAAAGGCTTCTGGTCCTGACGATATTCTAGTCACTGTAATTAAGACATGCGCTGACGAACTGACACCGGTATTTTGTAGGCTTTTTAACTTATCCTACAGAAAAGGAATATTTCCTTCTTGCCGGAAAACGGCGCGAGTCCAGTCCATTCCCAAAAAAGGCAAGAAGACCTTGCCAAACAACTATCGTCCAGTCGCATTGCTTTCAGTTATATCAAAAGTTATGGAGAAAGCTATTAACGAAAAATTATTAAAATACCTGGAATGCTTCAATATTATTAGTGACCGCCAGTATAGTATGGATTCCGTAAGTCTAGATCAACAGGAGACCTTCTCGCTTATGTTACTCACGTTTGGAACAACGCAATAGAACATCATGGGGAGTCCTGGGCGGTAACACTGGACATTTCCAAGGCTTTTGACTGATTATGGCATTTGACTGAGTATGGCATGAGGGGCTCCTGACTAAAATTAGAGCATAAGGAATACCGGTTCAATTTTGTTCATGGCTGTCGAGCTTTCTTAAAGACCGTCCTCTGCGAGTGGCGATGGACGGATTTCTTTCAGACACATTTAACATCAACGCCGGAGTCCCTCAAGGTTCTATATTGTCGCCCACCCTCTTCTTACTGTATTGCAAAGTATTCGGTCGCGTTACAAATAAAATATCAGGTTTGACTAATAACTATTTATTTGCCAACCGAGATAACATATGTATAGGTAAACAACGCGTGCCTTGAGTACCGGAAACATACTGACCGGCCCTCGATAATATTCGTGACCTTTACGATAGGTACTCTAAAATAAAAGGTGTACCTATCACAAATTGGTACATATATAACATATATATTAACGATCTTTTGGAAAAAACTAAAAATCCTATAAATAGCTTTGCTGATGACAGTACACTTGTCATCTTTAACTTTGGATGCTCGGACATCGGATGCCAATGCACATCTCTATAGGCACCAAGAGGTCTCACATCTCAACAAAGAACTGGAAGAAATTCTGTCTTGGGGTGACAGTAACCAAGTAGAATTTAACGCTAAAAATACCCGGTCGGCAGTTTTTCCAAAAAAGTTAATGTTAAAGAACCGGATATAGTTATGATGAGACACTCGATACCCTTGGCTTCATCAATTAATTTATTGGGCGTTAATTTTGATAGTCATATGTCTTCGCATAGTCACGTTGCGGCCATTGCTAAGGCAGCCGCGCAGAAGCTTGGAGTACTTTTCCGAACTAAGAACCTCTATACACCCCAACAACTTTTGATGCTCTATAAAGCCAAATTCGACCATCGCTGGATTATTGTTCGCATATTTAGGGCTCTGCTCATAAACATACCCTGAGATTGCTAGACTCCATTCAAAGAAGAGCCATTCGCTTGATCGGTGACCGTAGTCTGACAACCAACCTGGAAAGCCTTAAACATCGAAGGCGGGTTGGCAACTTGAGTCTGTTTTACAAATATCTTAATGGCAAGTGCTCAACTGAGGTTGCCCGCTTGATACCACCAAGGGCGGTGAATGGTAGAAATACACGACGAGCCACTGCAGCCCACCAGTACGTGGTTCAGCTTAGTATCCCATGAACGACCCTGTTTCAAAATTCTTTCATCTGGAGAACGTCATCACTCTGGAACGACCTCCCTGAGATCGTGTTCCCCAACGAGTATAATCTCCAAAGGTTTAGGATCAACGTAAATCGTTTCCTGTGCACACGTACCGCTCTCAGAGCGCCATAAAGGATTTATTCTGCAGTGCTCTGCCTTATCATAAAAAAAAATAAACTGATTTTAAAATTCTAGACAGATTCGAAAAGGTCAATAAAATGTAAATGGGAATAAAAATCTAAATCACAAATATCTGTAATCGTAAAAAAAGTTTGGGGGGGAGGGAGGGAGTTAAGATATTTAGTATTAGATAAACATGGTAGCGACGATGGTCTTCAGTGAAATAACAAAATATTGATAGTTCAGGAAGTAAGCCATGGCATAGGGAAAATAAAGTAAAGAGGCTAGAAGCTATTCACAATTCTTGTATACAAAAATGGGCAAATTTGGTAAATTTTATGTCTCAGAAGTCGCATGCAGTCAGTTTGTAGACGGATATAATAAAAAATTTCTTTTGCATTACTTTAACAGAAAGATGTTTGTCCCTTTTTTTTTCGGCAGACCCAATCCTTGGACGCGTTTCGCCATATTACGGCTTCTTCAAGGCTATAGAGTCTGATGAAAAGAAAAGATTGGGTCTGACGGAAAGAAAAGGGACAAACATTCTTTTATGTCGAATTTTCGGTTCGCAGAAACCGACAATTGGCATTCAGCGCCACCTGATATTAGATAGCGTTTGGTCTTCTCTAAGACCTCGATGGTCTGGTTGGGTGGATAGCTCTATTACCACAAGATGTCGCCACGTGCAACATCTCGCATATATATCATTACTTTAGAAGTTTTAAATAAGCAGTCTGAAGTAGAATCTTTCGAAGTTCGGCATATTTTCCAGCTTTAATCATATAATATTCAGTAATTATGACTTTATATTATGGCAATAAAATTGTGTATTACTTAATTGTAAAGCTGTTTTGAAAATTACATATATATAATATATATTTTTTAAACAGAACACCCTGCATATGATTGCATATTTGGATTCTACTGGAAAAACTCAGAATTTTTTGTATTTCCAACTTTTATTTACTTATGTCTACTAACTATGCCTGCCCAAACATTAACTTTATCGGACCTCTAAGTATGACCTTCCTGGAAGCAGTAGGTATTATTAGCAGACCATAAACGATAATTGTATCTATTAACAATGCCATTTAAATGGCAAAAGCTTAAAAGCTTCATTCATTCATAAAAAAAAATGATATTTGTGGCGAATTTATTATCGTTATTGCATCTTTCCATCATCAGCTCACAAAATTTAGCTCTTCTATCAAAATCGTCCTTGTTTAACTCGTGCACCAACTTTATCTTGTATTGATGCAACTTCTCCTGCTTAAACAAATTTTTCACTGACTGATGAGACACATTAAAATCCATTGCTATTGGCCTGGATGATTTTGTTGAATTATCATTTATTGAGAGCATGATATCCAAAGCTTTGTCTCCCGTGGTTGCTGTTTTAGGTCGACCTGATCTAGCGGCATCCCTAACACTGCCTGTTTCTCGAAATTTCTTTACCACTCGACACATCGTTGACTGATTTATTGGAGACCTAATTGGATATTTTATAAATTTCAGGCAAAATTAAGTATTTTGGTTGAGGGAAGTAATTACTAAATGTCTATAGAGTATCAATAACATGAGTTGAACGTGATAGTTATAAACATACTGGTTGTTTGAATTTTTCTATGTCAACAAAACGTTAACTGGCCGAAAACCGGCAAAGTCACAAGGTCGGGGAAGTTTGTGAACAAATATTTTTAAATGGCTGTATCATCCACATAATTTACCCAAATTCTATTAGCTTGGGCTCGTTCGATAGACACTTTTACACTTATTAAAAAACTTTGGTTGTGGTTGCTAGTATACACCATTTCTTCTAGTTGGCTTTGTTTAGGCAAGTTTCAGTTTTTTAAAATTAAACGACATGATACATTTTTTTATTACTCTGTTAAAGAGACTAAAAATAGCTACATTTCGGCGCAAACCGTAATTTGTTATCTTTATTCGTTTTCGAGTTAATTACAAATAACTATTTTAATTAATCATTTAATTATTTTAAAAAAATTAATCGATAGGGACGTAAAGGTTTTAGTTGTCATAATTTTTTATCAATTTAGTAACAACATTAATAGGATCATTACATTATTGCAGCTTGGTTATTAAATAATATTTACATTTCTCTTTTTGCTTTTAGATCAACTTCTATTTTGGATTAAGAGTTCATAACGGTAACCCCTGGCCGACACGCAACCGACCATACCGCATTATAAACTAAGTGGGGTTTCTTGCGCTCAGCTGTTAACATTTCGAGAAAACTGATAAATTATTTAGTTTTAGTTAAAAGGATACTGAAAGGCAAGTCTATTTGCTAGATTCACCATGTTATAGATTTTTTAATTAAGAACTTACATGTGAAGAAAATTACGCGTAAAGTTTCAATTCTAACAGCGATCAATATATTACTGCATACATTTAGAAAACGAATGCCAAATAGAAAAATCTGCAACATGGTTAATTTATCAAATAGAGTCGCCTTTCAATATTCTTTAACCAAAGCTAAACAATTTACCAGCTTTCTCGAAATTCGTTGACAACTGAGCGCAAGATATCCCATTTAATTTACATTGCTGTATGGTCGGTTGCGTGCCGGTCAGGGGTTACCGTGAAGAACTCTTAAGGGCGAGAATAGATACAAATGCAACAAAATGCTAAACATCTTATTAATAAGTATATTTTTATTATTATTGTTACTAAATTGAGGAAAAACTATGACCACAGAACCTTTAAATTCCTTTCGTTCAATGGAAGCCTATATATTTTTAATAACAATAGTTATTTATAAATAGTTCGAAAGCGAATAAAGATATCGAATCACGGTGTACGCAAAAGTGTAGCTAGTTTTATGCTCTTAAACTGAGAAATAAAAAAATGAGTTATGCCACATGATTTTTGTTAAGAAAAATTGAAAAAACTGAATCATGCCTAAACAGCGCCACCTAGAAAACGCGGTGTGACCAGGGACCACGACCACAACCGGTTTTTTAATAATAGTCCAAACTGATTAAGAGAGTAAAGCATATGGAAGATAAAGCAATTAAATAAATATTCTTTTCACAGTCCCCCCCCCCCCCGCTTAAGATATTGTGTATTTTAATATATTTTTAGATTACTTTATTAAATTCGAAGTGAACATACTTTTTGCGGAAGTCAAGTAGTTTTTGAGATAACTGCACTTTTTAAATTATTTGGCAAATAAACGGTGATGAAATAATCCCTATATATTTTTTACCTTCGCTCTTGGACTAAAAATATTTTGCTGCTGTATAGTAGGATTTTTTAAGGAAACGCGTTGATACGTATACAGAGAGGCAACAAAAGTTGCGCATAATGCCTGTAACTTTTGAATTACCTTGTATGCGAAAAAGATACCTTAATGAAAGTTGTTCAGTAAATTATTCCCCATATTTCTACCTACGTGAATTTTTTTTGTCATTTCGGGTTTGGTTGCCATAGAGACTAACTTACTTTTTTTAAATAGAACACCCTACATATGATTGCATATTTGAATTCTACTGGGAAAACTCTGAAATTTTGTATTTCAAATTTTCACCTGCAAGCGTTTCCGAGAGCTCAAAAATAAAAACTTTCTAATTATAAATAATTATTCTCGCCTATAATACTCACCAGTTGAGTCAAGGTGTTTTCATGACAGCGACCTAAGACGTATCAATATTGACTTTCTGCTTAATTTTCTGTTGTCTGATTTCTGATTTGTTTACACTATGGTTCATCTGAGTGAGAAACAACGAGTTGAAATTTTAATATTGAGCAGTTACGGAAATATGAAAAGATCGCAAGATCAGGTTTGTCAACTATTCAATGAATTATATCGGCAAAAAATGTACAAAATGTGCATTTTTGTCTGTTTTCGGCCAGCAAGAGCAGTTATCGGCCAAAAGTTTACTATTTTTCGGCCACCATTTCAGAAAACATCCTACTTTTGGCCATTTCAGTCCTTGTTCTCGTCCTCTGCCCCATCCCACTTAAATTTGGTGACATTCTAATGATTTCTGGGTCATTTCAAAGGAATTACGATTTTATTTACAAAAAAATATATTTCTGCATAAAAAACAAAGGATGTTTTAAGCCTTTTTTAAACACTAAATAAGTACGGAAATAACAGTAAAGAAATCTTAAAATAAGAGAGCCCCTCTTAAATAACAAGAAGTTCCTGCTAAGAACAACGATAGCAGATGTAATCTTTAGAAGCTGCTTCCACGTAGGGTATTCCAGAAAATTCAGTGCACTTCATGTGAAAGCAATTTGTGCATTTGTCGCAACCAATGTTCTTCTCATCTTCTAACTCAGTGTCACTTACATTCCCTCTTCACATGAAGCACATTTTACTCTTTGCCTCTGTTCGTTGATCCTGTTGTCATGTTCATCTTATCTGGTTTTGGTTTTTCGTGTCTGTATTGCTCTTTTTTGATTCCGTTACTTCAAGTTTTTCTTATTTTTTAGTTTTAGCTGAGCCTCTTTTCTAGCTTTCATTGTCATTCTTATTTGCTTCCTTCTTTCAATTCCTTTCGTTTTCTCTTTCTTGGCTCGATCTTTTTCTGCAAAGTGATTTCTCCATGCTGCAGTGGCAATAGCATCTGGTAGTTTGGGTTTATTGCTTGTCAGATCTTTTACTTTGGGTTCAGTTGGTTCTGGACGCATTAAATGACGATCAAAACTATCCGCTGTAGACGAAGATATATTTATTTGAGAAATTTCCGATAATTGCTGTGTTGCTTTTGCGTTATTCGGTATATTAATTATTATATTTTCTAGGACGTGTACTTTCTCTTGTATTAAATTCTGATTCTAAGCTGTTTCTCTCTCATTATAATATATTTTACTCACCGACGACAGCTCACTAGATTCAGGTTTGCGATTTTCTTGGAATTGAACTACTTCATGATTTCCTTTAGCTGATGGGCACTAGATGTTACTGGAATAGGATTACTGATTTTAATTCCCTTAATATTCTTTCATTGAGCGTCAATTGGTGCGTTATTTGCAACTGTGTTTTTTCTGTCTTTAAGTTTATTAGTGTCCTTTGTATTTCTTACATCTTCGTTCATAGCTGAACTAACTAATGGCTTTAATGAAAGCTGGAATTTTGTTGCTCCGTTCACTTCAGATAAAGCTACTGTATCTTCTGGCATAATGATAATCTTATCTCAAGGAATAATAGTTACGTCGTCCATTAACACGCAAGACCCAATGAAATTGTCTTTTCCTTCATTTGGATTACGAATACATTTCTCGGGCGCAGTATTTTCCGTTTTCTCGGCAGGGGATAGAGTAACCTCTTACTCTCTGCTCTCTTCAAGAATTACATCAACATTAATGCCATAGTTAACCAACTTACCACGAATCATTTCCAAGACTTTCTTAGAGGTTTTGGTATCAGTAAGCGTAATTGTACCCTTAAAACTTTCTTCAGCAAATTGATTATTCTGTCTCTCAAGTATATTCTTAACATATTTTGAATAATCTACATTGTTAGGGTTTAGCGGGAAAAGTCCGCATTTCCTAAAACCGTTAATTACGTATCTTTCCATATTAATATTCTCAAGACATTCCATAAAAACTCTACAGAAATTTTACTTTGTAATGGAGCAATTGCTATTTTCAGCCCGACTTTGCTAGTTTCTGACGGTATTTTTCCATTCCGTTTTTATAGGTTTGAATACGCTAACATCCGCTGGTTGGAGAATGTGGGTGGTGTTACGAGGAAGACTATATAAAATAATTCCATTCTTCTCACAAAACATGACTTCATCCAGCCTGTGTCGGATCTTCCCAATACTCAATTTTCTGGCATACTTTCGACTAGTTGCCTGGGTGGTCTTAGATATGGGAATACTACAACCGGAGGGCATACTTTTCCACTGGCATTGAACACTATTAAAACGGTAATATTTTCTTTCTCTTGACCTATTTTAATTTGATATAGATTCTTCCATCCCTTTGGCGCTAAAACCCTGCCGCTTTTTGGACACATGGAGAATCCGGATTCGTCACCGTTAAACATACGGTTGGGGTCTTCTAATATGTTTAAATAGTTGTTTTCAGTTAGGAAGATTTGTAATTCTCTGAACCATAACTTCATAGATTCTTCCGTAACTATGGATCTTGCTTTATTTATAGATTCTGCTTCACGTAAGGATATTTCTGGGTTTCGCTTTAAAAAATTGCCATATGACCTATTCAACAATTTTCTTTTCACTTGCAGTCTGTAACAACGGCCCCGATCCAGTTTTTCTTGATATTTTAGGCACCTTCCCTTTCATATAATCCTGAAGGGTACTCTTCGGAACTCCATAGATCCTACTGGCCTCCCGAATTTTCATAGCATTTTCTTTTATTTGTTTTAACGCTTCTTGTAACTGAGCTGCAGTATATTTGAAGAATTTTCTTTTTTGTTTCTTTACAGACCTTTTTTTCACACTCTCTCTTTTTGAATTTTCATCTGCAATTAAAAAAAATACATTTTCCAAAAGACAGTGGTTTTTAAGTATAATTATTGGCCTGGACGAAACTTTACAGAAACTACAATGGTATAAACAATGACCTTTTGTATAATCATTTACAAGCCATACCGTGGAGAAATATTTATCATTACCAAGACATAGATGAAAAGGTAAACTTTTTTAACAGTAATCTTCAAACACTTCTAGACATGCATGCCCCTTTAAAGAAAGCTGTGTTTAGAAAGAAAAGTAAGCCCTGGATAACGGACACTATAAAGGTTTTAATCGTCTATCGTAACAAGTGTCTCAATAAATACAGAAAGAGCAAAAACCCAGTCCATTTAAGCGACTATAAAAGAGTTAAGAATTTTACAAGTAAATGTATAGAGAAGGAAAAAAAGGTTTTTTTACGGCACAATACAAATTCGTATAATAGCAAGGAAGCTTGGAAAACGTTAAGGGAACTAAATATTTATAATAAACCTAAAAAACTTGCTATTCCGGTTCATTTAGCTGATGTCAATTAATATAAATGACTTTTTTCTTAATTCTGTACCTAACCTGACTCCAAGCAATAAAGTTTTAGAGTACTATCAAGGCTTGAGAGAAAACCTCAAATCAATGTTAAAGATTAATTTGGCTAGTGAAATTGATTTAGGCAAACTTTTACTTTCGATTAGGACTGGGGCGGTGGGAGCGGATGGTCTCAATATTAAATTTGTTTTACTGTGTTGTCCTTTTTTACTTGGATATATAACCCACATTATAAATTTTTGTATTTCCAATTCTGTTTACCCTTCTCAGTGGAAGGTGGCGCATGTTGTCCCCATCCCTAAAACCAGTTCTATTAAAGCTTTAAAAGATTTAAGACCAATTAGTATCTTGCCGGTACTTTCAAAGATTTTGGAACGCATTGTAAAAGAACAGCTCGTTAACCATCTCAATTTAAATAATATTCTTCCAGAAACGCAGTCAGGTTTTAGGAGGGGACATAGTTGTGCCTCTGCCCTTATTAATGTAACTGATAATATATTTCGTGCAACCGACCAAGGAAATCTTACAGTCTTGGTACTTCTCGATTATTCAAAAGCTTTCGACACGTTAGACCATTCTACCTTAAAACTTATATTAAAACATATCGGACTTGACCAGAGTGCAGTTGCTTTTTTTAGTAGCTACTTAAAAAACAGAAAACAACATGTTGTACTTAATGAAAAAATTTCTAAACCCTTAATGGTTCAACGTGGTGTCCCGCAAGGTTCTATTTTGGGACCTGTTTTGTATACCATATACATATCCGTATTTTCAAAGTCTTTAACCGGTTCGTTCGCTCAAATGTACGCCGATGACACTCAGCTGCATTTTTCTTTCTCGCCCGCAAATATTGACTACGGCTGCCAGGTTCTAAATAGAGACTTAGAAATAATACATAATATTTCCATGGAACACTGTATATCATTAAATCCCAGTAAGTGTAACGCTATGCTATTTGGAAGACCTATTAACAGGGCTCGTTATGCTGACCGGATTGGGATTTCTATAAATAACGTACCTGTGCCCTTTTTGACTGTAGCTAGGAATTTGGGAGTTTGGGTGGACTCATCCTTGAGATTTACAAAGCACATTTCAGAATGTATTAGGAGGTCTATTTGTAAGCTCAAATTGTTATATAGTTCCAGAAAAATACTAAATATGAAACTTAAAAAAAAATTATGTGAATCCCTTGTTTTATCTAACTTCAACTATTGTAGCACAGTTTATGGTCCATGTCTGACGGCCCTAGACTCTCAAAGAATACAAAAAATTCAAAACTACTGCTTAAGATTCATATATGGCATTCGGAAGTATCAACACATTTCCCATAAATTAAAAGATGCGGGATGGCTCTCAATGAAAAAAACAAGACGTATCCATTGTGCAACTTTCTATCATAAAGTTATTCTTTCAAAAACACCATCATATCTTCACAGAAGGTTTATGTTTAGATCTGACGTACACACTTTGTATTTGCGATTTCGAGGTCTCCTGACACCTCCTCTTCATAGAACAACATTTTTTGAAAGATCATTCACATATAACGTTCCGGCAATGTATAATGAAATCCCGCATAGTATGAAAAGCTTGTCCCCATTTGTATTTAAGAGGAAGCTTAAGGGTTTATTGCTTATAGAATAGTTATTAAACTTTTATTTCTCTTTTAATTCTGGTATATACTATTATTACATACTTTTTGCTGTTTTTCTTTATTATGTCATATTAATACTTACTACATTTATTTCCGTGATTAACTCTTTTTCAGGTGTACCGATTGTATATTTTGTTATTCTTTGTTTATTGTTTTTTTTTTGTTTTTACTATATTTTCTTTCTTATTTTGAGTATTTAAATAAGTAAAAGTGATGTTTATTTTTTTTTTTCTCAGGTTAAGTGTAAGACCAACCTTTACCTCTAGCGGTAAGGGATGAACTTCGCCTATTTAATACAGTACCTAAATATAGTAACAGTTAATTTCAATCCCATTGTGTAAATTGTAACTTGTGCTGTTTTTGAATAAAGATTATTATTATTATTATTATACCTTTAACCTGTTTTCGGCCACCTACTTCAAATTAAAATATCTACGGCTGCATATGAGATAAAGGTGGCCGAAAACTGGATACTGACTTTTAATATAAATTTTTAAAACGATGATCTAAACACAGAAGAGATAATATGAGTACATAAGGATAGAAAAGGAAAAAAAAACTTCTGTACTAATATAACCGGTTTTCGGCCAGACTGGCCGAAAAACGGACAGAATAAAAAATAAGTTGTCTGGTTACCGGCCACCTAAGCTAAATTATAAATAATGCAAAAAATACACTTTTATTTAGTAAAAGAAAATGTTTTGATTATACTTTAACGTAACATAAATTCCCTTTTAGTTTAAAAGGTAATACTTAAACAATACTTACTATTTTTGAACACCACCTCCACTACACAATGAATTAAATGAAGAGCCACTGATGATCTAGCTATTTGGCGCACTTTTTGACAGTCACTAATGGTTTACAAAGTTACCATAAGAGGGTGCAAATTTGAATTTAGAGTGGGGATATTTGATTGATAATGAATATATCGGTATATCAGATTGAAATACGTGTACTGTATTGTGTGTATTGAAATAAAAATTAACGATTTTTTGTAGAAGTGGCCGAAAAGTGGTAGTGGCCGGCTAACCGGCGAAGTCACCAAAGAATTATAAGTACTGTTTTTCAAAAATGATTAAGCTATTTATTTCCGTCATTAAAACAGTACCTTCGCATAGCGATTATCAAAAAAATTAAGTTCTATAATATGTTATAGTATTCGGATTATTAGTAAATATATGAATGACACTTAGAATAATGATTAATAAGGTAAGACTGTGTATACTTTTTTGAATTAAGAGGGAAACAACAATCGTATTTGTGTATTAAGTGTATAATCTTCAAAATTTAATAATTAGCAGAGCGCTTTCGGCCATAGGTCATCTTCAGTGCTTCGTAAAAAGCGAGGAAAATCCAATTTGTAGACATATTTATTGAAAAATGTCGTTTTTCAAAAATAAATTATAGAGTTGCGTGAAAACAGTTAAATGTTGCCTGTTGTTTGTTAAAAAATTGTTCTGAGAAATAATATGAAAAATGTATTTTGGTTTTTACTCACTTAGTCAGGAAACAGGAAATTTGTCTTCATTAAGCGGGTCATCAACACCACAATGTAAAAACTGATTACATAAAATAATTAACACGTAAAATTGTAAATGACAAACAACTGGAACGAACCACTTCTAAATTTCAATCAGTAACCATCATTTTTCTTTTTCTTTTTCATTTCTCCGTTCCACGTGAGAACGTGGTTTCGAGTCGAAATTTGATGGTTATTTAAATTAAAAGATTAAATCAATACTGACATTTAAATGACATTGTTGACGTTGTTGAGAATAGAGAGCGGACTATTTAAAGATTGTTAAGGTTGGACTAATATATTTCGAAATATGGCATAATTTTTTGGGGATATAACAGTATGACACAGAATTTCTTTGTGACTCACAATAGGTTAATTAGAATCCTAGTGAACAAAAAATATTTGGAGACATGTAGAATCGTATTTAAGACCTTAGGTATAATGACAGTTTATAGTGTGTACATTTTTGAATGCCTGATGTTTCTCTTTAAAAACAAAGGCTGTTTGAATGCAAGTTATCAACATGAGTATAATACCAGAAGGACAAATGCAATACAACTGCCCTACAAACAGACTTACAATGACAGAAAAATGTCCTTTCAGAAATAATTAAAAAAACTGAATCCTACAAATTTTTTAGAAAAGAAATAAAGCAGCTGCTAATAGATTTGGAACCCTATACTTTAAGTGAATATTGTAATTTTTAAATTTATATTATATATTTTGTGACGTCATGTCAGTTTATATGACTTATTTTATATATCGCTCATCCGGAAGAAAACCGTCACAACTCAAAAAAGGTTAATTTTAAGTAGAGGCAAGTGAAAGTTTGAAATAAATAATATAGTGCATTTCTTCATTGCATAATTATGTTTCTGTTGAGTAAGTTGTCTGCTGGATTCTTTTAACATTCTAGAGTTGTTATATTGTATAATTGACGTGATTTTTAATTTTTCTGATAAAGAAAAACCAAGATATGTCACTTTTCTATTGAATAATATATACGATATTTAGAAATAATACAAAATAGAAATGTAACAATAATTTTTTATTGAAAAAAGAACATTAGGAAGGTAAGAATAATCATTTTACAAAATGTGTAATTAAATTAACGTGGCAAATAAAAAACTTAAACTAGTAAACAGAACGCTGTTCTAATAATAAAAATTGTAATTCAGCCTGGGAAAGCTTAAAAAAACAAATAAATCAACTTAAAAACTACAAACAGTAGAAATAATTTGTTGAAGATTATTAAGAAAACATTATTCATAAGACTGTAACTGTGTTACCTACATTTGAAACAAAGGATTTTATAAGGTGTTATAATAATCAAAATAGGTTTTTGGAACAGTGCATTTTTTGGGGTTGTTAAACAATGATAAAAGTGATTTTTTTTTTCGGTAACTCCTGGGTTACGCTGGTATGTCTTTTTCAATACGAAAGATTTTACGTCGCTAACGTCACCCTTTTTTCTAAATTTACTAACATTCTTTTAAATTCCTTATCACTGTAAGAATTCTTATAAAAAATAGTATCTAAATTATCTTTAGTTACCATCAAAACTTTTACTTCAGAAAGTTTGAAGATTTCCCCGTCAGTATTTTTATTAAAATTGTTGTAACCCATTTCTGGTAGTATACTTTTCAAATCAAAAAAATCAGAATAGGACATTTCACACACTTTTTATGGATCTCCTGTTTTTTTGGCCGTTCTAATAAGACTATAATATTGCTCGGGGATATAAATGGGTCCAGATTTCAAATTCCTTTTTATTTGTCTTTCAATGACTGAGTGTGCACTATCGCCCTCATTTTGGCTATGACCCGAAATAAGATATTTGTGCGAAATGCTCTTTATATTTTTAAGCTGAGTCACAGCAAGAAGATACATTGCCATTACAAAACGATTTTTTTGCTGTCCCCCACAATTGTCAGAATAAAACACAACGTTAGTGTCTTTACCTTCTGCGTCAGCCTTATTATTAAGGTTTTCCAAATATTTAAAAACACACGTACCGATTTCGTTGGCACCCCTCTGCGCTTGGCCTTCGTGCCAAATATAACACTGTATACCTTTGTCTTTCAAATTAAACACCGTAAAATTGTATGTGTTTAGTTTGGAAACGTAGTAAAAGTTAGAGGTGTCTCCTTTTGGACAAGGAAGTGTTGCCTGAAGGTCATACACAGCAACACAACAATCCAAATTTTTGTCCCGTTCTTTTTCTTCCCTTGAAAGTTCTTTTTCTCTGTGATGCAAATTGTACTCCGAAGACTGGGAAGCTTTTTCTTCTGCAGTTAATTGTTCAAAACTAACGCAATAATCGCATTGATCTTTCTTGGGCGAAAAAAATTAAAGATTAAATTCCTCATTAAAGATTTTAGCATACATATTGTAGTTTGTACTGGGCTGGTTTTTTTCTTCGCAATACTCAAAAAAATCTCAATACAGATCGGCAATTGTTTTGCCCCCTTCTATAAATTCTTTTGTTGTGTGTGACCGGGTATAATGACTTTCTATCTTAGGAATACTGTTTATATGATTTCTTGCGCTGTTCTTAACCGATTCATCTAATTTTGTACGTTTTCCATGTTTGCCTCTTTTTCAGATTCTATCATTTGCCCAGTTGGAGCTAAGGCTTTTTTCTGAGCTACGGTTCTTAAAGGCCTGTCGTTTATTGATAAGGTTGCTTTAAAAAAGAATTTACAAACGCGAGTTCTCTGGTCGTGTACATCAAAATAGAAAGCGTTGTTTTGTTGGCGATGGGTGTCCTCTCTTTTATATTGATATTTTGGTTTAACTAAGGTCATACTTGCCGCTAAGAAATCCCTTTGCCTCTGTACATCTCCAAGACCCCAATAGCCTGTGAAAATTAGCTTGCGATCTTCCATTGAAATTTTTTTACTGCATTGCAGTTTGCACTTGTCTCCACAAGGAGGCTGGATAACTCTTTCCTGAATAACTTTATTAGTTTTCGACACTGACACGTATTCTTTGCCATGATTTCTCAAGAGTTTTGCGGAATTCTTTCGCCAGGTTTCTGGTAGTCTTAATCGCTTCTTCCCTGTTTTTTTGATTTGGCTAGGATTCGAAACTTTTCTACGCTTCTTGGGCAAATGATGTGAGTCATTATCATTATCGTCATTACTATTACTACTAGAACTCTTACTGGAAGAAGATGACGATGACGCACTACTACTGCTACTACAAGTAGAAGAGTTAAAATTAGGGTCAGCAATAGAATCATCAGAGTTAAAGAGATATTCTTCAGACTCAGAAACTTGGAATTTTAGGTTACTCATTGCACTTTGACTTGCTTCCCGTAATTGATGGTTATACATTGAATTATGTTGCGCACACTGCTTTTGGCTGGATGTAGGTATTTCTGTTTTGTTTTGACTTCTCATTGGTTCAAAACTTTCTGATTGCAAATCTTGTGTTCGATTCAAATTCCGCTCTTGCTTTTCCATTTCCAGTACCTCTGATTCAATTATCTCAGCAGAGTCTTCTTGTCGCGGAACTATTACCGCTTTTTTATTTACATCTTCTCGAGCCGTTTTTATTGTTTTGTGCAAGTCCGTCTGAACTTCCTTAACAATCTTCTTTTGTTGTATTTCTGTATTTTCAGACAATGGTGCAAGTAATTGGGCCGCCTTTACCATCTTCATTGTCCTACTGTAGAACTCCATAACTGGAATAATTTTAAAAAAATGTCAGAAATAAAACCAGTAGGAGACCGAAGGAGACTCAATCGATTTACAGGCTAACAAAAAACATGATAATAGTATAGACAAGTAAAAAAAAGTGTTATTTTTTGTTTGTTTTTGGTTATTAAAATAATTAAGACGAGGCGGCGGTTACTTTAATTCCGGTAGAAAAACGACATATTTCAAAATATTTATTTGGCTTGACAGCAGTTTGATAGCTGCTTTCGCCAGAAAAGTAACACATCCTAAAATACTATGCAACATTTTAAATTGTTTAAGAATTATTTATAAGAAGAATGACATAACCTAAAATGTGACTGTTTACGAAAAAATATTTAAAAGCATCGACTACCTAACCTTCAGATGAAAAGTGACTCACCTAAAAATATGACTGTTTTCTTCTAAAAATACAAGACCCACAAACAAAACATCAATCCACCACCTGTTGTAAACCCAAATGTGACACTTTTCGGCAGAATCATACGAGAGTCCTGCCTGGTGTCTTAATTATAACTGAGATGTGCCAGTTTACTCCGCTAAACTAAGTCCATTTTGCCTCAATGTCAAAATGACACAAGTGCCATCTAGCGGTTAGCTTTAAAAGCTGAGATGGGACGGTTTTCTATTGAATAAAGTAGGTTATTTTTGGTAGTTTGGAATAAAAACCTCGATTTTAGATATTTTTGAGTTGTGACGGTTTTCTTCCGGATGAGCGATATGTAAACAATTTGAAATGGAAATGAATAAATAAAATAAATAAATCTGATAAAAATTAGACTTTTTAGTTACATCCTAGTAATTGCGCTACCTAGCGGTTATTTTTGGAATTTTAAAATATTTTATTTCAATTTCCTTCGGTCGATTAAAATAAATAATATTTTTTTCTTGAAGGCGTAAGATGTATGGCTTCTATAATATCGTACCTTGCCGACCTTAGTGGGATACCCTGTATAATAGTTGGATTTTAAATCCTTAGCTCATTAGGTACACGTTTTTTTTTTGTGGCGATTTACAATAAATGATGTGTTCATATTAAAAAACAACAAACATAAAATAAGTTGGTGTACAGAGTTGTCCCTTATCATTCCATCAGACCCAATCCTTCGACACGTTTCGCCATCTATGGCTCATCGGCAAGGCTCCGGGTTTGACGAAAAGGTAAGGGACCTCAAAATGCTTTTGGCACAGAAATACGATTAAACAGATGAGAGTTGCAGCAAGTGGCTACATCTCGTGGCAAAAAGACGCATCAATTCAACCAGGACAGCAAGGATCCATATAGGTTCAAACGCTGGTAATGCGCCTTACCATTTTGTCAGACTCGGAGCCTTACCGATGAGCCGTAGACGGCGAAACGCGTCCAAGGATTGGGTCTGACTGAAGAATAAGGGACAACTCTGTACACAAACTTATTTTAATTTTGTTGTTTTTTAATAGGTATTTAACTTTCGGTTGTTAAACCGACACATTGACTTCTAACGCCACCCAACGTAGGTTGCCCGCGATAAGCCGCCTTGCCAGCGTTCGAATCTATATGGATTCTCGCTGTCCTGGCTGGCTTGATGCGTGTGGTTGCCATGAGATGTAGCCACGTGCTGCAACTCTCGTCTTTTTGATGTATTCATAATTATTATAGCATAGTTTTCTAAAATCTGGTTTTATTGTTACAGGTGTGTATGCTGATCGACGTAATCTTCGAAACCAGCATCCTCACCACCTGGGTTTCAATCTACTTAGCGCTTCCAATTTTATCTAGTAGTGCTTTTAATCCATGGATATACGGCTATCGTAACTCGGAACTACGAGCAGCAGTAAGAAGGGTCGTAGACGACATCCTTAGCGCCCTAGGTTTTACATATCGTAGTCATCAAATATCAGACAGGGATCAAATTCCACCAAGTGTAGCCGCTACGGCTGGAGAACCGGCTACTTTTATAAACCACGTACAAAGAGAAGGCATATGTTGGAAATCAGAGGGTGATTTTCTATTAGTTCCTATTGCCAGGCCTGAAAGTTCTGGGGTACTATCGAGTGTGGAAAGTCAAAAGGTAGTATGCAGCAATCCGAAAATTATTCTACCATGTGAAACGCCAAGACTGATGCTTAAAAGTAGTAGAAGCATGGTGGAGAGCCTTGCGATGATTAGAGGGTCAGATGTACTGATTATTAAGGGATCGACGCATGTGATGAAGCATGGCTCTAGTGTATTATAGATTCGAATTTTAACTTTATTACGTTTGGTTGCAAAAATTAGTAATTTTTATGTCATATAATATTTTAACAGTAGGTTTCTTTACGTAATCGAAATTTTTGAAGATTAAGCAGGTATAGTTTAGTATTGTTTTCCAAATTTCTCCGGGGTTGGTTCTGATAACGGGGAGAGATTATTTTCTTCCTCGTTCTTTGGCATAGTGCATGTATTTAATGTGTAATGATGCAATTTGATTAAAACTGAAATTGAAAGTTAGCAAGCTCATCTTGGACGTTTTTTGAATGATCCTGCCATAGTTCTGAAACGTGCTTTCCGCCGTTTACGATGGGAGAATACAAAAAGTTTTAAATTTCCGCACACTGCCTGCAACCCACCAAAATCCATCCCTTTCTCGCGCTTTCTGAGAATAATTCCAATCGAGACGGGGAACACTGGTAAATTAATAATGTTTTTGGGGCAAGGGATAAGTACGGATGAAAAATTAATACTAAAACCTCTCTTTCATATTGTGGGAGACATCCACCACTTTTTCTTGGGATAACTCGGAAAAAATGCTAAATTTACTGTCTCCGACAAGATTAGTGTGGATGGAGGCTCCAAGTTAACATCCCCCACCCTTGCTGCATGGCGAAAACCACCTTCTGTTCCGCTATTTCTTGGTAATTCAGATTAGTGAGACAGGAAAAAATAGAAAATTGTTAGTGTTTTCGAGGCGAAGAAGAAATTAAAAGGCTAGAAGTTGCTAGTAATCCCTAGAAGTTATGTCCACGCTTCTAAGGTAGGAAAAATTAATAGCTTTTCCGTATGTCTTCAACTAGCAATAGTTTAATAAATAGAGGCGCGTTTCTCAGCATCTTCATAAGTTCAACGGAAGTTTCATGTGGTATTCTTTCCGACTGTGCTTTTTTCTTTGAGAATATTGAAATAGAGGGTGCTTTTCGTTCACTGGGAGAAAGTGGAGCGTGTAGCACGCTGTTGCAACCGCTAAGCTCCACTCATCTTTTTCCTTGAAAACACTATCATTTATTTACCATTTTTCCCCAACTCAATCCGAATTGAACGCGAAGAAAGTTTTGGCAGTTGCGGGGGAGGGATGGATTTTAACCTTATTATTCGTATTATCCACCATCGAACGAAAACGTACGGATGGGAGGAAGTTGTTTTTAGGGCTGCCGAAAGACCATACATACCTTTGCGCTACCTTGATTCCACAATAATATGATGAATTCGTGGTCAGGTCAGTTAGCAGTAAAGAGAACTGAAAATTTGATCCTACAAGCTTTTTATTTAGTGACACACACATAGAACGATATTACTAAATATGAGCAATATTCTTAGGCTGATATCTTACCACTTCAGAATAATCATTATATTATTAAAGTGTCTTAGGTTTGTACCTCGATTAAATATGAAAAACATTTTTTAGAGTTCAGAGTCATAAAAATTATATCAATGTAGGTGTCTATGCATTTTCTATCATTTATCAAGATAAAAAGAAAAGAAAAAAATGTTTTAAAGTTTAAAAACCAATTCGTTGTTTTTTAATTTAGTTAAACATTATAATTTTACACAAATGGGCAACCGTAGAGCAGCATTATTTTGAGTTAAGGATGATATATTTTGTGTCCTGTAGGTTGGGTTAGGTTAGAGTGGTAGTCTTCTAGTATGTGCAGACAGTCTCACGTAGTCCTATAAGGATAGTTGTGATACCAAGTAACAATTTAAATTCCAACAAGCATCTATAGGGTTTGGTCACAGGTTTAAGAAGGTAAATAAACCGAAGTGGGTTTTATTATTTCTTTTGTGCATACCAATTTATCTGCAGATAAAATGTACTTAAAAAAAGGCCGTCAAGTTATCTTTAAAGCAAGTTGTTAAATATTTTTGCTCTTTAAGATCTATTGGATATATAACCACTTAATTTCTGCATTAATCAAAACCACAATAAACTCATTAAGGTTTATGAAGGATTTTAAATCTTTTAAGTTTTGTGGTAGACATCTATAAATCTTTGGGTTTTATGGAAGTTTTAAAATATGGTTTTTAAGTAGTCTTTACGATCAAGCAATAAAACGAATAACTCTTAAGTAGTCTTACCCTTAATATATGTTATCATAAATACTATTTACTTTGGACGATAATTGGTAAAGGCTTCTTGAAATGTAATAGTTTTTTGGATAGAAATAAAGGTCTGTCTTTACCACCAAATAATAATTATTTGGTGGTAAAGACATACCTTTATTTCTATTTACAATCTCGCTACAGAATATGGACTACTTCTTAAATCTTAATAGTTTTTTGGTAGTTTTAGTAAGTTAGTTAAAACCTTTTGGTTTATAAAAATATTTCACAAACCCACAAACTCTTAATAGGGCATTCTATTAAAATATACGGTTTTATTAATTTTTCAGCCATGTTCTTTTCGTTTTTCGACATGTTTAAACACAGTTAAGGCAACAGTGCTTGGTTATATTTTTATTTATTCTGTTTACATTCAGCCTGCAATTATCAAAAATATGTTACTATGTTATATAAACCCCTAAATAGCCCAAAATCATACTGATTTAGCTAAAAGTAGTGTTATAATTTTTTTTATTAATTGTAAATAATAATTAATAAGCTAACAAATGAAAGGCGCGTGATTTTTTTTAAAGTTTTTTATATGTATACCGGGTGTTGCATCGTCGAGCGGGACATAGGAAATCCCATGTAATTTTAAATGGGGTCAATTATTGGCTTCCCTAATTATTTTAGAGAAAAATTCTATTTAGGTTTATTAAAGAGCACTAAAACCCACATTCAAAAGAATAACTTTAGATATTTTTGATGAGCCCGTTTACGGGTTATCGCCGATTTCTTTTTAACTATTTCTCCTTTTTATGGCCCCGTATTTGCGGGCACCAGTCAAGGTAAAAGATGACTGTCAAATAAAGTTGTCATTTTGAAATGTGTGCTTTATTGTTATAAAAACTCGTACATCGAAAATATTAGCCATGAATTACACTTCTGAAGAAAAAATATTGATGATTAAAAGGTATTATCAAGGAAATAGTTATCAAAATGTGTCAGACATGTTTGCTGCTCTGTATCCGAATAGACCGATACCTGCAAAATCTACAGTCGAAAGGACTATCAAGAAATTTGAGACAAAAGGCACTGTAATAAATAACTGCAGATGTGAAGAAAGGCAGGAACAAAGAAGAGATGCAAGAAATGATAGGGACTTGCAAGTTTTATTGTGCGTGGAAGAAAATGATGGGAAGATCAGCACAAGGAAACTTGAGGATGACATAGGATTATATCACACCACAGCGTTACGAGCTTTGAAACGACATAAATATTATTCATACAAATATGAAAAGCACCAAGAGCTAAGAGATATGGACGAAATACGACGACAGGAGTTTTGTTTTGGTATGATGGAAAGAGCAAACATGGATAGGGAATTTTTAAAAAATATTTGTTTCACTGACGAATGCACATTTACCTTAAACAATGAACCCAATGTTCAAAATTATCGATATTGGAGCAAAGAAAACCAACACAGGTTTGTGGAAACAAGGACGCAATATCCACAAAAAGTTAATGTATGGGCTGGGATTTTCGGAGAAAATATTATCGGGCCATTATTTCTTATACGAAATTTAAATGAAGAATATTTTTTGGAACTACTTGAAGATCATATTTTACCTACTTTACATGATGCCGCCAGGGAAAATCAGGAGGTTTGGTACCAAATGGATGGCTGCCCGGCACATAGTACCCTGGCTGTCCGGGAATATTTAAACCGTGCTTTTAATGGAAATGTTATTGGCTTAAATCATACAGTAAATTGGCCAGCCAGGTCTCCTGATTTATCGCCAAATGATTTCTTTCTCTGGGGCCATTTAAAAAACAGGATATACAAAGATAAAAAATACCCAAATCTAGACGAGTTATAAAATGCTATTTCTGCCGAATGCAATAGAATTTCAGTTTACCAACTAGCGAATGTAAGAAGAGAATTTTATGATCGCCTCGGTTATTGTCTAGCAGTCAATGGAGGAATATTTGAACATCTTCTTAAATCCTAAAGTTCTAACAATTTAATAGTACCTACCTATTAATTAGTAAAATATTGAAACATGTAAAATGTCATAATTAACCTTGTAATTGGATACTTTATTTTAGTTTTATTCAGATTAATTTGTACTCATAAATACACCTTTAATATTTTCGATGTACGAGTTTTTATAACAATAAAGCACACATTTCAAAATGACAACTTTATTTGACAGTCATCTTTTACCTTGACTGGTGCCCGCAAATACGGGGCCATAAAAAGGAGAAATAGTTAAAAAGAAATCGGGGATAACCCGTAAACGGGCTCTCAAAAATATCTAAAGTTATTCTTTTGAATGTGGGTTTTAGTGCTCTTTAATAAACCTAATTAGAATTTTTCTCTAAAATAATTAGAGAAGCCAATAATTGACCCTATTTAAAATTACATGGGATTTCCTATGTCCCGCTCGACGATGCAACACCCGGTAAAACTTTATCAATAAAGTAACCGGGGTTGACAATTTTTTATTTCTAGGTTGTTTGTTAATATCAAATTATAAAATGTTAGCACATGCAGATGTTTCAATCGAGGCAGACATATTTAACTATACTTGGCGACATTTTTTGATATTGACAATTTAAGTGCAACAAGTCTTTGACAAAAAATTATTAAAGACACAAGAATAATAAAATTATTTACATTGGTTTCAAATCACGGATAAAATTTGATTGCAAGTAACAACGGGTTTAAGAAAGCTTTATAAAATGTTTTGTGGTAGACTTAAAAACATCTTGCAGATTTGGGTTCAAGAGTACTGTTGGTTTTATTAGCAGTTTTAAGGAAGATATTTATAACCTTTACAAAAGGTCCTTTTTGGTTTTATGCCGGGTTTATTCGACCCTAGAAGAGGTTATCTAGTATAAACAGTTTTACGATCAGTTTTATCATATAGACTTAATAACCTCTTGTAGATTGTGATAAAATTTAAAATGTTACTTGGGATACCACATATGCTCAACGGAACCTCTCAGCACCAGCTCTCTGATGGCTAGTGCGACGTACAACTCAGAAGAATCTTGGCAGCTCACTCGAACTAGCCACTACTGTTAATGAACCTAGTAAGTCGACCCAGTTGTAAGCTGCTTACTTCCGCCAGATTATTAAAGAAAGGTTCGCCAAAAGCGTTAAACCTTCTTCTTGCAAATCAATAACATTTACACAAGTAATGTTGAATACTTTTCTCCTCTTCTTCGACTCTGCAATTTCTGCAGAAGTGGTTAGCTGGTATTCGCATACATTCGGCATATCTAAAGAAAAGACAGTGCCCGGTTCTCACGGCAATAATATTTCTTAGATCCTTCCAACTGTGTTGTAATAACGCTGCGGTTTTCTTATTATCAAGTAGGGGCCATAATATAAATCAGCAGACTCATTGCTATCTATATTGTGATGACCAGGAACCCAACACAGAGTGACTTGATGCTGGGCACCAAGTATGCGGAGATTGTTGAGACATCGCCTTACTAGTTTTGATTTAATGTTGTTGGAACACATTGCCTTTATCGCTACTGGACTATCCATTGAGATAGCTATTGACGCAGCTGCTCTCAGGTCTAGATGTTCCTGCAGGATTTTTACTGCTTATGTCCTGTAACTTAAGTAGTCAAACCCCAGACACGAAGTGAAAATCTATTCGCCTGTGTAAACAAAATAAGGCCATTCTAAACTCAAAATTTGACAAAATTCTCGAAATGTTCCTGACTGTCAATTTACAATAGAAAGAAAATAAATGAAAATTACTGCCGTTTAAGTGAAAAACTAAATAAATCAACTTGCTATATTATTTTATTTTGGCATTGCATATTTATGTTGAGCAGCAAGAATAAAGTATTTTTAAAACTTTAGTCGGAACGTGCCTTACTGGCTGTATACACTCTCCAACTTTTCAAAACTCTTGTCTCTTCCCTGGAATATTGTTGGCTGGTTTCAGTCCCGTTCCTAGGGTAGCTGCCGCCCGTTTGCGAGAACAATTTTGCCCCCCCCCCCTCCTTATACCGTATGGATTAATTGAAATTTCTCTGAAATATCTTAACCTTATATGAAATTGCGAATTACAGAAAATATAATAAATTTAGTTTATGTTTTAATTTTACAACCTAACATACTTATTATTAATTTACTGATATAACGATCAGATGAATGCGTTATATTAAAATACCTAGTCAAAAAGCTTAAATAATCTTTGCTTTTCTTGTCTTTTTTAATGCAAATTCTGTTATAATATCTGATACATCTATATCTTCCGAAATATCCCTATTGATACTAATGATAGATAAGTCTGAAAGCTTTTCTTACCCCATTGGTGATCTCAAATTATTTTTTATTATTTTAAGGTTTGAAAAGTTTTTTCCCCGCTAGCCCCAGGCAGGTGAGGTTATTTGTAAATAAGTATTGAATTGCATTTAACGCGTTCAATTCAGAGGAAATATAGGGTGCAATCTTCAGCAATAATATCTTTTTTATTTTCAGATGGATCATGTAATATACTTTTCACAGATTTACTTTTTGTAGACCTATTTGATTTATCTGTTTTAAGGAAACTATTTAGGTCGTTGAGAAAATTGAAAACTGTGTGATGTTGTTTTATTTGTTCGAACATTTCTTTTATTTTTGATATTACAGTGTCCAATATTACAAAGTAAAAAATTAATTTTGAATTGGACAAGTAGGTATGGTCCGTCTATCTATTTTACAAACTCATTATAAGCGCTAATCTCTTACAGTCATAATAACCTGTTGTGTGAGGTGTAAAATTCGGCCACCTGATCTGGCGACTCCAGATATGGATCTATTTGAAGACTATTATAATATTATATTTTCTCAGTATTCCTTCTAAAATAATTATGGTAAAACAAAATATGTTTATTTTAGTTATTTAAATATGCTGATTTTTGGTTTTTAAGTTTAGTTAGATGTTTGTATTGGTTTAGACAAGAAGTTATTTGTTGTCAATTAAACGTGATATCTAAGAATGTTTCGTCCGTGCATGGGAAGAAACCCGTACGCCAAGTGGATCTACGGGTCGTGATAAAAACCAATTAAAGCGTGATATTTTATCAGTTTACAAACAAAAAGTAATCTGCGATGTTTACACCACCCTGCTTGACCGTGGGTTTTCAAAATTTGGTGCAGTTAAGAAAGCGGCAGCTTTGACACACAGGACAGTGAGCACCGTGTGGTTTGTTGTAAATAAACCTATAGCCTATAGTGGAGAGAAGAAAGAGGAATGACTCTTTTACTTTTAAGAAACTGGACACGACGGATGTCGATATAATTCGTAGAAAAATATATGCCACGTACAGGCAACAAAAATGATCCCCACTTTAAAAACCCCATTGCAAAGATTATAAAAAGATGATACAGGTATAGAGTGTTGTCGTGAGACTCTAAGGAAATGTATTTTAAGAAGCTCTTTTAAAATGAAAAAAATCAACAAACGAAAAGTAATTATGGAATCGGCCCGGTTAAAAAGATGGAGGATGCAATACCTAATTGCAGTCCATGAATATAAACAAGATGGAAGGGATATTATTTATTTGGACGAGACGTGGTATGACACACACGAAGTTCCAGATAAAGGTTGGGCAGATTTATCGGGTCAATGCAGAACCAAAGCTTCATCAAATAAAGGTAAACGTATAACAATAATTCATGCTGGGACAAAAAACGGATTTATACCAAACGCTTTGGCCTTATCAGCCAAAAATATAAAGGACTCCCTTGTTGATTATCACGATGATACTACGGCAGAACTATTTGAAGACTGATTTAAAAAGAAACTATTACCAAATATACCACTAAATAGTGTGATAGTGATGGATAATGCGAGCTACCACAGTCGTAGTTTAAATAAAGTTTCGTGTTCCAATGACACAAAAGTTACCAACCAGGACTATATGATGGAAAATAATATGCATTATGAGGAAAATTACACAAAAAAGCAATTGCTCGAAATTTTAAAATCATTTTTCATAAAAAATCAATATTATTGTGACACTTTTGCGGCAGAAATGGGTCGTACCGTGTTAAGACTTTCCCCTTATCATTGCATTTTCAACCCAATTGAACCAGCTGAAAGCATCGGTAAGGAGAAATAATGTTTCGCCAACCTTAAATTCTTCTGTGACAGCATTAGTATAGTCAGAGATGCATAATATTCCAAACAAAAGCTGGGAAAGTTGTGTTCAAAAGTAGAAAAAGTATACGTAAATATAGATCTGTTGCCCAGAAAAAGAATTATTGTAAATTTGAATGACGACAGTGACAGTGAGACTGACTTGGGTTAAAATATATTAATTAGAAATAAAGGTCTGTCTTTACCACCAAATAACTTTATTTGCCCCTCTAGGGTAGAAAAGAAGGGTTATAAAAATACATAAAATGACGATGAATTAAATTAAATTTCTTAATGCATGTGTTGTACTAGTTTCGACTTTAGAGAAAGTCATCCTCAGCAACTAACCATTTAAGAAAATTTTCCCTTATATGAAAAGAAGTTAAAACAGTTGGGAGAGCAGAGAGGTGATTCAATAATACAATACAATATAATGCAGATTATGCAACCTTTGGAAACGACAGGAGTTTAGTATAAGAACGATGTATCTCCATGTGAAGGTAGGGGTTGATTTATACGCAAGTAGAATTAAGGACCGTAATCATAGTCGAGTGATTTAAGCAATGTTGAAGTAAAAACGTGTTGAAAAAGAAGAATTGTAACATATCAATTCATTCTCTTTTCAGTGAAACTAAATTAGCGAGGGGACATGCTTAATGTTATGGTGGATTGAATATTTGTTAATGAAATTAAATGAACTTGTTATTCTAAAAAAGGGGGGTTGTCAAAATGAGACTATGTCATTTCAAATAAAATGGGAATGCATCAAGTGGTCACTATTCACTTGTTAAAGATAAAATAAAATAAAATTAAATTAAAAATTGTTAGGACATTAGATTGTTGATTTTTTATTTTTCATTTTGTTGCCAGGTGAAGAAATTAATTTTAATTTTAACCTCAGCATGCTATTCGAAGGAAATGGCGTCTCTAAATTTAGAATTTTCGAATTTTGAATAGCATGCTGAGGTTAAAATTAAAATTAATTTCTTCACCTGGCAACAAAATAAAAAATAAAAAATCAACAATCTAATGTCCTAACAATTTTTAATTTAATTTAATTTTATTTTATTTTTAACAAGTGAATAGTGACCACTTGATGCATTCCCATTTTATTTGAAATGACATAGTCTCATTTTGACAACCCCCCTTTTTTAGAATAACAAGTTCATTTAATTTCATTAACAAATATTCAATCCACCATAACATTAAGCATGTCCCCTCGCTAATTTAGTTTCACTGAAAAGAGAATGAATTGATATGTTACAATTCTTCTTTTTCAACACGTTTTTACTTCAACATTGCTTAAATCACTCGACTATGATTACGGTCCTTAATTCTACTTGCGTATAAATCAACCCCTACCTTCACATGGAGATACATCGTTCTTATACTAAACTCCTGTCGATTCCAAAGTTGCATAATCTGCATTATATTGTATTGTACTATTGAATCACCTCTCTGCTCCCCCAACTGTTTTAACTTCTTTTCATATAAGGGAAAATTTTCTTAAATGGTTAGTTGCTGAGGATGACTTTCTCTAAAGTCGAAACTAGTACAACACATGCATTAAGAAATTTAATTTAATTCGTCGTCATTTTATGTATTTTTATAACCCTTGTTTTCTACCCTAGAGGGGCAAATCAAGTTATTTGGTGGTAAAGACAGACCTTTATTTCTATTTACAATCTCGCCACAGAATATGGACTACTTCTTAAATATAATAATTATTTTTCTGACACGGTACTTTTTTGAAGGTATATGTATATTTTGTTTTAATTAATAATCGTCCTATACGTTATAATTTTAATTGTATTTTATCTTATATACTGTTATATTTTTATTTTATTATTATTACTTATTATTAAATTACGATTAAAATATGTTTTTGCGTTTTCTTTCTAACATAAAAAATCAGTTGGTATTACACTTTTTGTTACATACAGGTTGATAAAAAAAAAATAGTTTCCAACCTTTTATATACGACATATATTATAATCTTAAAACAGCGCAACCATTGATTCTATCAGCGACGAGTGCGTCCCTGCTTTCATTCGATCACCCGCTGGGTCTTATCGGCATTAGGGATTAGCATTTATAATGAGCTTGTAAAATAGATAGGAGGTTACTCTGTTTTTGGATTGCATAGCAAAATTAAATGCAGTAAAATAATAATAATGCAGGTTGCAATTTTATATGCAGACAATTATTATATTATTATAATAATTAATGCGCCGTTATAAAAATTCAATTATGTAAATGAATGAAAAGGTGCTTTTATTAGCTTCACCGTTGATTGTCTATTGTCGCAGTGCCGAGGCATCCCTAAAAAGTCACGTTCTACAACGGCCTAAGTGCCCTTAATGTATTTTTTTCTTACAAGCGAGTAAAATTTGTATGTTGCCATTTTGTTGTGTCATATATTTCATGGAGTATTACTTTAAGGGTTGATGATAATATATACTTGCAGGCGAAGGCACTACCGGGTATTTTATTATACCGCGGTCAGAAGAGACTTTGTTAGTTGCTTATTTACATTTTGAAGCTAATGGTGCTATTTTTTAACTTCGCTCTATAGCGCTGTATTAGTATATCGCTATAAAGTTATAGCTGGATGTAACGACTAAACTTCTCAACTCAAAATTTTCTATTCTGTAATGCCAGATGTAACTTGCCGAAATACTGCGATGACTCATTAACTTTAAAAGAAAAAGAAAATCACTGAACCTTAAAAGCAGTAGGCATCAGCTGATCGCAGGCGATCGGCCACAAAACCGCCGAGATATGAACAATTTGATCAAAATGAACGGTCTAAAGTCACTTTGAAGGAAGGATAAGTTTGGACGAGAAACCTGAACTAATATTGGAAAACTTCATAAAGAAAATTTGTCAGAAAAAATATTCCATAGTGGCAAAACTTAATTTTGTAACGATAAAAGAAAAGAAGACTTAAATAATGTTGTTTTTCAATTTCTTTTTTAATTTTAATGAACTTTTACTCCTAGGGTTTGAAAAGTCTAATTTATTTCCGAAAATATTTATTCATTTTTTCCTTTGGTTTGACCACCAAAGTGTACCCCGATTTATCGTTATAACGGTAGGTGACCAGGCCTCTTAAATTATTTTTTTAATAATTATTCATTTAAATTAATGAAAACTTTTTAAACTCCGGAAACCGTTAATTTCCTTTCTCGTAAAATCCCTCTTTGTTTGCAATTCTACTTTCTTTGTAGTTCTTGAAATGTTACCCAAGTATTCAATTTATGCTGACTTTCTAGCATACAGTATTAAGATATGGATCTGCTGATCGTAGCTTGGCTCAAACATGTCCCAAATTATATCCAATTGCAGCTCCTTGAAATTTTCCTTCAGCCAGAGGATGTATGGCTGCCAAACATTTTAGACGAAAAGGAGTAGTTGTTTTTTTCACTATGATAAACATGTACTGTTTAATAATTCGGTGAACATAAAAGTTTTGGCAGTCTGTAAAATTTGATGAAGCAGCATGCGTTTTGTTGTTCCGTAAAGATTATTCGTTCAAATCGATTTTGCTACTAAAAAAGCTGCAGATTTTATTGGCAGCCTCGAATTGCGGACCGACTACCTGGTTCTAATAATTCGGTAAAGTCCGTCTATATATGTTACAATCTCATTATAAATGCTAATCCCTAATGCCGATAAGACCAAGCGGGTGATCGAACGAAAGCAGGGACGCACTCGTTGCTGATAAAATAAAAGGTTGTGCTGCTTTAATATACAGGGTGTCCCACGACGATTTTCTCAGCATATTGCTCGGAAACGGAACCAGATAGAAAAAAAAGTTGAGAAACAAAAATTGACGGCTTGTAAGGGAGCATCTAGGAAGGGTAATTTTAGATATACAGGGTCTATTAAAAATAGTAATATTGCTGCCAAGTCAATTGTTTTAAATAGAACAAACTGTATATTGTTAGTTTTTCGAAAAGCTTGTTTCAAGAGAAATTCTACCATACCATACTTGTTACGTTTCTAATTTAAAATGACTGAAATATGAGCGACTAAATGATCAATTACGTAAGCATGAACAGATATGCAATAATAACAATAACCACTAGCGAAATATTGAAGAGTATGAAGGGGGCTGTCATGTCACGAGTCAGAAGTAGTTTCATTGTTAATTATTTTAAGTAGTGAGAAATGCCTTCGCTTTTTACATATGACGAGTATGTCGACATGCTCCTGATATACGAAGAATGTCACAAGAATGGAAGACGTGCTCAAAATCTGTATAGTCAACAATACCCGAATCGTGAAATACCAAACTATAGAACGTTTCGTAATGTTGAACAAAAATTAAGAAGTGGTTCCTTTCCCAGTGGTAGGGCGCAAACACCAAAAAGAAAACGAGTCCGAACAGAAGACAACAATATTAACATCTTGGCCTATGTTCAAGTGTATCCACATGTGTTAACTCGACTCCTCGGGGAAGAATTAGGTATTGGAAAAAGTACAGTTGAAAGGACACTAAAAGATTATAAATACCACCCATACAAAATTCATCTGGTGTAGGGCTTAACACCTGAAGATCCTAAACGCCTAAATTTCATTGCTGAGATGTCAATGAAATTTGAACAAGACCATCTTTTTTTCAACAAAATTTTATGGAGCGATGAAAGTAGGTTCCACAACAACGGCATAGTAAATCGCCACAATTGCCACTACTGGTCATCTGTAAATCCTCACTGGATGAAGGAGACTAATTTTCAGGTAGTTTGGGGGGTTAACGTTTGGTGCGGTTTAATTAATGGCTATCTTATAGGTCCTTACTTTAACCAAGGGACACTAAATAGAGAACGATTTTTAAATTTTCTTCAAAACGAACTTCCCTTATTACTTGAAAATATCCCAATCAATGAAAGAGCCTCTATGTGGTGGCAGCAAGAAGGAGCTCCCCCTCACTTTGCCAGGCAAGTTACAAATTATTTAGATACCACGTTTCCTGCGCGCTGGATTGGCCGAAATAGTGTGATCCGGTGGCCACCACGGTCACCGGATTTGACCCCTTCAGATTTTTTTCTTTGGGGATATCTTAAAGAAATTGTGTATGTAATCCAACCTAGAGATGTCGAAGATTTGCAAAACAAAATCATATCATAGTAATCTTTTTCCTTTTAAAACCGTTTTTTAAAATACATTTCCTTAGAGCCACACAACAACAGTCTATTCCTGTATCATCTTATTTTAATCTTTGCAATAGGGGTTTTAAAGTGGTGCTCATTTGTTCCCTGTACATGGCATATAATCTTCTACGAATCATATCGACATCCATCGCGTCCAGTTTCTTAAAAGTAAAAGAGTCTTTCCTCTCTCCACTATAGGTTTATTTACAACAAACCACAGTGTGCTCACTGGCCTGCGTGTCAAAGCTACCGCTTCCTTCACTGCACCAAATTTTGAAAAACCACGTTCAAGAAGGGTGGTGTAAACAAAGAAGATTACTTTTTTTTGTGTCAACTGATAAAATGTTACGCTTTAATTGGTTTTTGTCACGACCCGTAGATCCACTTGGCGTACTGGTTTCTTCCCACGGACGAAACATTCTCAGATATCACGTTCAATTAGCAACAAATAACTTCTTGTCTAAACCCTAACGTCTATACCCTAATTATTTTAAGAGGATTACTGAGAAAATATAATAATAGTATAGTCTTTAAATAGATCCTTGCCTGGACTCCCCAGATCAGGTGGCCGAATTTTACATTTCACACATTTATAACGGTAAGGGATTAGCATTTATAATGAGTTTGTAAGATAGATAGACGGACTTTACTCGAATTGCGAACCAAACCAAGAAGATCCCTCTTAAAAACAATGAATTGCGGACTAGGCTAAATTTTATACAACTATGGTAAGGGTAACATAAATTATGTAATAATAAATCATTATCATTTTACTATTTTCTATTTTAAATAAGAATTCTTACAAAAATTAATTTTGAATATGTTTATTAAACAATAATCTACAATATTATTTGCAATATATGGGGTAGGAAATATGTATAAATGTACTAAAACCAAAACCTATTTATTATTTTAAACATATAAGAGATATGTCATATAAGATAAGCATTTCACGTCATTATATCTTGTAATTTCTTTACGTTGATATTGACCAATTTTAGTGGTTAAAAAATCTTATCGCTTTCTCACTTTAGTATCGCGTAATCTAGGTTTCTCGGTGACAGATCGAAGTTTAATAATATAATCGTTTTTTTTTAAACTTTGTTAATATGTTTTGTCTGTAATTTCAGCCAACATTTATGGAGGAAACCTTGCATCTTCGCCAATATAAAAATCTACCAAGTAATCAGCGAATACACTACCATGTTCATCGTTCTGCATATCTTCCATTAAATCAAATGAGAAGCAATCTCCTACTTCACTTGATTCAAGACAGGTGATCCAAAAATATATTGTAACCATTTCCCTATTACACTTCCTTCATCTTTGTATTCCTTCGTTAAGCCAATGATTTGCAGTTTTCTAAACGAGGCTTATCCCAAGTGAAATCGGCATCCAATTGTTTTTGATTCACTCCACGTTGCAATCACTGCGCTATGCATGGCTTGTTCAAAGTCTGCTGTCACTAGTTTAGGCTTAAGTTGTAGGGTAACCAGGGTAGTGATTGGCCGCCTAAAATTATTATGTTATATTTTCATGTTGCATATTGCATTAAAATAAAATTTTATTTTGGGATTTATCAATATTAATTGAAAACTCTCTAAATTTTCTTTTGTTATAGGAAATATATTTATTTAATTAAACGTTAAACAAAAAAAAACAGTAAATTAGAAAACATTAAAAGGCTAGTGATTGGCCGTCCCTGTCTATTAATTGGCCTTGTCATGAAGCAGTGATTGGCCGGGTCTCAGTTTAATTAAACTTAGAGTTTGATATTAAATTTATAGACCAGCTAGGTTAATGTGTCATTATATAAATTAGTAGATATGTACAATATTAGTTTAATAAGGATTTATTCCTAGGAATTCAATGAGAACAAAATAGGACTAATATAATAATAGATTTACAATTTAGTCTTGTCCAGGCATGATTTACAATGAAAAATAAGCGCATTAGACTTATGTAATGAATGTTTTTTTAGGCATGTAATATGATAGCTTCTTATACAACTAGCGCATCGTATGCCAAAATTCGAAAGTGTTAAATTATAAGTACAGATGTAACAGATCCCACTGTAGGATGTAAAATTTAGTTTTTGGGAAAGTCCTATTTCTACGAGTATTCTATCTAAATTATTGTCAACGATATCTTGGGACTCAATGGTATAGTCCGAGATAATGTTAATATCTTCATTACCAAATAGATTTCTTGATGCTTTTTTGACGTTTTCTGGGATTACCGATAACTCACTTAGAGGAGAATTTACTTTACTTAAGGGTTTTGATAGACCCTCAGTTTCTTTTTTGGTATAGCAACTTTTTCGCGCATTAGTTTTTTTCTTTTTTTCCATTTTACTTTTAAGTTTTTTAATTTTCTTTTCTTTTTCCTTTTCTGCTCTTTCTTTTGTTTTTCTTAGTCTTTCCTTTTTACGCTCTTCTTTTTCCATCTCTTTGATCCTTTTTTTATCTTCTTCTGTTTGTTTAAAATCTCTCCATGCTGTTCCAGTTATTACAAAGGTAGTTTTTTCTGAATTTCTTTTACCAGTTCGAACAGGCGTCTTTGGAAGTTTTAAAATTTCGCTTAAACATCCTTCATCAGTTTTCCTAGAGACGTCACTAATGATGATTTTATTAAAATTATCTACCTCTTCTATGATAATGTTTTTTTCAGAATGAACATCAGCAATAATTATTGGGATATCTTCAATATTTATGATAGTTATGTCTTGTAGTGGCATCTCTTGATCTTTATTTTGTTCAAATGTCAAGTTATGGCTCTCTAAATAACCTGTCTCTGTATTTCCGTTCTTCATAAAAGCTGTATTTTTCTTATTAACTTTTATTTCTTCATCGGTGATATTTTCTTTTCCTAGCAAGTTTTCACACATCTGCTTTTTTTCGTTGGTTTCGCATTTAGAGCTAATATTATTTAATTTATCTGTTTTTTCTTTTTCTCTTACTGGCGAATTTATGTCTTTCTCGTCCGCTTCCTTATTTTCTATACCTGTTTGTTTCTCGGCTGCTTTGTACTGTTCTTGTTGCGTTGTGATTTCATCTTTATTATTTTTATGAAATTTTTCCCAGAGTTGGCGCAATATAGAATTAGGAGAATATTCTTTGGGTTTTTCATTCTTAATATACTGGATTTTTTCAATTCCCACTATATCTTTAAAAGTTGCATATGTGATTGTTGAATGCTCTGCAGGTTCAGTATTATTTGCTGAATAAGTTTCTTTATCGATACTAATCCCATGTCCTAGGCATTTAGTAAAGTCAATGGAATCTGGATTAAACGGAACCAGACCGGTGGCCCTAAATCCATTGGTAATAGTTTGTGACTTAGCGTAGTCATCGATGACTGTTTTTAAAATAGGTGCAAAATTTTCTTTTTTTAAAGTTTGGGTAAGGTTTTCTCTCCTCCATTTTAGGACAGCTTTTTTCCAGCCCGTTTTAATCGGCTTGAATGCTGCTACATCAGCAGGCTGTAAAATCCTTGTAGAATTTGGGTAAAGACATATCAAAATAATGTCTAATTTCTTACACAACTCACTTACATCATAGGTTAAATGGGATGCGTGACCATCAATGAATAATATTACCGGAAACTGTATTTTATTCGCTTCCAAATAAGGATGAAGGACCTTAACTATATAATCAGTGAATATGTCGGCTTTCATCCAACCTGTGTCGGATTGTCCAATTCCCCAAGTCTCTGGAACAGATTCATAAATTTCATTCTTCAGTCGCTTTCCAGGGAAGATAATCATTGGAGGTGTCACATCCCCAGCCGCTGAAAAAGTGAACAAAACGGTCATTGTTTGTTTTGAGGGTGCATGTTCAATTTCGTACACATTTCTTGAACCTCTAGGAGCCAATACCGAAGAATTTTTCGGGCACAAGTTAAACCCAGTCTCATCTGCATTAAGTATTCGCTCTGGATTCTGAAAAATGTTATCATATTCTTTTGAAACCAGATATGCGTTAATATCTGTGAACCATTTTCTAATATCTTTTTCTGATACTTTTGAGCTGGAAGCTGTCACAGCTTCAGGAGTGCGAACAGATAGGTCTGGGTGGCGTTTTAAAAATGCTTTGTACCAGCAATCACTTGGATAATTATCCTTAAATGGAGTATCCCTAGGATTCCTATCCAAAAATGATTTCACAGATAATTGAAGATCTTCCTTTCTTTTAGGGAATCCTCTGTTTGAACTTTCGACTAACCAATTAACCAATAAATTCTCCTCTTCAAATGAAAGATATGGGCAGGGTCCTAAACTTGTTTTAGTAAATTTTTCACTTCTTCTAAACTGAAGAGTTGCACGTGGTATCTTGTATGCTTTAGCCGCTTCTCTAACAGCTACACCATTATCAATTGCTTTCAAAGCTATCTGCAGATCTGCTTCGGAATAATTTTTTGTGTATTTACTGCCTTCTTGAGTTTTGGGCATTTTCAAGGAATGTTGATGATACTTGGGTACCTTGAATTACAAAAACAGATAATTAGATAACTCATTATTCACTAACTTGCACCTTGGTAAACACTGGTTATTGGCCCCCTATTATAACGCAGTGATTGGCACGGGCCAATGGCTATATTTATACAAATTTTACAATGCAGTGATTGGCCTCCTCTTAGTTATTAACTTTTTAGGGTTAGAATGATAAATATGTCTTTAAATGATAGAATAATACATAGATAACCCATAAAAAACATAAACAAAACAATAATAAGGTAAATGTATCAAAATTTACATACCAGGTGGGTACAACTTCTTGGAAATTTGCTAAGAAAACTGAAATTTTTAGCACGTGTACTGCAACTGTCGAGGAAAGTTTCTGTCGCTAACAAACAATGTTGCCAAATAATATTTAGGAAGTAATATAGAAAGAGGAACATATAAAGGTATATTTAAATAATGCATAGTTGCCGTTTTAATATTATAATTTCGTTAATATTTACAATTAAATAGCATAATGGCCAATAACTGGCTGATGGCCAATCACTACGCCGGTTACCCTATATTAATTTTATTGCACATTTCGCTGAGAAGAGCAGACATAATTATACGTGCAGTATTTTTTGTCTGGAAGCAAGCAGAACACCATAGGAATGTAATGACCATTTTGCTCTATATGAATTGTAAATATTTGCAGAAAATATTTGATACAGTAGGAAACGTGCCATCCAAATATATTTTATCTGCATTGCAAAATAACACATGTAAGCTTCTGTAGAAAGCACAACAATTTTCTTATTGCAAGGAATGGTTACCAAAAAGATAAAAATATCTTCACGTGTTAATTAACTAACGGAATTAAATCTTGAACTAGGAGATTGGTTCAATTATTTAAGAAACGAACAAACCTATTCAGAGTTATTAAGTTTCCTAACTCCTTTGATAAAAAAAAGGAAAGTAGCAATTTAGGGGAAGCAATACTGGAAAAGAAGGGTGTGATTTTTAAAACTCGACCATTTACACGGACGATGAACCCTTGTTATGTTAGCCTGTACTCGCCATTGTGAGCTTGTTTGTGTCCTTAATGTAAAGTTTGTGTTTATATTATACAGCTCTTGAAAATGGTTTAAGAAACCGAAACGCGTAGAGCGAGATATTAAATATTTGTGAAATTTGGAGCCTAAGACCTGATGATGACTCAGTGTTGAGCCGAAAGCGCTAGGCTGAACTTCCCCAAAATTATACGCTGAATACAGATTATAGTTTAGTTTTATTTTCTTTTATGTTCACCAGTGACGTTTGTGTGGGATTTTAGTTTAATACTTTCAAGAAAAAGATACCACTGCTATTTCTTGAAACAAGAATTATTTTTTGAATCCTTGTTCATTCCTGAGGCAAATCTGCTCTCTTGACTTTCTTTTGCCATAAGCGTGGTTAACGCATAAAATAATAAAAACCACTTTTCTGCATGGCCATCACTAATATCTGATACGGTAATTGGTTGCTTGGTAAGTAAGTTGGTTAATTGTCGTTTTTTTTTTTATAATTTTTCTAAAGTAAAAACAATTATTATGTATCATTAACACTTCAGAATTTTTAACATTAAATTACTGAATAGCTTGAAAAACCGTTTGTTTTATATTTGACATTTGCTTTAACTTTAACTGTATTGACCTTGACCAGAATGTCTCTCCACCTCTCCCTGCGCAGGTTTGGATCATTTCTGTAAAAAGCTTTTATTTATCACCGTAGCTGCATTTACTTTTCATTTGATCTATGCAATACATTTAAATAATCTTAGACAAGGGATCCAATAACTTGGATTTATTTTCCACTAGGTACAAAGTGGTCCCATCCTCTACACTATCCCCTATTACTAGTGAAAGCTGCTGTTAGGGTACAAAAATGACTTTATATATTTTGCAACCAAACATAAAAATCTGTTATATCAACAGTATGGGATCAATTGTTAGATAGTTATGTCCAAATTTTATTCAACATTAGTATGGTTCTAAGAATCTCGTCGTAAAAAATATTTTTTAAAATGCCAGAGAATAAAAAATATGATATAGTAAAGTTATAATAATAATATGTCAAAGTTTTTATCAGTATTAGGGTCTTGCCCGTACGAAAGATATATGTTTTTATAAATAAAGTGGTAAACTGCTGGTTCTGTGTTTTATTTTATCCTAAAGTTGGGTACAGTAATCGTTTAGGGTTGATCAACAATATTGTGCGTTCAGAGGGTAAAACTACTTAACATATAATGTTTTGTAAAGTAAGGTATAACATCACCCATATTATATTTCAAAAAGTACGATTTTGCGTGAAGTAAACCTTCCTAAGGTGTTGACCTACTGATAAAGATGACTTTGGATTTAAACCTAATTGACTTATTTTAATTATACCGGGTGATGCATGGTTTAGTTGAACATAGGAAATCCCATGTAAATTATGAGGTAGCTAAATATTGACTCCCCCTGTACATTTTAGAGAAAAATTGTATTTTAATTTTTTAAAGAAGCCGATAAAGTAAACCCATATGTCAAATTTGAATAAATTCTAATAAGCCAATCCTAACTTATGCAATTAAATCTGATGGCAAAATTACGAAATTTTCATAGTTTAGCTAATAAAGCAAACATCAGCAAATAATTTCTACGACGCTATTGTCAAAAATTAACGCGAAGCTGGACATAACGAATAAAGATTATTTTACGCTAAAAACATATTTTCGTTTTACCAATCCAGCAATAACACATCCAAAATAAAAGACAGTATTATGTTTTTCTTACTTATCCTAACCGATCATAAAATTAATTTCTAACATTATTAAGTTCATATTGAGAAATTCTGTCACATTCTAATGAAATACAGTTATTTAGCCGGTCTAGATTTTCAAATTTTACATCTTTATTAATAAAATTTTTTAAGTGGCCCCACAGAGAGAAGTCGTTTGGCGAAAGATCAGGAGGCTAGCCAAAGGATTAGATGCCGTGGGCCAATAATATTTCCGTTAAAAATATTTCGCACGTATTCCCTAACTATGAGAGAATTATGGATAGGACAACCATCCATTTGATATCAGATCTCCTGATTTTCGCGTACAACTTCTTCTAGTGCGGTTCCAATTTGATTTTGTAGTAAGTCCAAATAGGTTACTGCTATAAGGTTGCCTTCCATAAAAAATGGCCCAATAATGTGATGTCTTACGATTCCCGCCCAAACATTTACCTTTTGTGAATATTATGTACATCCAAGTATGAACAAGACGATGTTGATTTTCTTGGCTCTAATACCGGTAATTTTGAACATTTGGTTCGTTGTTGAGGGTGAATGTATCGGTAAAACAAATATTTCTTAAATAATCCCTAATATTATTTGCTCTTTCCATTACCTCAAAGGAGAATACCATTGTCCGTTCTTTATCACCTTGCCGTAGCTCTCGATGTTTTTCATACTTGGAAGGAAAAAAATGATGTTTTTTTAAAGTGCGCAACATTGTGGCTAGATGTTTTCCTACGGCTTGTCCAAGAATCCTCGTGCTAATCATTTTATTTTCCTCCACGTGTAGTAAGATATCAAGATCTCTATTATCCCTTTCTTCGGCTCCATTGGCATTCTGAGTTGAGCATTTACAGTTATTTATTACAATGCCTTTGGACTTAAATTTACTTAGCATCCTCAAAATTTACATGGGATTTCCAATGTTCAACAATGCATCACCCTGTATTACAAATTCAATCTTATTAATATCCTGTTGCATCAACTCAATTTAAACCAAGATTTATAATAAACCAAGATTTGCAACACTAGCTTTGTTGCACCAAAACTTATAATACACTTGACTTTAACAGCATAAAAATATAGAGTTAATCCAGTTAAGCCTGACTTAAAAAGTAAATATAAACTTTAGTTTTTGAGCAACAATCTTTATTTTTTATCTTACGGGAACCAGATTTTTTTTTTAATTGTTAATACCCTAATAGGTTTTGAGAATACTAACCATCGTTTAAGTAGGACGTGATCTCAAGGGTACTATTTAAGATGGTACTGAACAAAACATTTAACATGGAGACCGACATTAAATTTTTGGCATCTCGTGGTGGTCTTGGTATGACATAATCTGGGCCGTGTCTGTATCACTTTCAGAACTTGATCCATTTTGTCATACTGGCTGTCGAAATTTTTTTTGGAACTAGGTCGCCCCCTCAATGTGTTTTTAATTTTTTGTTTACCTTTTGTCAAGACTGCTAGTTGGACTCGTATTTAATACGTATCTGATACGTTTCGACCGAATGTAGATCAACATTATATTGAGAACTGCGGAAATCAACTAGAAAATAGACATTATAAACATCATATTATCTGATCTTATATAACCATTTTCTAGTGGTCAAGACGGTGTCTCGAGGAAAATCTTAAAACAAGTAAAAAATTTAGTAGCTTTACAACAATACGTACGATAAACTTTTTTTTTTGGAAACTAGCTTCTTTCCAGAAAAACTTAAGACAGCGATAGTAAAGCCCCTTTATAACAAAAGGGATCAGACAAGCGTCACGAATTTTCGTTCAATTAGTTTATTAGGTACTTGTTCAAAAATTTACGAAAAATCTATGTGTAACAAATTGTATTTGTTTCTAAAAAGAAATATAGTATAATACATTCATCACTCATCACAGCATGGCTTACTCAAGGATAAAAGTTTTCAAACTGTCCTTTTCATATAAGATAATAGACCAAAAAGGAATTGGAATTGCATTGCGTTGACCTAAGCAAGGCCTTCGATACCTTAGGCCAAGATATTTTACTTGAAAAATTAAAGCTTTATTGAGTCAGAGGCATTCATCTCTATGGTTCAAATCATATCTGCAGGGTAAGACACAGCGGGTGGTAGTGTCGTCTGGTAAGCGTCAAATATTATCAAATGTTGCAGATATCACAGTAAGGGTGCCACAGGGTTCCATCCTTGAGCTCTTATTCTTCATAATCTACACGAATGATTTGAATAGTATTGTAAAGAACCTGTTAGTCGTTCTAATGTCCTACGCTGATGATACACATTTAATACTTAGTGAATGGCTAAAAATAAATTAGTTATTAACAAGGCAGCTTGTATGTTTTTTAGGTCAATTGGATTAAATTTCAACATTTAAATTCAATATCTTATAACAAGAAGTATGGAATGGATAAATATCGCACGAGCTAGAAATTTGTAGGCCGAGCCGTATGCTATAAAATCATAAATATTTTGTAATAAAACTAACCTACTCTGAATAATCAAGCGCTGTCAAAGTCGAATTTATAACCTGACAGCGTAAAATAAGTAATCCAGGGCTATGATCTTCAAAATAATTTGGTTCCCTCGTGCAATTTAGATAGCCGAATTGAAAATCTAGTTAGCTTTGACTAGGTGATACAGAATGATTCCATTATGTACTAGTGTGTTAGAATGAAGCCATTCTATAACACTTTTTAGCTAAGAACATGTTGATTCTAAAATAGCGTCAGAGAAAGTACTAACCTTACTGAAAGAAAATTAAATTGCCTTTAGAACGTTAAACTTTTAGGATTTAGGGGTGACAGCCACTTAAATTACAACTCGCATATTGAATATTTGTTTAAGTTGTCATGTGTCTGTTTCGGCTTAAGAACAATGTCCAATCAATGCGGTGCTACAATTTTAAAGACATTATATTACGCGAATTTCTACTCGAACCTAATGTATGGCGTTATTCCCTGGGCTACTAATGTCAATAGAGTTTTCATTCGGCAAAAATATGCTGTGCGTATCATAAAAGGGTTAAAATTTGGGGAAACCGTATTAAGAGAATTTAAAGGTTTAAGTCTTCTGGCAGTTACATATTATACGACCTGCTTTGCTATTCTAGAAATAATATAGTTTCACAAAAACATTGTTAATATACCGTACTAATGTGCCGTACAAAACGAGAAATACAAATATGTTGCCGGTTAATCAGCGCTCTACATTCTCCCTATTAAAGAGGAGCTTATTATAACGAGTGTCTTTTTTTCAATGCATTGCCTAACCAAATAAAATTGGCTCCCACCCTTAGTATTTTTAATAATAAAGCAAAACAGCTTTTAATCAATATAAGTCCTTACGACAGCTGAGTTTTAGAAGAAAATATAACGTAATTGTTTTAGTGAGCTTGTTTTGTTGTATTTTTTGTTTATAAATGTGTATGTCATTTGGATGTCTCTATGTATCTATACTTTTTAATTTATAAATTATTTTCCTTACTTTTGTATTTAAAGAAATTTTCTTTGTAATCCCTATCTCTTATGTTATTTATTAAGACTTCTCAGACTAACTTTAACTGTAAACTTGACTTACTTTCTATATTATTATATTTTAATGCATATGAAAATAAAGGCTTTTTTGATTTAATTTGATTTGGTTATCTAAAGCGCAAGAGATCCAAATCTTTGTTTTGCACCCTGTATAGTTGCCAGGCGTTATGTAGTGCTTGTTATTACAGCCCACAACTGGACAAGTCGTGTTATATCAGATTTAAACACTCGATTACACCGTAAAAAATCACTTTCCTATATAAAAAAAACAGTTTTAAACAGACACGTAAAAGCCGTTAGAAAGCGGACCAACATAACGGGTAATTTTTGTTTAAATATATTGTGTTGTGTTGCGGTTCAACAAAAGTTGTTGTTTGTTGCGTGGATCCATTTTTAGCAACAAAGAACAAAGAAACATTTGCAAATACTGCTTTTGATGGGGACGGAATATTACGAGTCAAGGCTTGTTGTATTTGTTTGGTCAAAGCCTACTTACAAATTAACTTTTATAATATATAAATTATAACATATAATAATTTGATTATTGATCTTCATCAAGTAGAAGTTGGCAGAAACAATGATCTAACAAGTATCCTGATTTATTAATTATAATTATCCTTATAAGGAACATAAATATCTGTCAATATTTTTACAATACCAACAAATCAAATGCATTTTGCGTTTATTTCCCATAGTTCACTCCTTGAAGCATAATACTACATGAACAGAAATAGCATCTCAAGTTCAAGTGACTCTAAAAGGTTGTTTGAGCATGGTAGCAAAAGACCATATACTGTATACTTACAGTAGGTCCATTGATATTTTTGTTATTTGTGTATATCAATGAACTGAAACATTTTACTTTACATTTATATATCGCCTAAAGGGCGTCTTTAGATGCACAAATAGATTAAAATTCTAAACAAATCTTACGCGCTGGATCAACATAGACATTTTCTTTTTTTTTCCCCTTAAACTGACTTTTACCAAGTATTAACTTTTCTTATTTCTCAAAACTAAAATTGTCTAGCAACTATTAATGTATATTCATTCATTTTTATTTCGAACAGAGTGATCGATGTATTTTTTTGCCATAGCACTTGATCTCGAATCACCGCGTAAAAATAACGAAACGTCGTATCTGAAAAATAATATTGTTTTCTACGTAAATAGTGCTCTTGGGGTTTCAAAATAACTAGTAAGAAAAGAAGACCATAAAAGATTATATACGAAAATTGTTTTCCGTGTTTTTTCGGGTATCTCCGGAAAGAGCCGGAGAATTTTTTAAATTTTGTTTTAACGAATTATTTAACCAACTTGTATCTCTTATAGTTACCGAAATAGCAATTCTAATGCATCGAATTTGCAACACCCTGTATATCCAAGTATGCGGTGTGTAATTACCTATAGACGGAGACTGCATGTTCCAATGCACTATACCTCTGTAGAAATAATAAGAAAAACTACGTTATGGGAACAAACCAGCACAGTAAGAATTATTAAATTCATCTTACCTACAAAATATAATTTTATACTAATAGTAAATCTCTTGTCGCATATTTATCTAGAAATGTTTCCCCGAGGGATAACGAAAAAAGGATTTCTTTCCGGCACAAAGCATAACATAAAAAAATAAAATCCTTTCACGACGCTAAAGTCACAGATCTCGTGTTTTGTTTCAGTGTTTGATACTCTATCTAAATAGAAGTTTATCATTAATTCATGATGTTTTTTACTTCTACTGTTGCTTTGGCACGACGTTAAAGGATTTTTATCCATTTACACTTTTTTCTTCTTCAAAGGTGGATGGTTTCAAATAAAGAGAGTTTTAAAATCACTTAGATATGGCTTATTTTGATAATGCTCTGGAGAAATCTAGCGACAGAGTTGCTCTGTCATTGTCAACTAGATTTAAATAGTGGAATGGAAAGGCTCCTGGAACTGATGGATTAGGATATGAGTTTTTAAATGCCTTCCCCAAAATTAGCTCTTATATCTATGTTCGCTGTTCGTCAGGTGCAGGGTTTTATTTTCAATGCTCTATAAAAAAGGCTCCCCTAGAGACCCTAACAATTTTCAATCAATAGCATTAGTGAATTATGTTCTCAGAGTATTTATTTAATTTACCCAAGTCCTACTAAACAGACTTTTCGCATGGTTGGATAAAAATCAAGTTATCCCGGAGTCGCAGTCGGTCAGAAAAAAACGTAACTGCTCGGATAGTATCTTCGTTCTTCAATCGATTATCATAAACCACTTAAGGCTGCGAGGCTGAAAAGTTTGTGCCGCTTCCTTCGATTTTCAACGTGCCTTCGACTCAGTTTCCCATTCGTTGATTTGGTCAAAACTGCACCTACTTGGTTTAAGTCCTAACTTTATAAACATCGTAAAAAATATATATGACAATGAATAATGGCAGCTGTAGCCTGCAAGAAACGGAGAAGCAGTTCGGTATACGGACCGAGTACCAACAATTAGAGATCTAAAGGTTAGTTGCTTTCCTTCGCCGGATTCATCCCGTGACACGTTTCGCTATATAACAGCTCGTCAGGAGGGAAGTAACTAACCTTTGGATCTCTAATTGTTGGTACTCGGTCCATATACCGAATTGGCTTTTAATGCTGCGCCCCTCGGCGGGGCTTTGCAGCAGTTTGCTTCTCCGTTTCTGACTGATTTTTGTTAGACGGGCCAGGTGATGCATTTGATTGCCACGAGATGTAGCTTGAAGGCTACATCTGCCATTATTCATCCATCTTTCAGGGTCAAGTAGACTCTATGGTGTTGCTTTCTTTCGTCGGATTCTATAGCCTCATTGACAAGCTGTTATAAAGTGAAGCGCTTCCGGTAAAGGAAAGCAACTAACTTTTAGATCTCATATATGACAATGCCTCGAATCATCAGACGGCCTGACCAATTCTTTCGAAGTAAATACCGGTGTGTTGCAGGGAGAGTCTTTAAGCCTGACCTTGTTTAATCTTTTTATCTCTGATATAGATGAACATTGCGCGGCTCGCTCTGCTCAGGGTTTTAGCATCGACTCGTTTAACAATATGCTATTCCTTTTATACGCTGATGACCTGGTCATTCTGGGTTCATCAAGGATCGATCTTCAGCGGAAACTTTAAATCTTGGAATCATACATGCGTACTAACCACTTAAAGGGGAATGAATCAAAGTCTAAGGTAATGTGTTTTAACCCTTCGGGAAGGCCTTAAAGCAGCAGTTTTAATTTTAAAATTAATAATAGTGTTCTGAATGTTGTTAGTGAATTTACCTACCTAGGTGTTGTTTTTTCCTCCTCGGGATGCTTTAGAAAAGTGACCGAAATAATAGTTTTTAAGGTAAAATAAGCAGCAGGAGCAGTAACGAACCTTACCTCAAAATCAAATTCTGGAACCTTTTTTTGCAATAAAAAACTTTCCAAAGCACTATTTTATACTCATTTTCTAGTTGTCTTCCTGTTTGGGGTATCAGATATGCGGACATTTTGGATCCCGACCTCCCTTTACAAATCACTTTTGATGCTGCCGCGAAATACTTCTGCAGCGTTGATTAGACTCGAGACGGGATCTACCCATCTACGAACAATGAGCTTCTAATCTGAACTTATCCCCTTCTAATATCAAGTCAATTTTTCTAGACATATAATAAACATGATTTTAACCCAGATACAAACACTAAATTTTTACATTTTTGTAACAAAAGTAATAAATTACGCCTTCTTGAAATATTGGAAATAAACAAAATAATTAAAAATCCAAAGATAGACTGTGTTAACGACCAACTCATTCACAGCAGCACTAGTTTTTTCAATGCTTTAAATCTGAGTAGTTTCTAATCACAATATAGTCTCTCTTGCATTTTTTTGTGTTCAAAATGACGTTGAATTTTTTAATTGAAATACTTCTTTTGAATAACAGTAGCTTGTCCAAAATCTGCTTAAAACGTCAATTGCAAATACTTGCTTTCAATTCTAACCCATAATACAATTGGGTTTTTCAAATCAAATCTTTTTTGGAATCAAGTGGGCTATCTAACACCTGGTCTCTGAACACCTATATCCTACAAACGAATAGAGCGGTCATTTTGGAGAAGTTTCGAGAACAGCATTTTCAAGCCGATAATATGAGGAACTTACACTCTCTTTTACAATTCTTTCAATTTGTCCTGTACTGCAGCAAAATACCTAGACTTTAACTGCCCATTTTATGTGCTAAGATAATCATCTCAGACGCGCATGTGCACCAAATTTTACTGTAACTTAACATGCAAAGGTATATCCTACCCAATAAAACAAGACTGTAACAATCTTTTTGTGCTTGTTACAACGTTAGTAGATAGCCCGAGTTTTTATCAAATTTTGACCAATTTAAATAATTACATTTTTTAAAAATTTTGAATACGCCCCTGTCTAAACGGTTCTAGACCCAGGCCGATTCGTCTTAATATAATAACCTACGTATAGGCAACCCGTAATATGACGATATGCATGACTAGCTGTCGGACACCCAGATGGTATTAAGCTATCTTTTACATGTTTGGGATGACTGCCGGGTTTTTTGACGTTGCCTAACCTAGTATTTTGGATGCATTTAGTTTCGGGTCAAACTTGCAGCTATTTTCATGGCTTTTTTGGTTAAAATGAGTAGATTTCCGTTTTCAAGTTCAAAGTGCCCTCCAGCTTTACTTGTCATTTCCGGAAGTCACATGGGTTTTCGAAGCAGTACGAGTCACGAGTGGGAAGTTGTTTTTTTGATTGGAAAGTCTATTTAAGGACTTTACGGCGTAGTGCCTAGGTCTGTTCGTTCTATATACCGGTCCAGAAGACTTGAACAGCAGGTGACGAAGATATAAAAATTATGGTTTTGTGTTGAAATATTCACATTTTATATGTGGCGGCAAGGGCCGGATCGGAATTTAACACAGAAGCTGTCTTTTGAGCCTTAAATGGGATTGTTTCGTCACCTAGACCGTAGGAAGCCCGACCATCTGGTGAGTAGTATTTTTGGGTTTCACAAAATGGCGTCCTAATGTCCACGTTTTGTTTTAGGTTTCATTATTTATTATCTTTCATTATTTATTATTCTTTATTATTCTTTATTATCCTTCATGATCCTTCATAATTCTTCATTTGTCGTTATTCATTATCCTTCATTATTCTTCATTTTTCTTTTATCAACTTCTTTTTCTACTTCCTTTATCTACTTCGATTACCGTCTATTTTTCTTTTATCTTCTGGTTCTTTTATCTCCTACATCTTTTATCTTCTACCTTTACTACCCTCTACTTCTATTTTCTACGTTTTACATGGATTTAGCCATGTGTTGAAAGTGCTTTAGTCAGTATTCGTAACCTGGAGTCTTCCTCTAAATTCTTTACCCTGCTATGGATCCCATGCCTGGAATGGAGGATGTATGTCTTAGAGAGGCCAAGACGAGTGGGGGTGTCATTTTGGATGAAGTTCCTGTTTCGGTGCATGTGCCGGTCACCCCGACGTGCTGTATGGTCAACCGTCCACATTGATCTGATGCTGGAGGTTGATGCATAATCCGTCGTGCCTGTCTGCTAGAGTCCTGCCTTACATGAGCTAAGTAGCATATTTTTTCTCCTTGTTTACTGTACTAACACCACTTCCGACAAATTTTTATTAAATTTCATAAGATATAACACCAAAAAAACCCTTCCTTTGAGTTTGAATAAGTAAATTTCATGTGTCCAATAATTCAGGATAATTTCACCTCTATACTTTAGTTAAATCACTCGTAATGTACTATTAATGGGCCTAGAGCCACCTTTTTAAGGTAATATTGCTAAAATACCTCTTTTTTATTCACTTGTAACGTTTTGACTGGCACAATGCCACACTTACCGGACTTAACCTTTTTTATTTGATGACTGATAGCCACTAAAAGTCAATTTGTTAACCCTTAACTTAATTTCCTATGTTATAAACCTTTTATGTGGTGATTTGGTAGACTGTATTATATTTGTATATTCTTCCCTCTGTATATTTTTATGTATAGTGTATAATTACCCTAGCTTCGCTTAAGACTGTTGTAAATTCTTGTAGATTTCGCTTAAAGTGGATGGGTCACTCCAGTAATGTATATATTGCCTAAACTACCTATCTTGTATCATACGAAAACTTAGTTTTCAATTTAAGACCGAAACCTCCCTCGTCAAGGAATGCTTGAGTGGTTGGTCTATTTATTGTAAATTCATTTGTATATTAATCCCTAGTAGGTTTTATGCTTACCTAGCTGGAACAGGCTAGTTTCGATTTATGAAATTAACTTTTACTCGTCAAGGAGTATAAGATGTTTATTTTAATTATCTTAAATTGAGATTTACATTAAACAAAAAACGTAAGTCTTACTTTCTAACAGAAGTAGCGGTTAAATGTTTAATTTTTAAGTATAAATCTATTACTTCCTCAGGAAGTATGCGTTTTCGCACTAAAGTTATTGAGATATTATATCTGTAATTTCTTTATTTTTGCTTAATGTGATTAAGATATCCCTATAGAGTATTGAGTTATTTCTATAGCTGTAATTTTCTCTATTTTGACTTAATTTTATTAAGATATCCCTATGAATTTGTTGAGATATTCCTATATCGGTAACCTCTTCATTGGACTTAACCTTGTAAGGGATATATCTATATCTGTTTTGAGCGGGTTAATAAGAGACTGATAATCTCGGTTTCGAATGCATTACTTACTGACCCAGATATTTTAGTTACCATCAGTATGTATTTTTTGTCATTCTAGGTTTTGGTTATATCTATTAGTTAGACTTAGCTAGATAATCTTTATCTTCACCCCTAAGCTTTTTTTGCTGGGAACATAACTAAAGTTTTAAGTTTCCCAATTCTATTTTGGAATAGGGCATGGTAAATGTTTTTATTAATATAACCTGGAAGTGATATTACTATTTATGAATTTGATTCTAAATTCTAACTCACTTTAAATTCTGGCGTAGGGAATGCTATATCTATATGTATATGATTTTATATTAACTTTACTTTCATTGACTTTACTATAAAGAACATTTTATTTTCAATTTTGGCATAATGAATGCTATAATTTGATTTAGTTACATTAAATTTAAATTCTGTTTTATTTTGGTCACTACCTTTAAAGTAATTACACTTTAATTATGTTCAAAGCTTTATTTAGTATTTGACTCCTATTATTGGGTGTTTAGAAAGAATCCTCACTTCTTATTCTGTTTGATTTCCTACGATCTAATATATCTTTTAGTGGAGCTGTCTAGCTCATGTCATATCTTTTTCTATGTTATTTTTTATATCTTCTTTCTCTGATTTAGTTGCTTAGCCTTTTATTCAAATTCTTTTTCTATGTTATGTTTATTTCTTCCTAAATGAATAAAATGGGTGTTAGTTGGAAAATATTATTCTTTTAATTAATAAAATGGGAATTGATTAAAGTAATTGTTTTATTCATACTGCTTTCTCTTTCAGGGCTAGGGAACTAAATATTCTGTTTACTCTTTTCTTTATAATCTTTTTCAACCCCTTTGGTTGATGGCGCCCAAAAATAGTACATTACGAGTGATTTAACTAAAGTATAGAGGTGAAATTATCCTGAATTATTTCTTATTTTTTTTTAATTTTTTGTTGAAAGGGGGTATTTGTAACAATCTTTTTGTGCTTGTTACAACGTTAGTAGATAGCCCGAGTTTTTATCAAATTTTGACCAATTTAAATAATTACATTTTTTAAAAATTTTGAATACGCCCCTGTCTAAACGGTTCTAGACCCAGGCCGATTCGTCTTAATATAATAACCTACGTATAGGCAACCCGTAATATGACGATATGCATGACTAGCTGTCGGACACCCAGATGGTATTAAGCTATCTTTTACATGTTTGGGATGACTGCCGGGTTTTTTGACGTTGCCTAACCTAGTATTTTGGATGCATTTAGTTTCGGGTCAAACTTGCAGCTATTTTCATGGCTTTTTTGGTTAAAATGAGTAGATTTCCGTTTTCAAGTTCAAAGTGCCCTCCAGCTTTACTTGTCATTTCCGGAAGTCACATGGGTTTTCGAAGCAGTACGAGTCACGAGTGGGAAGTTGTTTTTTTGATTGGAAAGTCTATTTAAGGACTTTACGGCGTAGTGCCTAGGTCTGTTCGTTCTATATACCGGTCCAGAAGACTTGAACAGCAGGTGACGAAGATATAAAAATTATGGTTTTGTGTTGAAATATTCACATTTTATATGTGGCGGCAAGGGCCGGATCGGAATTTAATTAATTAATTAATCTATATAATTACATTACATTACATTTGTAATAATTAATAAAAAATAAAAAATTTAAAAAAATAAAAAAAAGATAAAAAATAGATTCTTATCTACTTTATTCAATCTATGGTTGTTCTTGTTATATGTTTATTAATTAATTACTTGGGTCACCACGGCCACTCAGTTTTTTAATTCGCTTGAGAGCTAAGGTCGTAGATTTAATTCAGATAAGATTTTTGGGCGCCATCAACCAAAGGGGTTGAAAAAGATTATAAAGAAAAGAGTAAACAGAATATTTAGTTCCCTAGCCCTGAAAGAGAAAGCAGTATGAATAAAACAATTACTTTAATCAATTCCCATTTTATTAATTAAAAGAATAATATTTTCCAACTAACACCCATTTTATTCATTTAGGAAGAAATAAACATAACATAGAAAAAGAATTTGAATAAAAGGCTAAGCAACTAAATCAGAGAAAGAAGATATAAAAAATAACATAGAAAAAGATATGACATGAGCTAGACAGCTCCACTAAAAGATATATTAGATCGTAGGAAATCAAACAGAATAAGAAGTGAGGATTCTTTCTAAACACCCAATAATAGGAGTCAAATACTAAATAAAGCTTTGAACATAATTAAAGTGTAATTACTTTAAAGGTAGTGACCAAAATAAAACAGAATTTAAATTTAATGTAACTAAATCAAATTATAGCATTCATTATGCCAAAATTGAAAATAAAATGTTCTTTATAGTAAAGTCAATGAAAGTAAAGTTAATATAAAATCATATACATATAGATATAGCATTCCCTACGCCAGAATTTAAAGTGAGTTAGAATTTAGAATCAAATTCATAAATAGTAATATCACTTCCAGGTTATATTAATAAAAACATTTACCATGCCCTATTCCAAAATAGAATTGGGAAACTTAAAACTTTAGTTATGTTCCCAGCAAAAAAAGCTTAGGGGTGAAGATAAAGATTATCTAGCTAAGTCTAACTAATAGATATAACCAAAACCTAGAATGACAAAAAATACATACTGATGGTAACTAAAATATCTGGGTCAGTAAGTAATGCATTCAAAACCGAGATTATCAGTCTCTTATTAACCCGCTCAAAACAGATATAGATATATCCCTTACAAGGTTAAGTCCAATGAAGAGGTTACCGATATAGGAATATCTCAACAAATTCATAGGGATATCTTAATAAAATTAAGTCAAAATAGAGAAAATTACAGCTATAGAAATAACTCAATACTCTATAGGGATATCTTAATCACATTAAGCAAAAATAAAGAAATTACAGATATAATATCTCAATAACTTTAGTGCGAAAACGCATACTTCCTGAGGAAGTAATAGATTTATACTTAAAAATTAAACATTTAACCGCTACTTCTGTTAGAAAGTAAGACTTACGTTTTTTGTTTAATGTAAATCTCAATTTAAGATAATTAAAATAAACATCTTATACTCCTTGACGAGTAAAAGTTAATTTCATAAATCGAAACTAGCCTGTTCCAGCTAGGTAAGCATAAAACCTACTAGGGATTAATATACAAATGAATTTACAATAAATAGACCAACCACTCAAGCATTCCTTGACGAGGGAGGTTTCGGTCTTAAATTGAAAACTAAGTTTTCGTATGATACAAGATAGGTAGTTTAGGCAATATATACATTACTGGAGTGACCCATCCACTTTAAGCGAAATCTACAAGAATTTACAACAGTCTTAAGCGAAGCTAGGGTAATTATACACTATACATAAAAATATACAGAGGGAAGAATATACAAATATAATACAGTCTACCAAATCACCACATAAAAGGTTTATAACATAGGAAATTAAGTTAAGGGTTAACAAATTGACTTTTAGTGGCTATCAGTCATCAAATAAAAAAGGTTAAGTCCGGTAAGTGTGGCATTGTGCCAGTCAAAACGTTACAAGTGAATAAAAAAGAGGCATTTTAGCAATATAACATAAAAAGGTGGCTCTAGGCCCATTAATAGTACATTACGAGTGATTTAACTGAAGTACAGAGGTGAAATTATCCTGAATTATTGGACACATGAAATTTACTTATTCAAACTCAAAGGAAGGGTTTTTTGGTATTATATCTTATGAAATTTAACAAAAATTAGTCGGAAGTGGTGTTAGTGCAGTAAACAAGGAGAAAAAATATGCTACTTAGCTCATGTAAGGCAGGACTCTAGCAGACAGGCACGACGGATTATGCGTCAAACTCCAGCATCAGATCAATGTGGACGGTTGACCATACAGCACGTCGGGGTGACCGGCACATGCACCGAAACAGGAACTTCATCCAAAATGACACCCCCACTCGTCTTGGCCTCTCTAAGACATACATCCTCCATTCCAGACATGGGATCCATAGCAGGGTAAAGGATTTAGAGGAAGACTCCAGGTTACGAATACTGACTAAAGCACTTTCAACACATGGCTAAATCCATGTAAAACGTAGAAAATAGAAGTAGAAGGTAGTAAAGGTAGAAGATAAAAGATGTAGGAGATAAAAGAACCAGAAGATAAAAGAAAAATAGACGGTAATCGAAGTAGATAAAGGAAGTAGAAAAAGAAGTTGATAAAAGAAAAATGAAGAATAATGAAGGATAATGAATAACGACAAATGAAGAATTATGAAGGATCATGAAGGATAATAAAGAATAATAAAGAATAATAAATAATGAAAGATAATAAAAGATAATAAATAATAATAAAGTTTATAAAGATAATAAATAAATAATAAAGTTTGTTCTGTTTGCAATACGTACGAGTTTGAAACTTTTGAATATGCGTTCTTTAAATACCCACTTTATAAGCACTTACACCCATTTAATTGAGAAAATAACTTACTTTTATTTGCTCAAATTCTTGATAAATTGACGTCTCATTCAGCTAAAGAAACGTACAATGTCATGCTTGGCATACTTAGGTTACGTTCATATCTAAAAAACGAATGAAATTGTCTTGGCTTCACTACATCGTAAAGTCTATACTTTATTAATGTTTATATTATTACTCTTATTACCGTATGTGCGGTTATATAGAGTGGCAAGAATGTCGCGCATATTGCCTGTTGTTGAATTACCTCGTATATGAAAAAGTGACCTTTATGAAAGTTGTTCAGTAAATTATTCCCCACATTTCTACCTGCATGAATTTTTTCTGTCATTTCTAATTTGGTTGCCATAGAGACCAACTTACTTTTTTTAAATGGAACACCCTGCATTTGGTTGCATATTTGGATTCTACTGGGAAAACTCTGAATTCTTTGTATTTCAAAATTTTATTTATATAAAATTGTAAGAAATTTATGATAACAAAATAAATAGCCTAGAAAATTGTAAACTTAACATCGGATTAATAAACAAGTGAAAGCGTTTTGTCAACTTTTCAATGAGTTATATCCAAATAGGCCTCCAAGGACTCAGTCAACGGTGTGTCGAGTGGTAAAGAAATTTCGAGAAACAGGTAGTGTTAGGAACGCCGCTAGATCAGGTCGACCTAAAACAGCAACCGGGGGAGACAAAGCTTGGGATATCATGCTCTCAATATATGAAAATTCAACACAATCATCCAGGCCAATTGCAATGGATTTTAATGTGCCTAATCAATCAGCGAAAAATTTGTTTCAGCAGGAGAAGTTGCATCAATACAAGATAAAGTTGGTGCATGAGTTAAACGAGGACGATTTTGATAGAAGAGCTGAATTTTGTGAGCTGATGATGGAAAGATGCAATAACGATAATAACTTCGCAACAAATATAATTTTCTCGGATGAAGCTAATTTCCATTTAAATGGAATTGTTAATAGACACTATTATCGTTTTTGGTTTGCTGAGAATAGTCACTAGTTCCAGGAAGGTCATACCCAGAGGCCCAAAAAAGTTAATGTTTGGGCGGGCATAGTTTGTAGACATATTGTGGGACCTATATTCATGGCTGGTAATTTGAATGGCGAAAAATATCTGGACCTCCTCAGGAATCACATAATTCCTTCTTGAAGAATGCATGGTTTTACCGGGTGTAAATAATGGCATAAGCGAACAGGTATGGTTCCAACCAGATGGAGCACCCGCGCTCGACTTCTTTTTGTAGGGATACTTAAAGAACAAAGTCTACGTTAACCGTCCGTTTAAACGTTGTAGACGGGTTCAGGGATCGACTGGGGATCTGCTTAGCAAAAACTGGTGGTCATTTTGAACACCTGATCCACTGAAAAGGTTTCACTTGTTTATTTTTCCGATGTTAAGTTGTTCAATTTTCTAGGCTATTTATTTTATTATTATAAAGTGTGTTACAGCTTTGAATAAATAAAAATTTGAAATAAAAAAAATTCAGAGTTTTCCTAGTAGAATTTAAATATGCAATCATATGCGGGGGTGTTCCATTGAAAAAAAGTAAGTTGGTCTCTAGGGCGACCAAACCAGAAATGACAGAAAAAAATCATGCAAGTAGAAATGTGGGGAATAATTTACTGAACAACTTTCATTAAGATCACTTTTTCGTATACGAGGTAATTGAAAAGTTACAGGCATTATGCGCGACTTTTTTTGCCATTCTGTATATTATGCAAACACAAGTTTAAGTTCATGAAGGTACGACTACAGCATTTTGCCAGTCTTTTTACTGGCAGCTTTTAAACCATGAACTCGACTTAATGTGTGATTAGGATTCCGAGTGTTCAGTTTTACCGTTAGGTAAGTTATTTCTGTCTTGTACAATTTCCCGAGCCCTATGGTAGTGTTTTATTTTAGCGAGCAAATATCCAAAACAATCAAAATAAAGTGCATATTCGTTCACCAAAACAAATTGTTTTATTCGGCTAGAAGAATCCAAAAACAAGGTCCATTACATCTGGCGCTCAACGTGGGGCACCCGGTTCACGACGACCGTGTCCTTATACTCTACGCCAGCTACCAGTTTAATAATGGCCGACGATATATGCTATTTCTAGTAACATTTTTTTTACAGAACTTAAATTTGGTCAGAACCGTAGTTAGATATTTACGAACTATAAATATTTTTTGTGTTATCAAAAAAAAACGGACCCTAATAAATAAATGGGAGGTAGGTGTCGTAAATGTTATAATACCTTTAAAAATGTTAAAGCGTATCTGTTTCATAAAACCAGTGCCGATACTGCCTACACTTGGCGAGTCTGGTTCTATTCGTTGTGTGCATAAAATAGTTAAAATAAATATAATGTGTTGTGCATTAAATACCTAAGCCTGGTGTTCCTCAATTTTTGAATTCTAAACGATCACAAGGAGTAGGTGTCCATAGGAGGGTCCTGAGGAGGATACTTCATCGCTTGAAAATTCTCAACTACAAGACATCTGCGTTTCGAATTTGTTCTTCATTTTGAGCCACATTACTTTTTAACAATGCGCTGCGACGGAACATCAATATGTACATAAGAAGTTCTATCAATCAGAGTACCAGTAAGCACGTTGAATCCAGAATCACGGAAAACAATGATTATATCCGACCCCAAAAGTGGTAGGTATATAAAAATATCAAGAACAGACAAAAACGTACTAGAGACAAAGAAAAAAATCTTAGATTTAAGAGCAAGTGAAAAAGACATTCTCCTCAGCTGGATACCAGTCCAGAGCAATTCCTAGGATAGCTGCCATCAGTGTGCGAGAATAATTTTGCCCCTCCCCTCATTTCGTATGGATTAATTGAAATTTATCTGAAATATTTTTACCTTAAATGAAACAACGAACGACAGAAAATATAATAAATCCAGTTTATTTTTTAATTTTACCCACATAATCAGCCTTAGTCACTTGTACTCTTGGATATTGGTTAAGCCTTGGTTGTTAAAAATTTAACGAATTGTCATTCCGGTGTTCTTTGGCTGTTGGATTGAATATTGGTTATTGAATGTCATATTGATTGTTGAAACTGATAACGAATTATATTATTCAAGTGTACCATATTTTTCAATAACAGTTGTCAGTGTTTCATATTTTGTAAGCTGTTGGTTAAAGGACTGTTTGGCAGATTGGATATTGGAAATTAATAAAATTTCTACTTTTCTGCCGTGCTTGCGTGGATCCATCGGTTTTTGTCGTTTATATAGTGAGCGATTTTTTTAAAATTAAGTACCTATGGCAGATAATTTTCCATTGCTGATTGGGGCTTTAGAAGATGAAATCAAAGTTAGAAAACCCAGTTTTTTTAGTCCTTAAGGGAGAATTTATAAAAACGACATAACCTAAAAATTCACAAACAATTATTCATGTTTTTCACAAAAAATAAACGTTTTCGATAGAAAATTGATGGTTTAAAAAAACATGACTTATTTGTAAATACTTTAGGTTAGAATTAATTAAGGTAGTTGGTTTTTTATAATTTCACCATCACTACATAGGCTTTTAAGGGATACCTATTTCTTCATAGATCATATTTTGCAGTTTACATCACAGAAATCTAATGATTAAAAAAGTATGCCAAACATTTAACGTTATTTAATGAAAAATGACTGCTTTTAACTTGAGAATCAATGTTAAATCATTTATTTAACTGTTCAAAAATGGTTTTTCCTCGGTTTTTTTTTGAAAGCAATTGTTTTTTAACCTAAGGTTAATTCTTATGTTTATTTATTAATGATTAATACCATAAACTGCTAACAGTTTACAAATAACTTTGGATTATTTGAGGCATTAATTTTAAACATTCTACAATTCTAAATTAAATAGTTTTGACAATAACATTGTTGATATTATATCTACAGAATAAAGTACTTCCTCTCTTGAAAATCTTAACTGAATTTGATAGGGGTTTGTTTTCTCTAGCTTTTTTTCTACAGGCACTTTTACACTAAGTAAACACCTAGAAATAATTATATAAGTTTTTATTAAGTACTGAAGATATGAAAAAAAGGGGGAAGAGGGGGTTGCTATTATAGGTTTTTTCTCAAAACATTTAAGTATGAAACTAATAGGTAGCAGATACCTAAGGGATAACCGATCAATCACAGAAACATTTTTTGCACATCTTCTTCTTATCACGCCCTCTCCTGCCGAAGGTTGGCGATCCAAATGGCAATTGTAGCTCTGGAAACTGCAGCACGAAAGATTTCTGCAGACGAGCGATCGAACCATCTCCTTAAGTCCTTTAGCCATGAGTTCTGGCGTCTTCCTACTGATCTTTTCCCGTGCACTTTGCCCTCTATTATGAGGCGTAGTATTTCGTATTTATCACCTCTCATCACATGACCCAGGTATTGCATTTTTCTTTCCTTGATGGTGTTCAATAGTTCCTTTTGTTTGTGCATGCGCTGGAGTACCTCATCGTTGGTGATCCTTTGTACCCATGAAATTCGCAGCATCCGTCTATACACATACATTTCGAAGGCTTCTATTTTCTTTTCCGTCTGTGAATTTAGTGTCCAGCTTTCACATCCGTAGAGTAGGACAGAGAACACGTAGCATCTGATCATCCGAATTCTGAGTCCCAAGCTGAGGTCCAATCTTGCAAAAAATGATTTCATACTCACGAAGATTTTTCTCGCTTGTTCAATCCTTGAAAGTATTTCCCTTTTCGGGTCGCACTGACTATTGATGTTAGCTCCCAAATATTTTATTGAGGTCACTTGTTCGATTGTTTGTCCTTTGATCCGCAGGTGTGCATTTATTGGAGTTTTAGAAAAGATCAATAGTTTGGTCTTGGAGATATTGAGATGCAATCCAAACATCTCACTATAGTGAACTACGGAATCCATGATGCTTTGTAGTTCCTGCATATCGTTGGCCAATATAACCGTATCATCGGCGTACCTGATATTATTTATTGGGGTTCCATTGATCTTGATTCCGCCCTGGACCCCATCCAGTGCTTCTCTAAATATAGTCTCTGAATACAGATTAAAGAGGAGTGGAGACAAGACGCAACCCTGTCGGACACCCCGTCTGATCTGCATATCCTCCGATGCTGATTGTTCCATCTTTACTACCGCCGTTTGATGCCAGTAAAGTTCTGATATGAAACGCAGGTCCTGTTCGTCAACCCCGGTTGTTCGCAGGATTTCGATCATCTTCTGATGATTAACACAGTCAAACGCCTTTCGATAGTCTATGAAACATGCGAATACATTCACATTCATTTTTGCACATACTTACCCTTAAAACAACTTACTACAAATCTAAACAGCAAATATATTTACTATTTTAAAAGAAAGGTAACAAAATACTTTGTAAAACTAGCTATATGGCGGCCGTGTCTATTCAGAGCCCGTGCATAACGCAAAAAGGGCATGTCAAATATAAAGATTAAAAATTTTTGAAATTTTCTATAATAATTACCTTTTTCCATGACGCCACCTCTCTGATAGGTCCAACCCCACAAAAATTTAGAATTTGTGAAAGCTTAGCCCACAAACCCTCCAAGTTTTCAGGACTACAGGTTGGGTGCAATTTTCCTGATATTAAAACCGAATTTTCTATGATGAAGTTATTGTAAATTTAAAATTGTTTTTTAGACGTGCGTTTTTCCTCCATTTTAGGTATATAGGTAAGTAAGTTTTTTATTTAATTCGGTTTTTCTTTTGAGGAACGGCCTAACGCCGCGAACATTCAAATTCAAATGTGAAAAGTGGGGTTATATTTATATATTATTTTAAGATTTTTGACAATTTCGCTGTGTTGCCACATCTACTTATTTAATTCAAGAACAGTTTTTCAATACCCAATAATCCCGTTCTCAAGGGGAACCCGTGAATAAGAAATATTTCAAATATTGAAATATCTCAATATCCAATATTGAAAAATTTTAATAACAAAGGGGACACGTGAATCAAGCTGAATAGCTATTAATTTATTGATATAATTATCAACTGAACACGTTATATTAAATACAAACATACCCATACCGTAAAATGGGGTGAATAGCTATAGTTGGGTCAAGCAAATATTTGACGCGTGACACTTCCATCTTGTCATATTTGTCCAATACTAGTTATTTCGATTTCACCAACGTTATAACAGCTGATACTTAGTCAGGGCCGGACTGACAAATATTGTTATTTATAAACCTTTGCAGAAAATGATTGCTGGGAAATTGGTCTAAGAATATGAATTTTAACATAAATAAATTTGTTTTGATAAATCCTGTGCATTGTAATGGTGGGATTTAGGATTGACCATTAATATCACAGGCCTTAACAAAAGCAATCGTAGTAGTGTATAACGATTAATATTATTTTTATTTATTTATTAGGTACCTCATTGGTTTACACCAAAAGGCCATTGCTCAAAGTCCTTCAGCCTAAGTCAATTAAGTACATATTAGTTTACACTTAAAAACTATTTGTTTGTTTACGTTGGATTATGTAATATTATTTATATTAATTAATGAATTTGGGTAATTACCTAAAAATCATGACTTACCATCAAAACAGGAAATACTTTTACCTGGAAAACGGTTTTATAAAAACAACTGTTTAATTTTAAATTTTTATTTATGTTAAACTACAAAATATATAACATAAGTAATCCTTCGTATAGCGGGTGAAAACTTTTAAACAATGGCTACAATTGACTACGCAAATCAAGAAAAAACTAAAAAATAGTTTCTCTAAAAACGCGTTGGCATTTTGCCACCCACCACTTCTAAGCACTACCCTCGTCCACTTTAAAATCTTAAATGTCACTACCCCACTTGCGACATCTCTTCGGAAATGTTTTTCAGCGACACCATAATAAGATTGGTATACTCGTATATTAAGTGGGGTAGTGCCATTTTATTTTTTTTAATTTTTGCCTGCGTTTTTATAGAAACGGTATTTTTTTTATGGCTCGCAGAGAAAGTGGAAAATAGAGCCATTGTAAGTTTTCAAATAATTATTACCTTGCAGGAAAATTCTAAGAGCGAATATTATAAGATCTCAAGAACACTACGGATAACGTGTCCTAAAAAGGTCCTAAATTTTCTTATATTCCTTGGATATTTTAGCCTTGACAATATGTTTTTTGTATTATTTTTGTTAAAACGTTTGTAAACAAAAGAGCATAATTATTGAAACCCAATTTGAACGTTTTTCTTCTAATCTCTGGCATTTCAGAGGAATTTTATATGCAGGCTCCAAAATTTTTAAGAAAATTATTATATTTCCGCCCTGATGAAGCTTTACATAAATAAAGCGAAACGTTGGCAAGCACTCACTAGCCTTTTTTATTGTCCACTTCCGACTAATTCTATCAACGTAAATGATGTTTATTGATATAATGCCAGTTGAGTTACTTACTTTTCTTAACATAAACACACGTCTAAAAAAATAATACTAAATAAAAGTCTTATAAACTATAAACAATGTTTAACACTCACTACACAAATAAAGACAATAGAACACTATAAAAAGGCAATAAAATGATTTAAATACTCAAAATCCAAAACCAAATACAGAATGTCAACAAGACAATGACATCACTCGTTTTGGAATAAATAAAATGCGGATCTGCATTTTACCAAATCGCCGAGAATTCACGTACGGTCGACAAGTGATATGACATTGAAAATGCACAAGAGGGAGAAACAAACAAAATTACGTTCGATGTTCGATTCATGTGATTTCCTTTCTTCTTTTCTTCTTTTTTCTTAAGGTAACTCGGTTTATGTATGTCTCTTTTTAGTCATATAAAAGGATAAAGATACAAATACTTCGAGTGGGTGGTAATTATTATAATATAAATTAGCCATTAGTAACTTTTATATTATGAGTTGCCTGCCGTATTTGGCACCCATAACAATGTGGAAGTGTCACGCGTCAAATATTTGCTTGACCTCAACTATATACGGTTTTGTACACAAAATACCACGTATCCTTTTACGTTCGCTTATTTAAGCAAATGTGTTGGTGCTAAAATTATATATACTAGGGCTATTTATGGTGGAATGCAAACTTTTTTTACGGGTGACTGTTTATGAAAAAAAAAATGTGCTTGTAGCTATTGTAGTTATATTGTAGTAGGGGTCAAAACATTCAAGGCGTTTAAAACGCTGTAAGTAACTAATAAACACATATAGGGGGTCACTAGATACACGTCCTAGGGTTTCGAAAACAATTATTCCTGTAAAAGCAAGTATACACAGGGTGTCCGCTAATTAATAGTGCATAGAAAAACCACAGACTTCTTACGTAAAAATATTAGGATTTAATCATACTTACCTATATGCGAAAGTTGATATTAACTGAGATACAGGGTGTTAAAGTTAAAACTTCATTTTTGATCTTCTCAAATAACTTTGAGAAGAACAACGTATTTTCACAAAATTTTGTAATTAGGGTTTTTCTAGGACGAGAAATTGATTTCTTTGTGAAATTTCAATACACAATGTAGGGGGCGCTGTCTGCGGTTTTTTTCGCACATTTATTGGGTCATAAATTTTCTATGCGTCAGTATATTTAAGTTTTCAATGAAAGTAATACTTTTTTCATATTTATTACGTAAAAAAGGTATACTAAGTTCAGGTCGTCCAGAGTTACCGTTTCGGATTAAAATTATTCAGTGCGCTAGCTCAGGCAAGCAAATAATATTTTGTTACTTCTTATCAATTAACTTTTACTTAATTAATAATCACAGCAATAATGTTCTAGTACTGGCAATTGGGAATAATACATACAAAAATTGGATTGTTCTTTAACTTACTTTTTTTAAAATAACTTTGACACAATGGGAACAAACTTAACTAAGTGATTAGTAACTTGTAATATTTGATTTTAAACTCATTAGAAGACTTAATAAAAAGAATATCTGCTTTTGATAAAAACACTCAATACACTTAAAAGTCCTTTTACTGAGAGACCTCCTAATTTAAAAAAAATAACAGTTCGTTTCGTAGGTTTTGTGCAGCATCCACAATTCTCTGCCACAGTTTCTCTCTGGTATTCACTATTTCTTTGTAAACCAGCGACTTCATGTAACCCCATGCACAAAAATCCAGCGGGTTAAAATCGGGACTTCGCGCCGGCCATGGCCGCTGGCTTCCACGACCTATCCAGCGATCAGGAAAATGGGTATTTAGGTAGCCTGGGACGATAGTAGTGTGCCGGCGCTCCGTCATGCATGAACCACATATTTTGCCTTATATGCCCATAGGAAGGTCATAAAAAAAAATCCGGTAATTGTCTTTCTAGAAAATCAAGGTAAAGTTCGCCGCTTAAATTGGGTAGGTAGTTTAAAAGGGCCAAATAACTTGTTATCAATTATACCACACCAAACGTTCATTTTAAATTCATGTTGGAAATGACGTTCGTGTACTAAATGTCGATTTTCTAATCCCCATGCATGTCTGTCGCTAAAATTAAAGATGCCTCTACGTGTAAACCTTGCCTCATCAGTAAATAGTATATTATTTAAACATTGGGTCGGCGGCATTTATTTGGACCCGGCAGACACGGGCAAATTCTAGCCTGGCTGCAAAATCTTCTTCTAATAAGTTTTGCACAGGGGTGAAGTGATACGGAAAAAGACCCTCTTCGTGAAAAATTTTGCGAACAGGTGACTTGCCTATTCCAGTTGCCGCATCAACATGTCTTGTGCTTATTTCGAGATTTTCAGCTACGCGGACCAGAATTTCTTCTGCTTGTTCCGGAGTTAAAGCCTTCGGGCGCCCTGTGGAATCCAGTTTAGGACGAAAGGTACCTGATTTTTCTAATCGGTCGTAAATATTTTTAAAGATCTTAAAACCAGGTTGTCTTCGATTTGGATAGAGTTCCGAATATCGTCTCTGCATTGGCTTCTCGTCCATTAAAATTTTCCTGCGCGTATACACACAGCATATCCCGCATTTCTGCGTTTGAAAACAAATTGCGTCTCGGCATTGTTACTTAACTTACGATAAACTCAAAAATTAAACATTTTCTGACAAAGCTATCTTACAATAATCAACAAACAAATAACACCATGGAGGTTTCATAGCAACTGCATCATTTTATTGGTTTTCTCATAGCTTACTTTAAGAACAAAATTTTGTTCGCAAATTATAATAATTTGGCAGGGTGCACTGAATAATTTAAATACAAATATCCCCGAAACGGTAACTCTGGGCGACGTGAACTTAGTACACCTTTTTTAGGTAATAAATATGAGAAAAGTATTACTTTCATTAAAAACTTAAATACACTGAGGCACAAAGAAGTTATGACCTAATAAATATGCGAAAAAAACCGCAGACAGCGCCCCCTACATTGTACATTAAAATTTCACAAAGAAATTAATTGCTCGTCCTAAAAAAACCCTAACTACAAAATTTTGTGCAAATACGTTAGTTTTTCTCAAAGTTATTGGAGAAAAACAAAAATGAAGTTTTAACTTTAACACCCTGTATCTCAGTTAATATCAACTTTCGGATATAAATAAGTATGACTAAATCCTAATATTTTTACGTAAGGAGTCTGCGGTTTTTCTATGTACCATTAATTAGCGGTCACCCTGAATAAATGTGAAAATAATGACAAACAAGTTATAAAATATGATTTATTATATTATTCTCATACAACGAACTCTGATACGATAATCCGAAGTAGGCCGCTACAGTATTTTGCAGGAGGATCCAATTTTCCCAAAACATGGTTATATTCGAAGCGGCAGACGTCAGGAACATCTGAATATCCACAGATGAATCCGCTGCAGTCCCTTGTCACTTTTGAACGCAGAAATGTTCCCTTAAATGGGTCGATGCTTAACACTTTTCCAATAAATCGCCGCGGTTTTGACGTTCCTGGCTAATTGCTTTCCATGTAGAATTCAACTACTAGCCAGTTATTGATACTTATATCTTCTTTTTTAATTTAACACAAATCCTCCTTTTTTCTAGATTGCAAACATACTAAGGGGATGTCGTCCTCAGAATAGCTATCATTTTCAAGAAGATTTGGAGAAGCAACATCGAATTCGTTCTTAGAATTAGGCATAACGTCTTCGAAAGCTTTATCTTCACTTCGTCCAGGGTTCTCAACGATGTCATAAGTGAGGCCTTTCCCTGGAATCACTTGTAATTATTTTCCTTCCTTGCGCTTTTTGGGGACATCACCGTATCCCATTGATTTCAGTAAGGCGATAAAAGTTTGATCAGCAACGGCAACGTCATTCTCATTTTCATTTTCACTGTCATCTAAATGCTGAGGTATGAGCTGTAATACTTTTTCTGGGTTCAGAGGAATTATTCCCGATTTTAGAAATCCTGATTTTATGTTGGAGTCCTTATTCGGCTCTATTTCCGCTAAGAGCTTTACTAAAAGCCTTAGAAAACCATTTTTTGGAATCGCTGCTGCAGTTCTTCCCGGTCCTATTTTCCATGCCAGGAGTGGTTTCCTCCATGCTGCCTTCAGAGGCCTAAAGAAGGCAACATCTAGGGGCTGCGTTAGATGTGTGGAATTGGCAGGAAGGAATACGAAGTCTATGTTGTTGTCTTGGCACAATTTAATCGAATCAACAGATAGGTGACTAGACAAATTGTCGCCTATAAGTATTTTTTTCCTCAAGTTTCTTCAGATAAGGAACAGCGACTGTGGCAACCCAGTCATCAAATAAGTCACTATCGAACCATCCTGATGGGCTTTTGTTACTTCTAGTCCCTTTCAGCCCCCCTCCATCCAAGATGAATATAAATTTAAAGCTTTATATACCACATAACATGGAAGAAGAGCTCAGCCGAACATTATTGATATCGATGGTTTAGTTGAGTTAATCACTATTTCGGAATATTTGCATCCGCGTTTTGTTATTATAGTTTTTCTTGCCCGGATCGTCACTTAAATTTGTCTCATCGAAGTTGACGATGTTTGCTGGTGGCACGCCCTCTAGAGATTCGTCCAGGTGATCAAAATAAGAATTTATTTCCTCTGGAGAAACGGCTGTACGTGATATTTTTATATTTTGGCACGTTCGGGGTGCCAAAACGTCCTTGTGTCGCTTTACAAAACTTGTCGCAAAATCTGGACTAGGCATGTTGTCCTTAAACTTTGGAACCGTTCTTCCTATTCTATCTATATACCCTTTGACTATGACTCGCAGATCGTAATGATCAATGGGATAGCCGAAATTAGCGCACGTTAAGATTCTGTCAACTATAAGACCTTCGTCTTTTTTGAAAGAACTGTTTGTCCTTCGTGGCTCTTCATATTTTTTTTCTCATATATCTCCCAATTATGGCGAAGTGAATAATAAACCGACGTCCAGCCTCGCGTAAACTGCTTCCGGACTTAACAGCTTCAATTGCTTGCTGCAAAACATTTTTATCTAACTTTTTATAACGCCGTCCGCGCAGATTTGGCTTGAATTTTCTGGGCATGTTTTGTATCTATTCACGCCAGGAAATTCTTAAAAGGACGTCACAAGTTTTTTGAGGAGAACTTAAATAAATATTTCAAAAGTACGGATAAAATTGATATATAGGGTCCATTACTAACCTTTGTTGATTGATTAAAACGTATTTTCACCACATTTGCACACAGAAAGTTTGACAAAGTTGGAAAAAGGTGCGAATAGCAGTTCAAATTTGTTTACAAGTAACTCAAACCAAATTAATTTAATATTAAATTTGTAGATTAAGTACCTAGAGACGAAGAAACAAGGCAGATACAACACTCATACCAGATTTCAAGATCATTGTCCAGTTAGTAGATGATGCTATTAATACCGCGGAAGTTTTTTAGCTATTCGCCCCGTAGTAGCTAATCACCCCATTTTACGGTATCTATCAATACATATACTTAATAAGTCAGTCAAAAAACTTAAATAATCTTTGCTTATCTTGCCTTTTTTACTGTAAATTCTGTTATAATATCTGATATTCCAAAATGTCGTTGTCGATACTAATAATAGATAAGTCTGACATCCTTTCTTCTCCCATTGTTGATGTCAAAAACTTTTTTAGCTAGCCACAGTCACAGTTCAAAAATCCAAGTTTTCACTTGTTCCAGTAGTAGGTAGGTACCGGGTGTCCAAACAAGAAAGGACGCCGGCTATATCTCAGGAACTATTAGTCCCAGAGCTTTCAGATAAAAATTATTTGTACAAAATAGGCCATAAAAAATTGCTGGAAATAACTTTTAAGTTTGGTAGTCGTCCGCTAGGGGCGCAACGAACACTCGAAAGTATAATTCTGTGCTTATCTCCAAAAGGACATACTAAAGGTATCCTAAAAATACAATATTTGAAATCTTGATGAGATTATGAAAAAATTTAGTTAGGGACTTTTTGGCATTACTCTTCAAATAAGGGGTGGGGGAAGGTTCAAACATGCTATTAACAAATGTAATACAACTTTTTTGTTTTTTTATCGACTTCAATGATTTGGCATCATTTAAAAGAGCTTTTCCTCCTTAATAAAATTCATAGTAAAAATAACAAAATTAAATGATTTTGTCGCCGGTAGGGGGCGCTATTTCAAGAAGTCGAAAATATTCCCATTTTCCTAGGAAAGAGGATAAAAAATAAGAAACTTAGTCAAACCGCAAGTCGATATCTTAGTCCTATCCCAAGATATACAAGAATATTTTGGCAGAAAACTTTTTGCCTTGCGTTTTGGGTAAGTAGGCCTGGAAATACAAAAATTAAACAAAATATCTGTAGTTGTCACTAAGGCTTATTTATCCGACGCCATTCTTTGTCGTTGTTGTGGTATTGCAATTAAGCTTAAAACAATGGGAATTCCCAATGAAATAATATTTAATATGCTAGCCGTTTATTTTGAATGCTACCAGAACTCAACAATAGCATCAAGAATATACACTGAGAGAATTTTCTAATAACCACTAATAGAAATTGCATAGCCTTTACTCAGATTTCTGCATAAAATAGGCTCCAATACAAGTGTCTAATAGTGGTTATAAGTTCTGTCTAATAGAAACCATCTAATAGCTACTATCAGATTTTCTAATAGAATTTTTTATATTGTTTTTTATTAATCAGTATACATTTGTCTAATAAAGGCTATTAGATTTCCGAATAGGGTATTAAGAATAACAAATAGACATTATAAAAGTGTTTTGTTGCCTTTATGCAGACTTCTAATAACGGGTATATTGTAAACAACTAGCCATAACACAAGTGTCCCAATACCTTTATACAGATTTCTAATTGCGGCTATACAATATTTTTATTGTGAGTATTCATAAAAAGAATAACCACCATACAAGTTTCTTATAGTCTTTATTATTATACTGGATTGCCCTTATTAATGTTCTTTATTGTCCTTATTTGCTTTTCTTATTGCCCTTATTAATGCACTTTATAGTCCCTATTTGCTTTTCTTATTGCCCTTATTTGCTTTTTTCATTGCCTTAATATTTTATTGTCGTTGTTTAAGGTAAAAAAAAAACACTTCTTAAAGTTCAAACCTATTTATTATGTTAACCACGTAGTAAAAGAAATTAAAGAAAAAAAAAAAGAGAACACAAGCTTTAACCAAAATATATAACTTAACATAAAATATTTCAAACAAAACAATAGTAGTTTCACGATGGATGGCGTATTAGACGCTTATGACAAAGCAGTCAACGGAATACCAGGATGAAATTGATCAAAGTTATAAGTTCTGTATATGAATTTCATAGTTTGCCGAGTGTTACTTTGACATATAAGTGAAAAAGCTGGTGAAAAAATAACACTTTTGTTTATAATCTTGATCAATTTTAAGGTAGTATTTATTGAGGCACCTTTTATGTCGTCTTAGGCCACGATTTCTTAAGGTCTGCCAAGGCACTTCAATGTTTATAGGCAACTAAAAATATAAATTCTGTCTAGGCTGGGTTTTGTGTCGTGGACGTGAACTCTCTCACTTGATTACAAAGTATTTCTTACCTTCAAATTTTTCAATGAATGCCTCCAAACCCCATTCTATCAGTTTAAACTTATACTCTGCCAATATGGGATTCCTATAAAAGTAGCTAAATGAATACGTAAATAAATAAATATTCCTTTGCTTGCAGGAAATTTCAGAAATCAAAACATTTTTTTTAAGGGCCTCTTAAAAATTTACAGAAAAGTATTTCCCAATTTAAAGGAACGGAAATAGAAGTTTAGTAACTCCATAGATAATCTCACAAAAAATAATCAGCAAATGTTTTCTTTAAATGATATAGGTAACCAATCCCACAGATAATTAATTTCATTTTAAAATTTTTGGGCATCGCTTCGGTTACAACTGTTTAAATGTTAAACATGGCGGCATAGCGGTAAAGGAAAGGCAAGGAATATCCCAATTATTAGTTATGATGATCATTAGGTATAGCGAAAATATGATACATTAATTCTACGAAACAGAATAAATGTTGTAATACCTACCTTCTATTTTTGGAGGATTCTTCCTATGATAACAAGATATCACTTTAATCCGAGAAGCTTTAAGGCCGATTCATAAAACTTTTCGTCGCTGTTCCCGCTCGTCGCCGCCGTTCCCGTCGCAATTTAACCTAAGGGGAAACAGTGTATACGTTCAGAAAAGCCGCCACCGCTCCCGTTGGTAGTTCTGAATTGGCCAATTTTTAAATCGCGTCGTTCCCACTGACCTTGGTCGTTCGTCGTTCCCACTTCTGGCCAATGAGAAGAAAGAAATTTTCGATCATATGGTTTGAAGTATTGAAAGAAGAGATTTTAGGGTTAGAGTACTTAGAGTGTTTTGCTGTTTTGTGGATTTTACTACAAAAAAAAAACATTAATAACATATAATAAGGTACTAACATCACGCTTTTTAAAATAAAATACAATTCTTAACTTTGTTTCCCATCCTCAAACCTTCCTTTGTTATTGCGGCGCAGTTCGTAGTTCGACTTTTTTTTATAAATACCTATCCAACGGCGGCGACGAGCGGGAGCAGTGACAACGAACGGGAACAGCGACGAAAAGTTTTATAAATCGACCTTTAACCACACACTAGATTCGCGATTAGCGAAATTTAAATGGTGCTAAGAATCGCTGCGGACTGCATTGAATCGCGTCAAATCGTCTTGAGTACCTGCTTCTCGGGGTAGGTCGAAGAGAAACATACGCTTTCGGCAATGGTCGGAGGCTTCAAAGAATCAAACGGCTCTCTGGCTATTCCGAATTTAGATAATAGTTATATAGCAATCTAATGGGCATTATATATTATTTTATTAATATTTTTTCTAATACCTACAATAAGGTATAGTTATAGGGATAATATGATTATCCAATAAAAGAATTTCCATTGTGATAGCATATTATTCCTATTAAAGTATCTAATAGTTACAGTATAAATTATGATAATGACAGCAAAATTATCTGCATAACACTCTATTAGACGAGATCTTTAGCAGCAATTAGGTCAACTAATAGTGTGTATTGACATATCGTATTACTGCTATTAAAGTTAATTTTATTCGAAAATCTAATAGCATGAATTTTCTCAGTGTACGCGATGAGGTATCCTGGACAGAGACGATATAAAAACAGAACCTTTACAAGATTGGCCAGACGGCTACGGGAAAATGACAGTACCAAATTTAACATAAAAACAAAATTAAACACCAAAGAGTTGTTACTAAAATAAAATATGTAAAAAAAAATTAATCAGCTAATGTCTTTCAAGATGTTTAAAATGTCCACCATCACATCCAATCTCGCACTTTTCGTTTCGTAACATTAACAGCGGCTTCCACTTCGGCAATAGATATGCTTCTAATGGCATTTCTGATCTTTATGATCATATCTTTCCTTATAGTGGGCCTTGCTTGATATACGATGTTCTTTAGTCTGCCCCATGAATAAAAGTCCAAGCAAGTTAAGTCGGGGGATCGTGGTGGCTAAGGAAATAAGCTGCCCCGACCAATCCACCTATCCGGGAAGATCATATCCAAATAGTTTCGCACGTTTAGGGAAAAATGAGCAGGATATCCGTCGTGCTGGAAAAACATCGTAGCACGAGTAAGAAGGGAAATGTTTTGGAGCAATACAGAAGTAGAGGAAAACTAAGAGTTCTGGGCCAGGTGGTGCTGGTGGTGCTGGTGGTGCAACTAACCCAGGTGGTGCGGTGGTGCGTTTTACGATCTAACCCGGGTGGTTCGGTGGTGCGTTTTATGATCTAACCCGGGTGGTTCGGTGGTGCGTTTTATGACCTAACCCGGGTGGTTCGGTGGTGCTGTTTTACGAGACCAGTGGTGCTGGTGGTGCTGTTTTACGAGACCAGTGGTGCTGGTGGTGCTGTTTTACGAGACCAGTGGTGCTGGTGGTGCTGTTTTACGAGACCAGTGGTGCTGGTGGTGCGTTTTATGATCTAACCCAAGTGGTTCGGTGGTGCGTTTTATGATCTAACCCGGGTGGTTCGGTGGTGCTGTTTATGAGCTAACCCGGGTGCTTTCGTGAGGCGGCTCTGTCAATATCTCTCTACTGTGTTAATTTATGCGGGTAATAAAACCGACAAGGGTCGGATCGGCCTGCATGCTTATAGAGGTAAAAAACCGCTTTAGAATGTTTTTGGTATATCTTTTTTAGATAATTTTGGGGGAAATAATTTGCCTGAGATGCCAATTAAAAAAGCCTACATTTAATTGTATTTTAGATTCTTGAATTTTGTACATGGATTAAAAATCTACTATTTCTTGAAATTGTATACATTATGTTAGATAATTAAGGAATAAAAAAGATGAAAATAGCAATTATAATTAGAAAAAAAATATTTTAATGTTATTAAGACTTTGTAAATATCTGTAAAAACTGTTCTAAATCCTGTCATTTCTGAAACTTGTATACTGAGTGTTTAGAATTTAGTAAAAAATTAAAAAAATGTTTTAACGTTATTAAGCCCTGTGAAACTTTGTAAAAATGACTAAAACTGTACAGAATTGTATTATTTTCTGAAAATGATATACTGAGTGTTTAGAATTTAGTAAAAATTAAAAAAAATGTTTTAAATTTGTTAAATCATGTGAAATCTTGTATAAAATGACTAGAACCGTTCTTAATCATGTCATTTCTGAAAATTGTATACTGAGTGTTTAGAATTTAGTAAAAAATTAAAAAAAATCTTTTAACGTTATTAAGCCCTGTGAAACTTTGTAAAAAATGACTAAAACAGTCGCAAATCGTCCTATTTTCTTAAAAGTGTATACTGAGTGTTTAGAATTTAGTAAAAATTAAAAAAAATGTTTTAAATTTGTTAAATCATGTGAAATCTTGTATAAAATGACTAGAACCGTTCTTAATCATGGCATTTCTGAAAATTGTATACTGAGTGTTTAGAATTTAGTAAAAAATTAAAAAAAAATGTTTTAACGTTATTAAGCCCTGTGAAACTTTGTAAAAAATGACTAAAACAGTCGCAAATCGTCCTATTTTCTTAAAAGTGTATACTGAGTGTTTAGAATTTAGTAAAAATTAAAAAAAATGTTTTAAATTTGTTAAATCATGTGAAATCTTGTATAAAATGACTAGAACCGTTCTTAATCATGGCATTTCTGAAAATTGTATACTGAGTGTTTAGAATTTAGTAAAAAATTAAAAAAAATGTTTTAACGTTATTAAGCCCTGTGAAACTTTGTAAAAAATGACTAAAACAGTCGCAAATCGTCCTATTTTCTTAAAAGTGTATACTGAGTGTTTAGAATTTAGTAAAAATTAAAAAAAATGTTTTAAATTTGTTAAATCATGTGAAATCTTGTATAAAATGACTAGAACCGTTCTTAATCATGGCATTTCTTAAAAGTGTATACTGAGTGTTTAGAATTTAGTAAAAATTAAAAAAAATGTTTTAAATTTGTTAAATCATGTGAAATCTTGTATAAAATGACCAGAACCGTTCTTAATCATGGCATTTCTGAAAATTGTATACTGAGTGTTTAGAATTTAGTAAAAAATTAAAAAAAAATGTTTTAACGTTATTAAGCCCTGTGAAACTTTGTAAAAAATGACTAAAACAGTCGCAAATCGTCCTATTTTCTTAAAAGTGTATACTGAGTGTTTAGAATTTAGTAAAAATTAAAAAAAATGTTTTAAATTTGTTAAATCATGTGAAATCTTGTATAAAATGACTAGAACCGTTCTTAATCATGACATTTCTGAAAATTGTATACTGAGTGTTAAGTATTTAGTGAAATGGTGGCTATTTAGTTAATTCGTGACTTGTTTTGTACAGATTCTTTAGCATTTCTTAAGAACCGAAAAAGAAAACAGAAAAGAAAAAATAAAAGAAAAAAACAACTCCAAGTGTCTTTGCGAACAATCGGCAATAAAATAGAGTATTTCAGTTTTTAATTTTTCGTAAATAAAAGTTGGTTAGATTAATAGTCTCTGTGAATATAATAACATAAACAAAGTGATATGCCGTAAATTTAGGAGTACAGTATAAATTATGCCTCTATTAAAATATACCGCAATAACTAACTACCAAAGGATTTTTGATATTTTGAATATATTTGATGCTCATAGCATTATCACATTTCCAAAGGCTCTAAATTTTAGAAAAATGTTCTAATAGAATATGTCTATCAATATAAAGTAAAGGCATTGTTAGGTTTTTTTAAAAAATACGACCTACAACAGCCTCTGCTACAGCATGGCTGACTCTGTAGAAACTTCTGTGAAACCATAATAATTATATCAATAATCGAGTTGTCGTTATGATAATATTTTCTTCCAATATCCGACTCCACTATCCATAAAAGTTATGTTAGAAAATTCATAATTGAGCGCATTGTAATTTTTTAAAAAGAAATTCACTTCACACACAAAGATGTAGCCATTCAATCCATGAAAATAATGCAAGTCAGTATGCGTATGTTATGGCTAACTGTTTAAATGTCTATTCCTTCCACGTTTATCGGAAGAAATACTTTTTTTATACTAGTATTTTAGTTGAAAATAAGATCATAAATCATCTATACAAAACAAGCGGCCCTTATGGATTTGAACGAAAATCATAGATTCGACTATTTTCATGAAAAATAAATCTAAGTACGGAATAATGCAGGAAGATTATCTATTTTCTTGGTTTAGAAAGTGATGTAGTTAAGATTTATAACTTAGGAATAAATAAATTATTATTAATCTTTTCGATCTATTTCTCTTGCATATTTAATTTCTTTGATAGTAAGAACTAATCTTTTTATTTTACAAAGTAAAAAAAAGCTAAAGATCGGAGTTGTCAGTCAGGTATAAGAACTGATTTAACACGATGGTTTTTGTACAAACGTTCACATACAATTGTATGCTTTTTAACCGATTGTGTTGGAAAAAATGACGATTTATAGATTAGATATTTAGACGAAGAGCTAACCTTCTCAATAAACTATTGATTATTGCCCTGCTAGCTAGACAACACTTTTTATGTTAGTCAAAAAAAAAATTTTTTTTTTTCGGACGCTATTACAGATTTCATCGTTAACTAACAAACATTAAGACCAAAAAAATTAGCGTGCAAGATGAAATGTATAGGTTCACTTCATTTCTACATTATTTTACAACTCTCAATCGCATTAAAAACAAGATCGAATAAAAAATAACTTATGACATATGGACGAAAAATGTTTTTCGGGCTATTTAGGTTAGCGACCGCATTACGTCTGAAATACTACATTTTTCGAGCTTATAACATAATTTACTATTTTAACGTTAAAATAGGAGAAATGATGTATCAAAATGGATACTTTTTTTTTTATCGGTCACGAGATTATAGTTTCTTTTAAAATGAACTCTAATATTTACAACACAAAATATCCTTTAAACCACATTAGTTTAAAACTCGTCTGTCGCTTTCCCTCTATTGTGAGTTTGTTTAAAGTATAGCGTAGTATATATTTAGATGAATTTCGCAAATGTTGAATACTTTCAAAACTGAAAAAGCCGCCCTTTGCAATAAATATCTCCGTAGAGTTAGGTACCATGCAGATTAAGGGTATTTCAGCGGATAATCATATACAAATTCAAAGATTTTGTCTATTTTAATGGATTAACAAACAATATCTATAGGATGACTTTACTGATAAAAAAAAAAATAACAAAAATCCATAAAGTCTAGGCTCACATGAAATTCCATAAAGAGCAGCTGCATAGCCTTATCACATCAAACTATATTTTTATTTCGTTCTATTGTCAAAAGTCTGTGTTTAGGAGATTATCGTTCATTTTAAAATGAACTCTAATATGTACATCACCATAAACTACCTCTTAAGCCGTCGTAAAAATACACTTTTCGATTTACCTATATATTGATTTTCTAATATTAAATATCTACAATAGTCGAAATTCGCTCGCTAATACCTATGTATGCAAGGTTTCTTCAAAAAATGACAATTTTGTTGTTTAATGGCTTGAAAAAATGGAAAAAGGAGGTTTTTGCATCAATTTATTTCCAGATGAGTGTTAAAAATACTTATAAAACTCGGTATACCGAAGATCAAACATTAATGAGAGGGTTGAGTCCTGTTTGCCAAATCCTGATTTTTAATTTGACGTTGGCAACGGTACAATTTTTTAACATTTATCATAAGAGGCGTATATTTTTGGAGCTTAGATCTACCAGTTTATCCACGTCCCATTTATTGTTAGTGCTTTAGTAATTTTACTTTCCAATTATTTTTTACCAAAACGCGTAGTTGAAACAGTGTCTATATCAGACGATATAATAAATTTTAAGGATTAATTTGCTTACAAATGCACTTTAATTTATTTAGACTAAAGCAGCCAGACATATACTGGAACTACGAAAACCCTATTACAATTTGGTTGCCTAGAGAAAATTTTGTAAAAAACATAGCTTTCTACACAAATGCTTGCACATTATGTACCTATCATTTTAAGATACCTGGCGACATCAATGTAAGCATTGACATAATGACGCAGGATATAGATAGGTACTAGAATATTCAAGATTTCTATTAACGATACACTTCAGCATACATGCGAGATGTCATTAATGTCTACGGAAGGCAACAGACATACCAGCTATTTTTACATGGGATTCCATAGACTTGGACGCTTCTTGTTTAGAAATATTTGATGTCATCTTGAGGAGTTCCGTATTGAAGCATCAAACCTACCTGCCAAATAATTGACGAAATATGGGATATCATAAAATATGCCCCCCATCGAACTAAATGATCCTATAAACCAGCTTCACAGACCGTAATTTGTGATGCTAACACGATTAATACGCAATAGAACAAGATTAAGAAACAAAATTTAAAGTAGCTCTTTATCACACGAAAATAATTAAATAATTTACGGTTACAGAACAATAATTATTTTAAAAAGCTGTATAACTAAATATATTATGTTATTAGGAATATTCTGTCTAAAGTAACAGCTAATCTTAGTCGAAAATGAGATTGTATTATTGATTGTTGAATTCGTTAGGTATGAAATAAAATTAGAGATTTCGTCTATTTTTTCACGATTAAAAAAGAATACCTATATTTAGCTAAAAATGAAACGATTACAGTGGTAGATTAATTCACTTTACCAAGCATGTAAACTACTAATTTTGCAATAAATATCTTCTATATTTCTAGGTAGGTTTACTCGAAAATGTTGGGCTATTTTCATCAAAAATCCCGATACGAAATTGAAAAATTTGCCTATTTTTGTCGGTTTACAAAGTGATAGTGGAATATTGATTTGATCAAAGAACAATAATTATTTTAAAAATGTTGTATAATTAACTAAATGTCGGTGTTATCAGGCAGGCAAGAAGTTATTTATCTGAATCTTATTTGTACCATTAGCGTTTATATACAAATGTTAGTGGTTTTCAAAAATTGATATCTCGGAAATTATTAGGTTTAGACTTATAATACGCTTATTAAAAAATAATGACTACTTTATGCAAAATTCAAAAATATTATAAGATGTAGGATAACCCAGTAACTTAACCAAAGATTTTCGGTCTTCGTAAAGCTTTATACGTTTCTTCAGCGTACCAAACATTCACTTTTTTTAAATATTGACATCGGATTAGGATTCTGAACATAGGATTAACATCACTCCAATAGTGAACATGTTGCGTTGTCACAGTTCCATTCGTCGAAAAGTAAACAAAACCGTTCGAGCTACGTGGGGAATAAATAAAGTTGGCTTGTTGAAAAATTTTAATATTTATTAAGGTAAAAGACTATAAATATATCGATACAACACTTTGGCATTTCTAATACTACAAACATGAATATCTAAAATGTGATATTTAAAACCATCAACTCTCTCTCCCTTCTCTAATTTTGGTACACCAATGCTGTCTTCTAAGTTTATAATATATGGCGTCCTGCAGTTTAATTCCAAAAATGTTTTAACTAAAAATTCCTCTTTAACACGTCCTTTAACGTAAATAATGTCTGCGTCTATCAGATTGTTGGATATGATATTATGTAGTTCCTTGTAATCGGTATCACCATAATTATAAAGGATACCATGATGATTTCCAAATAGATATTTGACTTGTTTCTTGCAAGCCTTACTTAAGGTGTCGAATGGTTTAACTGGTTTAAAAAAGTAACTTTTCATACTATTTCCATCATAAATAGCCAATTCTTTCGCGTAAAATTCAGGTATGTTAAATCCTTGAATATCGACTACAACGAACTTCATTGTCTGAAGACTCAAATCAAGCAAGTATATTTTCATATTTTTATCGCTCTTAAGTTCGATTTCAAAAGCACACCCCCACTTTTCGATAATTTCACAGTCTTAGCACATAGATCTTATATTTTTATTTACGATCAATTCATCTTTATTCGCCAATCGTCTCAAACGAGTCTGCTTTTGAAAGTAATATAGCCTTAGTATTCAGAAAATATTAATAATATCGGAGCTTAAAACATCCTTGACACTAAAAAATCATTGTGTTTCCTAACAAAACCCATCATCTTGTCTATTTAGCTTGCTTTCCTATTGTTTAGCAGGTTAAATAAAATTATTATTTCGCTCTTTTTGTCGGTACTGAATCGTTAGGGGAATACGTTTCTAGTTCTATAAGAGAGACAGTTAAAATTTATGTAAGCAATCAAAAATCCTACACTATGAGCTACTTAGTTAAAATTTCATATTTCCTTCCTGGATCAGGCAAAATTTGTGATGTGTCGGACAAAATTTATAAAAATACGAAAAAAAAAATGCTGGATGCATTTTTAGCGTGACTTTCTATTTAATACCATCTTATTTCAAGCTATAATTCGGTTGTCAAAATGAGAATAAAATAATTTTCCCATGGTTTATGTCATCTTAAAAAAGTCAAAAGGTTATATTCTGTAGAGGGTCAGATACATTCAAATTTAAATATTTTCTCCAAGAAGAATTTTAAGATAGTATTATAGTAAATAAAAATTCTATACCTCCAATATTTCTTGGAAACATATCGTGTTCTAGCGACATAACCCAAAAGTACCTCTATTCAGAAACGCATCGTACTTTTCTTGTCAATAATTGTCTCATTGTCCCATCCATTACATTATTATAATCTTAAAGCACCTGTTACCAGCATTATCTGTTTTTTATGGTTTTCATAAAACATAGCGATTACCGATGAAAATTAAACGAAAACTTAATAAATAACTTTTTTTTCAACTGAAATAGACTGATTTTCGATGGAAAAATGTTACTTATAACTAAAAATGAATATAAGACATATACGCAATGATATTTAGAATAAATCAATGTTTTCTAAAATTACTATGAAATATTCACAAAATCGTTTCGTTATAACCAAAGCAGCAAGGCTTGCAGATTTCGTATAGAGTTCAAACGCGATACTGAGATGATCTTTTTTTTTTTATATTTTTGTAGAATAATGCACCACTACGTTGTAAGTACTTGAGAGAGGACTTTCTTGAAAAATCCTCAAATTTCTCTGCAATTTTGTTCCTTCTAGAGTTAAATTCACACAGAAAACCCCGTATTCTTATCTTTCAGGTTGGTATATTAAAAAGGGCTTATTAGTATGGTTTAGAAAACAAGCAATATTAATTAACGGATGTTTTTTCGTCGTATGAAGAGTTGAAAAATTTTTTTTTCCACTCCAATGGTTGCGATGCAGAGAGTCGGGTTTCATCATAATCTTTCAGGGTAGCTCAGGTTTGATTGCATGTAGAGAGTCGGGTTTCATCATAATCTTTCAGGGTAGCTCAGGTTTGATTACATGTACTAAGGTTAGTGCTCCCTGCAATCGGTTTCAGGTTTGACGCGCCCCCCCTCAGGTTTGTTCAGGTTTCTCAAACGTTTGAGAAACCTGAACAAACCTGAGGGGGGCGCGTCAAACCTGAAACCGATTGCAGGGAGCACTAACCTTAGTACATGTAATCAAACCTGAGCTACCCTGAAAGATTATGATGAAACCCGACTCTCTACATGCAATCAAACCTGAGCTACCCTGAAAGATTATGATGAAACCCGACTCTCTGCATCGCAACCATTGGAGTGGAAAAAAAAATTTTTCAACTCTTCATACGACGAAAAAACATCCGTTAATTAATATTGCTTGTTTTCTAAACCATACTAATAAGCCCTTTTTAATATACCAACCTGAAAGATAAGAATACGGGGTTTTCTGTGTGAATTTAACTCTAGAAGGAACAAAATTGCAGAGAAATTTGAGGATTTTTCAAGAAAGTCCTCTCTCAAGTACTTACAACGTAGTGGTGCATTATTCTACAAAAATATAAAAAAAAAAAGATCATCTCAGTATCGCGTTTGAACTCTATACGAAATCTGCAAGCCTTGCTGCTTTGGTTATAACGAAACGATTTTGTGAATATTTCATAGTAATTTTAGAAAACATTGATTTATTCTAAATATCATTGCGTATATGTCTTATATTCATTTTTAGTTATAAGTAACATTTTTCCATCGAAAATCAGTCTATTTCAGTTGAAAAAAAAGTTATTTATTAAGTTTTCGTTTAATTTTCATCGGTAATCGCTATGTTTTATGAAAACCATAAAAAACAGATAATGCTGGTAACAGGTGCTTTAAGATTATAATAATGTAATGGATGGGACAATGAGACAATTATTGACAAGAAAAGTACGATGCGTTTCTGAATAGAGGTACTTTTGGGTTATGTCGCTAGAACACGATATGTTTCCAAGAAATATTGGAGGTATAGAATTTTTATTTACTATAATACTATCTTAAAATTCTTCTTGGAGAAAATATTTAAATTTGAATGTATCTGACCCTCTACAGAATATAACCTTTTGACTTTTTTAAGATGACATAAACCATGGGAAAATTATTTTATTCTCATTTTGACAACCGAATTATAGCTTGAAATAAGATGGTATTAAATAGAAAGTCACGCTAAAAATGCATCCAGCATTTTTTTTTTCGTATTTTTATAAATTTTGTCCGACACATCACAAATTTTGCCTGATCCAGGAAGGAAATATGAAATTTTAACTAAGTAGCTCATAGTGTAGGATTTTTGATTGCTTACATAAATTTTAACTGTCTCTCTTATAGAACTAGAAACGTATTCCCCTAACGATTCAGTACCGACAAAAAGAGCGAAATAATAATTTTATTTAACCTGCTAAACAATAGGAAAGCAAGCTAAATAGACAAGATGATGGGTTTTGTTAGGAAACACAATGATTTTTTAGTGTCAAGGATGTTTTAAGCTCCGATATTATTAATATTTTCTGAATACTAAGGCTATATTACTTTCAAAAGCAGACTCGTTTGAGACGATTGGCGAATAAAGATGAATTGATCGTAAATAAAAATATAAGATCTATGTGCTAAGACTGTGAAATTATCGAAAAGTGGGGGTGTGCTTTTGAAATCGAACTTAAGAGCGATAAAAATATGAAAATATACTTGCTTGATTTGAGTCTTCAGACAATGAAGTTCGTTGTAGTCGATATTCAAGGATTTAACATACCTGAATTTTACGCGAAAGAATTGGCTATTTATGATGGAAATAGTATGAAAAGTTACTTTTTTAAACCAGTTAAACCATTCGACACCTTAAGTAAGGCTTGCAAGAAACAAGTCAAATATCTATTTGGAAATCATCATGGTATCCTTTATAATTATGGTGATACCGATTACAAGGAACTACATAATATCATATCCAACAATCTGATAGACGCAGACATTATTTACGTTAAAGGACGTGTTAAAGAGGAATTTTTAGTTAAAACATTTTTGGAATTAAACTGCAGGACGCCATATATTATAAACTTAGAAGACAGCATTGGTGTACCAAAATTAGAGAAGGGAGAGAGAGTTGATGGTTTTAAATATCACATTTTAGATATTCATGTTTGTAGTATTAGAAATGCCAAAGTGTTGTATCGATATATTTATAGTCTTTTACCTTAATAAATATTAAAATTTTTCAACAAGCCAACTTTATTTATTCCCCACGTAGCTCGAACGGTTTTGTTTACTTTTCGACGAATGGAACTGTGACAACGCAACATGTTCACTATTGGAGTGATGTTAATCCTATGTTCAGAATCCTAATCCGATGTCAATATTTAAAAAAAGTGAATGTTTGGTACGCTGAAGAAACGTATAAAGCTTTACGAAGACCGAAAATCTTTGGTTAAGTTACTGGGTTATCCTACATCTTATAATATTTTTGAATTTTGCATAAAGTAGTCATTATTTTTTAATAAGCGTATTATAAGTCTAAACCTAATAATTTCCGAGATATCAATTTTTGAAAACCACTAACATTTGTATATAAACGCTAATGGTACAAATAAGATTCAGATAAATAACTTCTTGCCTGCCTGATAACACCGACATTTAGTTAATTATACAACATTTTTAAAATAATTATTGTTCTTTGATCAAATCAATATTCCACTATCACTTTGTAAACCGACAAAAATAGGCAAATTTTTCAATTTCGTATCGGGATTTTTGATGAAAATAGCCCAACATTTTCGAGTAAACCTACCTAGAAATATAGAAGATATTTATTGCAAAATTAGTAGTTTACATGCTTGGTAAAGTGAATTAATCTACCACTGTAATCGTTTCATTTTTAGCTAAATATAGGTATTCTTTTTTAATCGTGAAAAAATAGACGAAATCTCTAATTTTATTTCATACCTAACGAATTCAACAATCAATAATACGATCTCATTTTCGACTAAGATTAGCTGTTACTTTAGACAGAATATTCCTAATAACATAATATATTTAGTTATACAGCTTTTTAAAATAATTATTGTTCTGTAACCGTAAATTATTTAATTATTTTCGTGTGATAAAGAGCTACTTTAAATTTTGTTTCTTAATCTTGTTCTATTGCGTATTAATCGTGTTAGCATCACAAATTACGGTCTGTGAAGCTGGTTTATAGGATCATTTAGTTCGATGGGGGGCATATTTTATGATATCCCATATTTCGTCAATTATTTGGCAGGTAGGTTTGATGCTTCAATACGGAACTCCTCAAGATGACATCAAATATTTCTAAACAAGAAGCGTCCAAGTCTATGGAATCCCATGTAAAAATAGCTGGTATGTCTGTTGCCTTCCGTAGACATTAATGACATCTCGCATGTATGCTGAAGTGTATCGTTAATAGAAATCTTGAATATTCTAGTACCTATCTATATCCTGCGTCATTATGTCAATGCTTACATTGATGTCGCCAGGTATCTTAAAATGATAGGTACATAATGTGCAAGCATTTGTGTAGAAAGCTATGTTTTTTACAAAATTTTCTCTAGGCAACCAAATTGTAATAGGGTTTTCGTAGTTCCAGTATATGTCTGGCTGCTTTAGTCTAAATAAATTAAAGTGCATTTGTAAGCAAATTAATCCTTAAAATTTATTATATCGTCTGATATAGACACTGTTTCAACTACGCGTTTTGGTAAAAAATAATTGGAAAGTAAAATTACTAAAGCACTAACAATAAATGGGACGTGGATAAACTGGTAGATCTAAGCTCCAAAAATATACGCCTCTTATGATAAATGTTAAAAAATTGTACCGTTGCCAACGTCAAATTAAAAATCAGGATTTGGCAAACAGGACTCAACCCTCTCATTAATGTTTGATCTTCGGTATACCGAGTTTTATAAGTATTTTTAACACTCATCTGGAAATAAATTGATGCAAAAACCTCCTTTTTCCATTTTTTCAAGCCATTAAACAACAAAATTGTCATTTTTTGAAGAAACCTTGCATACATAGGTATTAGCGAGCGAATTTCGACTATTGTAGATATTTAATATTAGAAAATCAATATATAGGTAAATCGAAAAGTGTATTTTTACGACGGCTTAAGAGGTAGTTTATGGTGATGTACATATTAGAGTTCATTTTAAAATGAACGATAATCTCCTAAACACAGACTTTTGACAATAGAACGAAATAAAAATATAGTTTGATGTGATAAGGCTATGCAGCTGCTCTTTATGGAATTTCATGTGAGCCTAGACTTTATGGATTTTTGTTATTTTTTTTTTTATCAGTAAAGTCATCCTATAGATATTGTTTGTTAATCCATTAAAATAGACAAAATCTTTGAATTTGTATATGATTATCCGCTGAAATACCCTTAATCTGCAGGGTACCTAACTCTACGGAGATATTTATTGCAAAGGGCGGCTTTTTCAGTTTTGAAAGTATTCAACATTTGCGAAATTCATCTAAATATATACTACGCTATACTTTAAACAAACTCACAATAGAGGGAAAGCGACAGACGAGTTTTAAACTAATGTGGTTTAAAGGATATTTTGTGTTGTAAATATTAGAGTTCATTTTAAAAGAAACTATAATCTCGTGACCGATAAAAAAAAAAGTATCCATTTTGATACATCATTTCTCCTATTTTAACGTTAAAATAGTAAATTATGTTATAAGCTCGAAAAATGTAGTATTTCAGACGTAATGCGGTCGCTAACCTAAATAGCCCGAAAAACATTTTTCGTCCATATGTCATAAGTTATTTTTTATTCGATCTTGTTTTTAATGCGATTGAGAGTTGTAAAATAATGTAGAAATGAAGTGAACCTATACATTTCATCTTGCACGCTAATTTTTTTGGTCTTAATGTTTGTTAGTTAACGATGAAATCTGTAATAGCGTCCGAAAAAAAAAAATTTTTTTTTTGACTAACATAAAAAGTGTTGTCTAGCTAGCAGGGCAATAATCAATAGTTTATTGAGAAGGTTAGCTCTTCGTCTAAATATCTAATCTATAAATCGTCATTTTTTCCAACACAATCGGTTAAAAAGCATACAATTGTATGTGAACGTTTGTACAAAAACCATCGTGTTAAATCAGTTCTTATACCTGACTGACAACTCCGATCTTTAGCTTTTTTTTACTTTGTAAAATAAAAAGATTAGTTCTTACTATCAAAGAAATTAAATATGCAAGAGAAATAGATCGAAAAGATTAATAATAATTTATTTATTCCTAAGTTATAAATCTTAACTACATCACTTTCTAAACCAAGAAAATAGATAATCTTCCTGCATTATTCCGTACTTAGATTTATTTTTCATGAAAATAGTCGAATCTATGATTTTCGTTCAAATCCATAAGGGCCGCTTGTTTTGTATAGATGATTTATGATCTTATTTTCAACTAAAATACTAGTATAAAAAAAGTATTTCTTCCGATAAACGTGGAAGGAATAGACATTTAAACAGTTAGCCATAACATACGCATACTGACTTGCATTATTTTCATGGATTGAATGGCTACATCTTTGTGTGTGAAGTGAATTTCTTTTTAAAAAATTACAATGCGCTCAATTATGAATTTTCTAACATAACTTTTATGGATAGTGGAGTCGGATATTGGAAGAAAATATTATCATAACGACAACTCGATTATTGATATAATTATTATGGTTTCACAGAAGTTTCTACAGAGTCAGCCATGCTGTAGCAGAGACTGTTGTAGGTCGTATTTTTTAAAAAAACCTAACAATGCCTTTACTTTATATTGATAGACATATTCTATTAGAACATTTTTCTAAAATTTAGAGCCTTTGGAAATGTGATAATGCTATGAGCATCAAATATATTCAAAATATCAAAAATCCTTTGGTAGTTAGTTATTGCGGTATATTTTAATAGAGGCATAATTTATACTGTACTCCTAAATTTACGGCATATCACTTTGTTTATGTTATTATATTCACAGAGACTATTAATCTAACCAACTTTTATTTACGAAAAATTAAAAACTGAAATACTCTATTTTATTGCCGATTGTTCGCAAAGACACTTGGAGTTGTTTTTTTCTTTTATTTTTTCTTTTCTGTTTTCTTTTTCGGTTCTTAAGAAATGCTAAAGAATCTGTACAAAACAAGTCACGAATTAACTAAATAGCCACCATTTCACTAAATACTTAACACTCAGTATACAATTTTCAGAAATGTCATGATTAAGAACGGTTCTAGTCATTTTATACAAGATTTCACATGATTTAACAAATTTAAAACATTTTTTTTAATTTTTACTAAATTCTAAACACTCAGTATACACTTTTAAGAAAATAGGACGATTTGCGACTGTTTTAGTCATTTTTTACAAAGTTTCACAGGGCTTAATAACGTTAAAACATTTTTTTTTAATTTTTTACTAAATTCTAAACACTCAGTATACAATTTTCAGAAATGCCATGATTAAGAACGGTTCTGGTCATTTTATACAAGATTTCACATGATTTAACAAATTTAAAACATTTTTTTTAATTTTTACTAAATTCTAAACACTCAGTATACACTTTTAAGAAATGCCATGATTAAGAACGGTTCTAGTCATTTTATACAAGATTTCACGTGATTTAACAAATTTAAAACATTTTTTTTAATTTTTACTAAATTCTAAACACTCAGTATACACTTTTAAGAAAATAGGACGATTTGCGACTGTTTTAGTCATTTTTTACAAAGTTTCACAGGGCTTAATAACGTTAAAACATTTTTTTTAATTTTTTACTAAATTCTAAACACTCAGTATACAATTTTCAGAAATGCCATGATTAAGAACGGTTCTAGTCATTTTATACAAGATTTCACATGATTTAACAAATTTAAAACATTTTTTTTAATTTTTACTAAATTCTAAACACTCAGTATACACTTTTAAGAAAATAGGACGATTTGCGACTGTTTTAGTCATTTTTTACAAAGTTTCACAGGGCTTAATAACGTTAAAACATTTTTTTTTAATTTTTTACTAAATTCTAAACACTCAGTATACAATTTTCAGAAATGCCATGATTAAGAACGGTTCTAGTCATTTTATACAAGATTTCACATGATTTAACAAATTTAAAACATTTTTTTTAATTTTTACTAAATTCTAAACACTCAGTATACACTTTTAAGAAAATAGGACGATTTGCGACTGTTTTAGTCATTTTTTACAAAGTTTCACAGGGCTTAATAAAGTTAAAAGATTTTTTTTAATTTTTTACTAAATTCTAAACACTCAGTATACAATTTTCAGAAATGACATGATTAAGAACGGTTCTAGTCATTTTATACAAGATTTCACATGATTTAACAAATTTAAAACATTTTTTTTAATTTTTACTAAATTCTAAACACTCAGTATATCATTTTCAGAAAATAATACAATTCTGTACAGTTTTAGTCATTTTTACAAAGTTTCACAGGGCTTAATAACGTTAAAACATTTTTTTAATTTTTTACTAAATTCTAAACACTCAGTATACAAGTTTCAGAAATGACAGGATTTAGAACAGTTTTTACAGATATTTACAAAGTCTTAATAACATTAAAATATTTTTTTTCTAATTATAATTGCTATTTTCATCTTTTTTATTCCTTAATTATCTAACATAATGTATACAATTTCAAGAAATAGTAGATTTTTAATCCATGTACAAAATTCAAGAATCTAAAATACAATTAAATGTAGGCTTTTTTAATTGGCATCTCAGGCAAATTATTTCCCCCAAAATTATCTAAAAAAGATATACCAAAAACATTCTAAAGCGGTTTTTTACCTCTATAAGCATGCAGGCCGATCCGACCCTTGTCGGTTTTATTACCCGCATAAATTAACACAGTAGAGAGATATTGACAGAGCCGCCTCACGAAAGCACCCGGGTTAGCTCATAAACAGCACCACCGAACCACCCGGGTTAGATCATAAAACGCACCACCGAACCACTTGGGTTAGATCATAAAACGCACCACCAGCACCACTGGTCTCGTAAAACAGCACCACCAGCACCACTGGTCTCGTAAAACAGCACCACCAGCACCACTGGTCTCGTAAAACAGCACCACCAGCACCACTGGTCTCGTAAAACAGCACCACCGAACCACCCGGGTTAGGTCATAAAACGCACCACCGAACCACCCGGGTTAGATCATAAAACGCACCACCGAACCACCCGGGTTAGATCGTAAAACGCACCACCGCACCACCTGGGTTAGTTGCACCACCAGCACCACCAGCACCACCTGGCCCAGAACTCTTAGTTTTCCTCTACTTACAGATAAGTTGTTTTGTAAAAAATGTAAATAAGTATTTCAATTGAGGGTCTCGTCAAATATAATGGTCTAATAATTATCCCCTTTATTATCCCGCACCAGACGTTAACAGACCACCGACCTTGGTATTGAACCTCTCGCATACAGTGAGGATTTGTTGGTGCCCAATAATGCATGTTGTGTAGGTTAACATTACCAACACTTGTGAACGTTGCCTCGTCCGTCCACAAAATGTTTCAGAGAAATTGGGGATCTTCTTCCATCATGTTAATAAACCAGTGACAGTAGTTCAGACGGTTATCAAAGTCTGTGTCCTTTAATTCTTGATGGAGAACAATGTGATATGGAGATGCATCCTAAAATAATAATAAAATTTTATTACACAAAAAAACTTGATCGAAACTCATGTGTAAAGTACCTTTTTTTATTCATGGGATTGGCTCATGCGATAATAATTATAAAAAAGGGTTACTTTACGCACTTGTTGCATAAATAAGTACCTTTTTTTATTCATGGGATTGGCTCATGCGATAATAATTATAAAAAAGGGTTACTTTACGCACTTGTTGCATAAATACCTAATAATATTTAGTGTTTATATTTATTTTCCACAACAAAATATTCAATTTTTGCACAAACCTGTGGTCTTTTAAGATGTTATGCACGGTTGATCTATTAATGTCCAAATCCAGCGAAATTTGACGAATTCCCATATGAGGATATATCCCAACATATGCCAAAACATTCACTATGTTTTCTTCAGTGCGTCTATTTCCTCGGCTTGGGTTAATAATAAATTTTATTAACATTGCCATTTTCTCGTAGCCGTCTGGCCAATCTTGTAAAGGTTCTGTTATTATATCATCTTTGTCCAGGATACTTCATCGCGTATATTCTTGATGCTATTGTCGAGTTCTGGTAGCATTCAAAATAAACGGCTAGCATATTAATTATTATTTCATTGGGAATTCTCATTGTTTTAAGCTTAATTGCAATACCTCAGCAACGAGAAAGAATGGCGTCGGATAAATAAGCCTTAGTGACAACTACAGATGTTTTGTTTAATTTTTGCATTTCCAGACCTACTTACCCAAAACGCAAGGCAAAACGTTTTTTCTCAAAATATTCTTGTATATCTTGGGACAGGATTAAGATATCGACTTGCGGTTTTGACTAAATTCCTTATTTTTTTATTCTCTTTCCATCTAAATTTAAAAAAATACCCCACTATATTTAAAATTTCCTAGGAAAATGGGAAAATTGTCGACTTCTTGAAATAGCGCCCCCTAGCGGCGACAAAATCATGTAATTTTGTTACTTTTACTATGAAGTTTATTAAACAGGAAAAGCTCTTTTAATTGATACCAAAATCATTGAAATCGGTTAAAAAACAAAAAAGTGTTATGACATTTGTTAGTAGCATGTTTGAACCTTCTCCCATCCCTTATTTTAAGAATAATGGCAGAAAGTCCCAAACTAAATTTTTTCATAATCTCATCAAAATTTCAAATATTGTGTTTTTATTATACCTTTAGTATGTCTTTTTGGAGATAAGCACAGAATTATGTTTTCGAGTGTTCGTTGCGCCCCCTAGCGGACGACTACCAAACTTAAAAATTATTTCCTGCAATTTTTTATGACCTATTTTGTACAAAAATGTTTTACCTGAAAGCTGTGGGACTAATAGTTCCCGAGATATAGCCGGCGTCCTTTCTTATTTGGACACCCGGTATATGTTTTATGTTTTACATTTGCAAAACTAAAACATTTAAATAAATTTAAGTAATAAATCCTCGCCTTTTTCTTGCAAAACATATATCAAAACACTATAATTATATTATTTCAATTTTTAATCGCACAAAAGAAAAAAATATCATCAAGTTCACTTACCTGTGAAATATTTTTATTGGCCGGCCAGCAATCACAAAATTGAGCACAAACATAAGAGACGGAAAGCTTTGCTTTTCAGTTAAACTTAATATAGTGCAAATTATCCCGGTGCGTGCATTTATAGGCTCAGGGCATAAATGAGTACTTTTCAGCAACCTGACAAAAACCGCCCGCACCGACGCAATGCCGGCGATGCGACGCGATTTGATGGGATGATAGGTTAAAACGTGTTAGAACGAAAATGAACAATGTAATTCCCAACTGGTTACGACGTGGAGTAGCGTTTCTAAAACCAACGTTGCATTGTTTATTTCCAGTTATACTTGATAATAATAATATTTTTATATTGATTATTTTAGTAGGTAATAAATTAGTTTTAAATTTATTTTTTTTAACCGGGCGGCAGTCACCGCCTCCTTGACTTGCCGCCCATGTGCCCCACACCCCTGGGTTGGAGAAGCCCTGACCAAGCCATCCTGTCATCAAAGGAAATGAAAGGGCTGATAAACTGGCGAATCAGGAACGACATAGCAACAGCTATGTCAATGAAAAAGTTCTTCTCTTATCTCTTCAGTCAGGAAAAAAAATATTGTTTGGAAATAGTGGAAAAACACCTACAAAGTCAAGGGAAGAAAAATGGACTATTTTATGTTAGCATGACAGAAGTTCCTTAAAAAACCATGATTTTATGATAACAAACATCTAAACAGAGCAGATATAAGCATGATGATTCGAATGAGGACAAATCATTGCTTGACATCAAAACATCTAAGCATGATGGGGTCCGACAAGATGTAGAAACAAGATTCAGAGAACTGTACAGTAATATATCAACAAGCATAAATTCACCCATCTGCATCCAAGACATACTCATCAACCCACACTCAAAAGAAGCCCATCTGATGACAATATTTCTGAAAAAGAATTGCATAAGCCTATAAAAAGTAAAAGTAGATCTAGTAGTTATCAAAGCTTACTGCTTAATTAGGATTAGTATAGGATGGACAAATATCCAGTCGTTACCAATGCTAACTTCTTACTTAGGATTATAGAATATATTTAAATGATGCGAATTATTACTAGTTTAAAAAATAGTATTTACTAGTTAATTAAGCTTATTAGTAAATCTTTATTGCAGAAATAAACATGCCCAAAAGTAAACGATTTTATTAAATCGACTTAAAAAAATAGTGGTGAGTTCCTTCTTGGAGAGAAAGAATGCGGATCCCATTTCCAAATTTGTTTAGACCATATTACTTGTTCTTTAAGTGAGGCATACGTTTACTACAACTACTTTTCTTAGTACTACGTCTTAAGAAGATCTTCTTTAGGAGGGTTTGGTTTAGAAGTAATCCTTATTTAATTGAAGAAGTTCGTGAAAAGTCAGTACTTTTAATTATTGAATTTTTTATTATATTTAATCATTATGGCCGAGGTAACAGCCAGTCCAGAGAGTTTATATGGTTTATTCGGAATTGCATGTGCATTTGATCGTGAAATGAGTTCGTTCTGGAAGACGTCCGTCTATCTGTTCAAATGTGTAATCAATTTGTCAAAATGTCAGACTCGGCATTTGTAGGTCGTTGTCATTTTTTCTTGCGAATTACAGTATATCCATAAAAATAAGACGTGCGTGCGGACAATCCTATGTTGGTGAAATACTATGACCCCTTGAAACAAGAATCAAAGAACATCGATACCACACACTAAAGGGAGAAACAAACACATCCGAATACCAGAATACTAAGAAATATCATAATCATACATCATTGTTTCTCACCTTTAAACAAACACAATCATAGACAATATGTAGAAAAAATGCCGAATTCAGGAAAGCCTAGGAGAACTACATAGAGAATTAATAGAAGACTTAATAAAATAATCTCTCATAGAAATCCGTGGATATCATGAGCTATAGTCTACCTTTAAATGATGTGAAGTAATAAATAAATCAAAACCGTCTTCTCCATGGGCGTGCAAAATTTTTCGGCATATTGTATAGATTTAAATAGGCCTGAATGTTTAAATTTGTGCAGAATTAGTACAATTGAGGACCGTTTTTTTAAAACTCGATAACTACAAAATAAAGAATTTTCAGGAGAGCATTTTTTTAATTTGAAATCTACTATGATGCTTAATGTTCAATGAAAAAAACTAAATAAGAAAATTATACTAAATGGGAGTAGATACGTAAAAAAAAATTTATGATATATACTTTATTATGAATTTACAAAAAATAAACAAATACGCAGTTTTTGGAAAACTCGATAAATAACAGTACTTATCGAGTTTTTTCATAACAGTAGGTACTAAGTAATAAAAATAAAAAAAATTACTGCATGCCGAAAGAAAATTATACTTCTTGAGCAGTAAATAAGTATAGGTACTTCAGAAGTCGATTTCAGAGTCATCAAACAGACTTGTCTCATCAGCATTGTCGTTTAAATCAACGGCAGTTGTTCCTCGTAGAACTTCATCATAAAATGAAGAAACTTCATTGGTAATATCAATACTATTCATGAGCTTTCTAACGTCAATTTTCTTAAGGTCACTAACGTGATTGATTACTGGAAGCTGTTTTGCTGCTGATATCTGTTTTGCGTCTTTCACACCTTTTTTGAAAATAGCGACTTCTATATCACTTCCTGTATATGTATTACGAAATTTGCAAACCACTGACTCTTTTACTTTCTGGTACATAAGGACCCGAGCTTCAGTTATTTTAAAAGGTAGTTTTTCTTTAAAATACTTTGTGATACCGATTTATAATCAAATGTCTTCCAATCTTGTCCCCAAACATTCACAGTTCCATGGTTTTTCAATATCTCGTAATATTCCCTCGGTACTAAAATTTCTTCTCGTCTTCGATATTGTTTCTCCACTCTTCCAAAAACCCTATCTGCGGGCATGAAACTGTGACCTCTTATGGGAAAAAATGTCGTATTTCCTTAAACACTTTAGACTTTTCCAAAAAGCTGATAAGAACTGCCATCATGATGCTGTTCTTGTTCTGGGAACTACAGAAGTCTGAAAATAGCTCCAAGATCATCTAATCCTTGCCTTCATCAGACAATGTGTTTTCAAGCTTGCTAATAAAATGTAACAGACCAGAAGCTATCTCATTGCATCCCCGACCTGCCTGCGTTTCTAACCAAACGTAGAAGCTGGAATTTTCTTTTGCTTGCTTTTTATCTTGATGATGCACAATGCCCAAGTTATAAAGCCAAACTTGCCTTGAATAAAAAACTTCACCAACAGACATTTTTGGCAACGGCTGATTTTGTTGGCAATCAAAACAAACTTTAATAGTATTTTCTTTGAAAGTATTTAAGTATTTAAAAAATGCTTTTGCTCTCATCTTATGAAGCCTATAGCTGGTGCGGAGTTCACTTCGTTTCTCTAAAACCTTGGTTTTTCTTATTTTTACCAGAAACTCCTTACATATAAAACATGTGTCTGAGTGTGGATTTCCGAAGCCAAGGTTAAAATTTTGATAGAAAATTTTCCTGTACTTGGCCAAAGAACATTTAAAATTGGTTCTGGTACAAAATGCATTATACATCTTCTGTATATTTAACTCAGGAGGTAGGTAGCTTCTCCTGCATTTTGCACGCGAGTATTGGCTCTCTCTGCATTTGTAGCTACCTATGTGTATCTTTATTGCTTCAGTAATATCTTTATCAGTTTGCTTTTGTACAAGACCTCCCCGCTTCTCAACCAATAATTCTCCCGCAAGAAATTTGTTTGAAATACCAGACAGCCTATCTTTACTTGCACCTAAAATATAAGTCAAGTTTCACAATAGCAAAAAATAAATAAAGAGTATCTTTTCACTTACCAGTTATTTTCTGAAATGTAGCAGTACAAACAGGAATATCGCCTCCCGGAGTTCTAATGGAGTATTTGACTGAAACTTTTCTATTCCGCCGCGCATTAGTAACATCTTTAGATTTTCGCTCAGGCACAACAACTTGCATAAACTTTAGCAATATTTTATCTTGCTCTATTTTTTTCGCATCATTTCCATATATCATTTCTCTGAAACCTAAACAGAGGATAATAATAGATAATTATTTGTAGACACTGTTTTTAAAAATCTTTGTTCAGCAGCGAATTTTCAGATATGTACTTACCAAGTACCTATTCCATTCCTTGTCAATTCTCCCGCCTTACAAACAACGCCTTTTACCTTGTTCTGGAAATGATTACAAGCAATGTCGGCTTCCCGCTAACCGCTCTTTTCTATAACGCGTAATTTTTGGTCCAACTTGATCACGATTGTCTTCGGAAATACGATATTTTCTTCCCTTTTTCGTGGGGCGCACATTTTTACTATATTCTTCATCAATGTCATCCATATTTTAATTAAAAAAAAAACAATAAAAACAAACACGTGGCGACGAGCACTGATCTGTATTCTATCCCAAATAATAACGGAAAACTACAGAAAGTATAAAATATAGGAAATCATCAAAAATGTTTAGGCTCATTACTCATCGAGTTTTCAAGTAGCCCGTGTAGTTATCGGGTTTTGAGAAACCGTAAAGAATTGATTACTCTGCAGCCCTTTAACTTATCGCGTTTTTATGTATCTGATGCTACCAGTGGGTCGGGCATTGAATTTCCATCCGAAATCGATGTATAACTGAATTTCGGTAAAAATGCAGTTATCGAGTTTTAAAAAAACGGTCCTCAATTATCGACATCAAATTCAAGTTTCGTCTTCAAATATATATATATATTTTTATTTATGATGAGGCACAGCACTGCAGGATACTTTTTTATGGCGCTCTGGTAGCGGTGCGTGTGAGCAGGAAACGATTTACGTTGGTCTTAAATAATACTCGTTGAAGAACACGATCTCAGGGAGGTCGTTCCAGAGTGATGACGTTCTCCAGATGAAATAATTTTGAAACAGTGTCGTTCGAGGGGCACTAAGCTGAACCACGTACTGGTGGGCTGCAGTGGCTCGTCGTGTATTTCTATCATGCAGCGCTCTGGGTGGTATCAAGTGGGCAACCTCAATTGAACACTTGCCATAAAAATATTTGTAAAATAGACTCAAGTCGCCAACTCGCCTTCGATGTTCAAGGCTTTCCAGGTTGTTTGTCAGACTATGGTCACCGATTAAGCGAATGGCTCTTTTTTTAATAGAATCTATCAATCTCAGGGTATGTTTAGAAGCAGAGCCCTAAATATGCGAACAGTACTCCAGCGATGGTCGAATTTGGACTTTATAGAGCATCAAAAGTTGTTGGGGTGTATAGAGGTCTTTAGTTCGGAAAAGTACTCCAAGCTTCTGCGAGGCTGCCTTAGCCAATGGCCGCAACGTGACCATGCCAAGACATATTATGAATATCCAAATTAACGCCCAATAAAAGAAGCCAAGGGAATCGAGTGTCCCGCCATAACTATATCTGGTTCTTCAACGTTAACTTTTTTAGAAAAAACTGCCGCCTGGGTCTTTTTAGCGTTAGATTCTAATTGGTTACTGTCACCTTAACACAGAATTTCTTCAATTTCATCAGCGAAGCTATATATAGGATTTTTAGTTTTTTCCAAAAGATCGTTAATGTATAGTAAGAAAACGGTGGGCGACAATATAGAACCTTGAGGGACTCCGGCGTTGATGTTAAATGTGTCTGAAAGAAATCCGTCCATCGCCACTCGCAGAGAACGGTCTTTAAGAAAGCTCGACAGCCATGAACAAAATTGAACCGGCATTCCGTATGCTCTCACTTTAGTTAGGAGCCCCTCATGCCATACTTGGTCAAAGGCCTTGGAAATGTCCAGTGCTACCGCCCGGGACTCCCCATGATGTTCTATTGCGTTGTTCCAAACGTGAGTAACATAAGCGAGAAGGTCTCCTGTTGATCTAGACTTACGGAATCCATACTGGCGGTCACTAATAATGTTGAATATTTTAATATTAAATTGAAAATTTAGAAAGCAAATTTATCAAAACTAATTAGAGTCTGGGTACTTATTCCGTTTCTGCTCTAATCATTTTATTCCTTTTTTTTTGTACCTAGTCCTGGCTACCTGTTTGCTAATTATGTGGTTATTATTCCTTTATGGGTGCCTCTATTGGAATAATACACCTATTTTTATCTATACATACCTACCTTGGGTGTTTGTTTCTCAGTGAAACTACTCAAAGTGTGAAATGTCAGTCTTTTCTTAATTAAATATTGAGAATTATCAACAACTGCCTAAACGCCCTAGAGTGGGTCTATGTACAGTAAATGAAAAAAAAAATTCTTAACTGTTACGATTCTATTAAAAGCAATAACGCGGATATAACTGTTGACAATGCAGTGCAATTTACAGCAGGCATGCTTAACGTTAGTAAGACAACAATATATAAACTTTTAAAAAAAGAGAAAAGTGTAAGCGTCAAACCTCCAAAAACTTCTCCAGGGCGACGAAAACTTGAGCTGGATGACGTTAATGCAGAGAATAGGGCGAAAAGTTCATAGTTTCTTTTTAAAAAAAGAAATTCGCACGCAGGATAAAATTTTGTCCTCAATTCGGGAAGACCAGGACTACCCATTTATGTGTAGAACTACACTTTGGAAATTATTAAGGAAAATGGGTTTTCGGTGAAAAAAACATAATAGGCAACCGATTTTATTAGACAGAAGCGATATCGTCTGTTGGATAAGAAATTACTTAAGAAGCATCCGAAAAGACAGAGAAAAAAACAAAAAAAAATTCTTACCTAGACGAAACATGGCTATATGAAGGCCACACTGTGGCAGAGTGAAAATATTAAAGGTTCAAGGCAAGCCTATTTGGAAGGATCGTCCACAAGATTAAGACCGTCATTTGGAAAATGACATCAACTTATGATAACCCATATTGGAAGTTCTAAAGGCTTCGTTAAAGGTGGTCTACTGATGTTCCAATCTAAAAATACAGGAGACTATTACAAGGATATAAATGCCGATGTCTTTTGAAGAATGGTTCGAGCAAATGCTGGATCTAATACCAAAAGTTGCAATAATTGTGTTGGATAATGCAGCTTATCACTCTTGGCGTAAAAGTGAAATAACAGAATGGCTCAGTTTAAGACAAATGGAATTTGCATTAGATTTCTTAAAGAAAGAACTATTTCCTCCTTACCACTGCGAATTAAATCCCGTTGAACGTATATGGGCTCAAATAAAGACAGATGTCACCAAAAAAAAAACACGACTTATAAAATGGTGGACTTAAAAAGACTCTTTAATGAATCTATGCGTAAAATCAGTGCGGAAAAGTGTAAAAAGTGTATCGATCATGTGATAGAAGAAGAAGCCAAAATGTAGTAGGTAGATATAATAATCGAAGAAATGGTTGAACCGCTTATTATAAGCGATGTTAATAAAAGTTCATTGACTATGACGAAGCCGTAACGAAAAAGTATTATTCAACATTTGAAAATGCTTTGCTTGAAAGATTCTATATTATATCTTGTTTTTATAATAATATTATGTAAAATAGTATCTCCCTTCGTTATTTATTTATTAGTTAATACCACTTTCTAAATGTTTTCATATGCTATAAATACCTACGAATATAATATATTACAATTTTAGGAGAATAGGCATGTTCAAGATTTTTAATTTAAAAACTTCCACAATACACGCTCCTGACTAAGGGATTTTTTCAATAATAATGGCAAATCCTCAAATATAACAATAGCTTGCTATAAATTCAGGGTGGATCAACCTAATGAAAGCTCGTTATTTGGATCCTTTAACGTCAACACAATAGATTTTAAGGGATGGTGTTTAAATTGTTCTTGATACCCCGGTATACGTTTTGCATATTTAATGAGCATTTATTACTTCGCACCATTTAAATATAGACTACAGTATATAATTGACGAATATCTTAGTAGTTTCTAGTATGTACAGCGTGAGATTAGTATAGGCTAGACAAATAGATTAAAGGAAAAAAGAAAAGAGAAGGCAAATAACATACTATAATAATACAGACATATATTATAGCAATCAGGAGAGAGGTGCAAGGACTCCAAAACCCAGGCTGTGAAAAGTGCACCATTTAAGATTACGAAAACTGAATATTGCTGACTAGATGCTGAATTTCAGGGAGAAGGACATTGCAACCCAGTAGAATAGAATAGAACAGTTGGCTGAACCTCCGAGATATGTATGTAGCAATGATATTGAAATCAAAGATGGAACTTTTTAACTAAAAACTTTATTTATATCATCAATTTGACTAGTTTTCAGTTTTCACTTACAAATTTATTGTTTGTTTACCTTATAATTACTCTAACTTTTATTGACGATGTAACCAGTTAAAAATGCTTACAAATTAAGTATTCTTGTATCTAGTTTCGATAAAATGCAAATAAGTCTCAAGTTTCATCTTCCCTACCACAATATTTACAAATCTGTTTAAATAAATGATGTCATTCCAAATAAGTTTTATTTTAAAGCTACTCGACACATCCCTTCGCCAAGATTAATGCACATACACATCGTTGCCCCGTAAATTAAATGCCTCGCCTTTCCTTCATGATCCTATTATCAAAAATTAATGAAACTGACCCATTTTCCTCTCCATATTCTACCTATCATGTAGGCAATTTGGGCACGTTGTATAGTCTGTATATCGGCAATTTATTTATGTATAATACTCATATATGATATACTAGCTGAGTTAATCCGACCCTGACCGAATTCTGGATGCCTACCCGCTGGAAAAGTCAGGGTTAACGCTGAGAATATTTCGCTTCGCGGTAATGAAGCTATCTAATTATTAATGTCTGCTTTTTTTTATATAGGTATGGGTTATGTAAACGTTAATATAAAGTTAATATAAAGTGCGTCTTCTTTTCTTGGGTCATGGCAACTGGAGTGCTAAATTTTCTACCGAAACTAACCTCTTCTGCGTTCTATATTGATATATTACTGAAACTATATTGTTATAGTTATTTAGTAGTCGTTCCTCTATTTAAGAGGGTGACTCTAACGATCCCTCAGACAATCGACCCATATCTCAAGTAATATTATAACATCATGTCAAATTGGCTTTCAGACAGAAAAAAAAAATATAATATATTGCTCAATGTGAGAGAGTAATAAATCATTATTAAACTATAAAACCCAGTGGTCTTCGCCGTATACCATAGGCGTAGTCCAATTATTAATTCATATAACATTCGGAGTTGCAAAAATGTGTTCGAATATGACTGGAGTCGGACAGTCAACAATATACCGATATAACTAACTTGTGCACGAGGATAAACGCGGCCCCATCAGGTCACCAAAGAGAAGTACAGGAAGAAAAGAAACTGTAATAAATGAGGATGAAAAGACTGCTATCAGAATAATCATATACTCGTTTTACTTAAAAAAAGAAATACCTTCCTTGGACAAAATAATGTCTGAAATGGAAAAGGATGATTTCATTCCACCCATGGGTATGAAGAAACTATGGGAAACTTTGGAGGAAATGAATTTTTGTTATAAAAAAATTAAAAAAAAAAACAGAAAATCACTTTTAATAGAGAAAGACGAAATCATCTGCTGGCGACGACGATATTTGAAGGCAGTTAGACAGTATCGAGGGAAAAACAGGAATATCTATTATATAGACGAAACTTGGTTAAATGAAGGATAAAATATACCGTTGCTCAAATATGCCAGGATAAACATATAATGTAATTAAAATGATATTTATTGATAAAAAAAAAGATCCCAAGAGACGATTTAGTATTGCGAAAATGTATCAACTCTTGCATAAAGTACTTTGAGGAAAGGTTTTTAGTCAGGGAATTCAGGGCAACCAGAGGACTTGATGGTAGATAACACTAGAACAGTGCAGTGTAGGTACCTTTTTTAATAATAATATTTTGGTATATTATTAAATTGTTATTAGGCAATAAACATAGAAAGATTATAAGTACATTAAATAGCTATTAAATAGATAGTACCTACAATATTGAAGGTTGAGCATGTCATACTTAGGTTAGGTTCGGACAAAAATTTAGTAACAAAACAATGCCTACGTTCGTTGTACATTTTGTATAGATTTTCATACGATACAAGTTTTTCTTACTTCAAATATCGGTTTAAACATACCTACAAGTTTAAAGCAGGAACCTCCTAATGCCTCTTTATTTTTCTAGTCAAAAACCAAGTTAAATAAAGTTTATATACTTTCTCGAGGAAGATAAAATGATAGTATGTACCTACCAACTGACTGATATAAAATTTTATTTAAAATAGCTACCTATGAAATTGTTTCTAATGTTTGTTATTCAGGGAGTATCTGGAAATTATTTTCGTAACCTTGAAGGAGCATCGAAGAAGATCGAAAGCAATACTTAGTGATCATAACATAAGCTAGTTTATAGTCTTGAATCACTCTGTATACTAATCATCGAAATACCTTTTTAATATACGATTCTATACGTCATTTGATATAATTTAAGACATCTTTGAGTTACAAATATCAATTTTATCATCTACATGCCATATAGCCCCTATAATAAATTTCGTTTCATCGCGATAAAAAAGGATGCACCTGTTTTATCGATGTCAAAGTGATAAAAATGCAAATGTCAAATTGACATTTTATTGCAGGAGTAAATTCATCATACGTAAAACCACAAGATCTTTTTTTATCGGATAAACTTCTGTTTCTTACGAAAACTAGATTGCTTAGAAATTTAACGAGAACAAACGAAATGATATTTTTATCTATTACCGTTTGTTCCAGTTTAAATTGCTAAAAAGTGATCTAGTTTGAGTTTAAAAAATAAAAGTTTATCAGATCTTAAAAAAAAGATCGAGTGATTTTCAGCAAGAGAAATTCACGAATTTTGGCATGAATAGATACTAAAAAAAAATAATACCTCAATAAAAAAATGTTTCACAGCATCAAACGATATATCAGGTTGCCGAGCAATAAAAAAGAAAAGCTACTCGATTTTGAGCTGGAGAGGATTTTACCGCGATAAAAAAGGATGCACCTTTTTTATCGATGCCAATGTGATAAAAATGCAAATGTCAAATGGACATTTCATTGTAGGAGTGAATTTATATACTTAATATTAAAATAATTAATTAATCTCAATTATCTGCCTATCTCTATAATATCTCTAACATCTAATCAGGTATAATTATTATTATACTTTTGATTCTAAGAACCTACCTGAACTAACGACGCTGTCAACTTAATTTTATTCACCGAACTCGTCTTTCCTTTGTATGGAAATTAGGATGACCCTAGTTTAGGGCCGATTCGGGATGTGTAGGTCTGAAGTACGGAGTTTTTAAAAAATATCATTGCAATTTACCTGAAATTTACAATGCAAACTTTAAGTTGTCTACCTTGGTTATTGGGTCCTGTCATTGCAAATTTACGTGTTATTAATCTCTGGCATTAAAAAACAGAGTATTCTGTGTTACTATCCAAAAGCATTTGACGGTGTTAGTCATAGGGTACTGCTGCGAAAGCTACAATAGGATGAAATACGGGGCGTAGCGCACGATTGGCTCTTGTCATAATTGCCTGATATAACTCAGGTTGTAAGGGTTGATAGGAGTTTTTCTTAATCTTCGCGAGCTGAGTCCAATTTCCCACAAGGTTCTGTTCTGGAGTCCAATTTTATTCTTGCTATAATATGTCAACGATCTCGCAGGCTTGGATATCCAAGGCAACTTATAGCTTTTTGATGCAGACACCACAGTCTCATGACACTCGAGCAATATTGAGATTTTGAAGGACATGGTTAGTAACGATCCACAGAGGGTCAAAAAGTGGTGCGACTCCAACTATTTGTGTTTTAGCATTGGCAAGACTAGCATATTATACAGTATTACCTTGTGCACCAGGAGGATGGGGAACAGAATAATTGCTAAGTTTCCGGGACTGTTTATCAACTTCAGGCTTAAGTTAAACAACATGTTTCAGAACTGAAAAAAAATTAGCGGCTAGCTGTTTTGCAAATAGAGTGGCATCGTTGGGGCTGGGGTGTTTGATGTCCAAAATGATGTACAGTAAAACCTCTTCTCGCGGACACCTCTATTAAGCGGGCACCCCCTTTAACCGGACAACTTTGCTGAAACAAAAGTATTGCCTATTTCTTTGCATATAAAACCAACTCCTATAACCGGACACTCTAATAACCGGACGCGGACAATTTTCTTGGTACAAAAAATATTAGGCTTCCCTTAACCGGACGCGAACCTCTAACAACCGAACTATACGTAGTAAAATAATGTGTGTATATTCGGGACACTGCACTCTGTAACCGGTCAATTACCGTTTTTCGTTTTAATGCGGGTATTGATTTGTTGGGGATTTCTGTCATAGTGCTAAAGACTTTTGAAATGGCGCCTAATAAAAAAAAACTTCTTAGTTTGCGTGAAAAAATAGAAGTTGTTACCACTTCAGAAATGGAACATTTCTCACTGCGGAAGCTCGACGAAAAATTTAAGATCGGAAAAACTCAAGCCGCGGAAATTAATAAAAATAAAAACAACATTCGTCTACAATGAGAGTTAGGAAGCAATACTGATAAAAAAAAGGGGTTTTTAAGAGCTGATGGACTTCAAATTGACAAAATGTGTTTCAATTGGTTTTATTTTCTCGTTCTCGTAGCCAAAACATTCCAATATCAGGAAGTTTAGTGAAGGCTAAAGCTCAGGAAACAGCAGAAAAATTAAATGTTGTCAACTTTCAGTTGTAATTGTTGGCTGGAAAAAAGGCGTAAGAGACACGCGATAGGTTTTAAGTGTATCTCCGGAGAATCAACAGATGTCAGTCAAAATGGCGTTAATCAGTTTAGAATTAAATTGCCATCGCTACTCCTTGGGTATCGTCCAGAAGATGTGTACAACGCCGATGAAACTGGCCTGTTCTTTCGAACTTTGCCGGACAAAACCCTTGCCTTTAGGTCTGAAAAATGTAGCGCTGGAAAACTTTTCAAGGAAAGCCTTACAATTTTATTTTGTGCTAATATGGCAGGGCAAAAAGAAGATATGCTGGTGATCGGAAAAGCGACCCAATCAATGAAAGATTTACCGCCAATGTGAAAGTTTAACAAAAAAGCATGGATGACACAAGACATTATAAGTGAATGGTTGCTCCAATTTGATAGAAAAATGATCAGGCAAAACCGAAAAATTTTGTTATTTTTGGATAACGCAGGGTCCCACCCTCCTCGTGAAGTAAAATTACAAAACATAAAAGTTATCTTTTTACCTCTCAATACTTCATCAATGTGTCAACCTCTAGACTAGGGTATCATACAGAATTTTAAATTCTATTATCGAGGGTTAATATTAAAGCACATGTTATCAAAAATGGATCAAGTAAGATATATATAAATATTTTAGAGGCACTTTATTACATTAAAACAGCCTGGAATAAAGTTTCGTCAGCAACAATACAAAATCGTTTTAAAAAAGCTGATTTTCACAAAAATAATGGTGATTCTACATCATTCGAATGGGATCCAGAAGATTATCTTCCTTTATCTACGATAGTTCAAATGGAAAGGTGTGCTAAATAAATGAACATAACACAAGAAAATCTTAAAAGTTATGTTGGAGTCGACAATATTGCAGCAACAGAAGAAATGAGTTTGAACATTGACGATGCGATTGAAAACATGATTGGCCACGATCCTGCACCGGAAGAGGACGAAGGCAGCGATCTCAAGCTTGACACTGTTAAAAGCAATAACACAATTACTACATATTATAGTGAGGCTTTAAAAGTAATTAACGACTCAAAAACTTTTGAAAATGACGACTACAATGCATTTCAGCACCTCAAAAATTTAGAAGATCAGTCTAATTTTTTTAAGCAAAAAATACGAAATATGCCTCAACAGAGCATTTTAGAATTTGTAAATAAGTAAATTTGATACATAAGTATGTGCATGTGTACATATTTACTGATAATTCCAATAAATGTGTTAAAATTTCGTTGTAAAATCAGCGGAACCGCGTGAGTGTCCGCTTATGAGAGGTTTCACTGTACCACTCTTGGCTTGTTGTTGGCAAATTTTTATAAGATAATTTTTAAATTCCGTAATAAGTCCAAAAATATTAAAAATGTGTATAGGAACACTTAATGCCATTAGTCCTCCATTTGGAAAAAAATTAAAATACAGGGTGTCCCATTAAAAAGGGAGTTGTCTAGAAAAATTTATTTCCCTCAGAAATATTATTCTGAAGACGCCATAAATAAAATATTTTTCAAAATTGTCAAATCTCTATTGTTTTATAAAACCAGTTCCAACCTCAGTTAAGCACTTGCCATGAAAATATTTTTCAAATAGACTCAAGTTGCCATCCTGCCTTCGATGTTCAAGGTTTTCCAGGTTGTTTGTCAGATCATGGTCAACGATATAACGAGTGGCTCTTCTTTGAATGGAATCTAGCAATCTCAGGGTATGTTTAGGAGCAGAGATCCAAATATGCAAACAGCACTCCAGCGATGGTCGAATTTGGGCTTTGTAGAGCATCAAGAGTTGTTAGGGTGTATAGAGGTTCTTAGTTTGGAAAAGTATTCCAAGCTTCTGCAACTTTTTTCCATCAAATAAATTAATTAGAGCACCCATGCTGCATAAAAATTCGAAGTAATATTATCCGTCAATAAAAAAACCTGACTCAACCAGAGAACTACAAATATTCTGAGCCTAAACTTCAAATAATTTGTAGGTTATGAGTTACAGCTTATTTCAAATCCTAATTACGATCTCATAGCGTTTTTATGATTAAAAGTTTTAGTACGATCCCAAAAATTACTGAATCGATATTGAACTGAAGACGAACACTAACGAAGACAAACTTATCACGGTAAAAGCTCTTGTTTTCAATTCGGCATAAAATCGAACTTAGTCTTCATGAACACGTAGTTACATTTATTAGATGGTCAAGGCGCTATATACTTCCTACTAATATATATTTTGATGACTTGATGAGTCATACATAACCGCATAAGACTTGTACACTTTGCATCACTTGTAGAAATTTGTGTAAGCCATTTCATACGTTGCTCTTGACTCAATAAGATGCTCGGAAGCAAATTTGTTAATATAACTTTGGCAACTTCTCCAACATCGGAAGGTAGAGACTTGTGATTATGTAAATTAGCAAACTAGTGAACTAGCTATTTTTTTTTCTGCATTCATGATATAGCTAGAATGTGTAATAGTTAATAGAAAATTTTAAAAATAGACACAAAAATACAAGACATTATAGTATTTAATATTTTTATTCATCTAAGAAAAGTGATAAATTCTTAATTCTAAATATATGGTTACACTAACGTAACTTTTATTCACATGACATTGTATGCAAGTTTGTATGGAAAATGTATCCTCTGTGTAAAGTGCTAAAATATAACCAACCTTCCATGTATCTCTTTCCTGAGATCCGTTTAGGTAATAGTCCCGTTTCGTTATAATTTTACACGATCTTGTAGTTAAGTTAAGTTATAAGAACTTCAGTGGTCTGAATCTCCTTTACACTTTCGGATAGAGGCCCCTACTTACCGAACATTTTGTACACATTCAGATTAAATATTTTACTAAAATATAATAAAAATATATATAGTGCGGATTAGAATACTCCTTTAATGTCATTTAGGAATACTTTTGTTTAACGTTATATACAAGATGTTAGGTGTAATATTTTAAATATTCTAGGAATACTCTGTAACATTCATCCTTGGAATAATTACATTGAGTAAGTATATTATTATGATAAAATAATATTTTGATTATAATATGTTGCTGTTTTGCATTCCGATTTGATGATTATGCAAATGTTCCTTATGACATGTATAATAGTAGATTTATATTCCTGGATATTTATGGAAATAATTCAATATTCCAAATTGGTTATTCCTAGAATATTTATATATTATCCAGTGCTGCCTGGGTAGTAATAAATTGTCTAAATGTATGATTTTGGTTACAGTATAACGCAACTATTATTTCACGTGTCTTTGTAACCAGAAGAACAATAATGCTTAGAAAATGTATCCTTTCATTAGTGTAAAGAGGTAAAATATATCCAGTCTCTCATATATCTCTTTCTTTTGTTCATAATTTTAACTTGTAGGGAAGTTACGTTATAAGAACTTAAGGGACTTTTGTATTATTAAGGCTCTCGGATAAAGGCTCCTATATACCGAAAATTCTGTACACATATTTACCTTTTCTTCCTAAATTCTAATTTCCAACATTTTTAAAAATTGGTTCGTTTTAACATTCTTGTATATTCCAGTTTGTCAGTCTTTTAACCTTGAGGGTTTTAGATTATTTGTATCTTGAATATGAATACATAAAGCTACATTTATTTTAAAATATAATCTTTCTAGAAATTATTTTTTCTTCGTCACATAATATTGATTATACAGGTTAGAAAGTAATATTGCCTATTTTTACAAGCGTCCCCTATTTATTAGGAACAGAATGTTTAAACCAAACTAAAATATTATACAAATAAAAAAATCAGTTATTTTTATAAGGTTATGCAATACATTATTGTTCTCTACAAATTGGATATTATATAAAGACGAATTTTAAGTAAAATGTTATTATGACTATTATGAGTAACCAATAACAAACTAAATACAAATTGGAAATAAAGGTCTGTCTTTACCACCAAATAATTATTTGGTGGTAAAGACAGACCTTTATTTCTATTTACAATCTCGCCACAGAATATGGACTACTTCTTAAATCTTAAATACAAATTGTATTCATAAACTAATCGATGTGACGGATATTTGCAATTCGCCTTTATACAAAATCCCATTATAATTTGTAAAAGTTACACACCTAATAATATAGCATCTCAAAATAAAATACTACACGAAATTAAATTTGTCCACTATACCACTAATATTACCTAATGAATATATAACTAATTATTGAGTATCAGACTTTTATTTATCTTGTAGCACTACAATTTGACAAACTTCAAATTTACATGGTGTCCATTTTTTAATGTAATTGCAGGGTATCTCGGAACTAGTAAAGATAATACTTTTTTGTGAAACAAAAGATGCCGCAAACAGAATTGTTATAGCTCTCTTAGTTTTTCAGCTACTGGTTGTTTTCGAAAACGTTTGATTTTTGACCATCCCCTTTATTTCAGTTATCCTCTAACTTATCAAAAACTGTTCCTAAGAGAGGTTTTCAAGCAGAATTCAGTGGAGTTCTTAATTTTTTTCTGGGAATCTTACTATTCGAGATTTAAAGCAAACATGTGAATTTTTAAATGAGACACCCTGAATATTTTTCTCTTATTTGATATGACTATTTTCAAGCTCTTCAAAAATATATAATAGTTGATAGTTACTATTAACAATAAAGGCACAAATCGAATAATTTAGAAAATTCGGGTAGTTGGTTGAAACCATTGAAACAAACAAAAGAGTGCCATGACTGCTAGAATAAATATTATGCAAAAATACACTAAAATTACAATTACAACTGGGGATCCATATCTTGGATTATGTAGATTGATAATGCCTGTGCGGAGCTCATAAAATAGGATTCGTCAGACCATATTACTTTTGTGGCAAACTGCTTGTCGACAAATATTCGATTTAAATACAAATGTAAAAAATAAGTCGTCCCATAGCATTCCCAGTACGTAAATGGTGCACAATCTTTACTTCATACTTTCTTGAATAATTTTTTAGACACAATGTTTTATCACTCCGAGATATTTTTCTGTGACTTTGCACGAACTTCTTGTGCCTTTACAAAAGCCATAACGTTCATTTCGTCCCTTTCGCGATTCTCTTTAAGTATTATATATGATTTAGATCTAGCTTTGTAAAAGATCCACTATTAATTAATTTAATTTTTAAACTTAAAAATATTACTTTTCACTGGATATCTATGAAAGTCAGAACCCTATAAGTTGGATATTTAAATTATAAGATTCCAAGATTGTAAACTTACATACTTTCTTTGCACTCACTGTAATAATTGAGGTATGTCGTACTTTCCAATGTTTTTATATAAACTGTACCTACTGCATTCCGCCATTTTTTTAAACTCAAGTGAAATGGTGAAATGTATTTTAACAAAGCGTTATTTTTGTCTATATATTTTGAGAAATAATCAGGCGTAAAAAAGTCAGTTTTAACTGTAGCGGCATGGCGTGCGGTCCTTCGTTTCATATTAATATTTTATAAGTTATTAAATTCGTGAAAACATAACAAGAGAAAAGAAAAATGTCTCTAGGTTTATATAATACGTTTGAAGGAGTACAATTTCATTCTGACAAGCACAGCTACATACGTTTAAATATAATTATTAATTATAAATTAAATAATATAATTCTAAACTCCGTCAATGTCTGTAAACAGGAACAGGCGATAGTTTCTGGCCCAGAAATCCGCGCTGTATTAGACGTGTGTAGCCAAATTTACCAAAATAGATGATTAATTAATATTTCTTAAATATTATCTTCACCGCTTTGACAATTATAATTTGCAATGTAAGGGGGAAAATAAAGTAGATATATGTTACAGGGTGTATACATTATACAGAGATATGCATACGTCTAATTATTTTATGTAATATATTTGAATTCCATACAAATTAAGATTTTATGGAAATTCAAACAGAGTATTACGGCAATACTGTTGTGTTTTGGATCACATTCCATAAATTCCATTCGTAGCTGCAGACTCGTGCGTCAGACTATACTACCTTAATTTTCTAATTTTTTGGTTTGTGCGTTTGCCTTATTTCTTGTAATCTGACGACAAGACCAGATTTATGGCTTGTCATAGCTTTAGCGCCATCACTGCACACAGCAATGCATTTCCCGCAATCAATGTCATATTTACTTGTGCGTTTCACAAAAGTGTAGAATAAATATTCTCCGGTGGTATATATGGTCTCCAATGGGGAACAAAATAAAATATCTTCTTTAATGCCATTATTTGTCATATCTTACAAACGTAATAAATTGGGCACAAAAAGATACATCTGTGGATTCGTCCATTTGTACAAAGAAGTACGTGCATTTATTAAGATTCTCCACAACTTGTGTTTGAATATCTTCTGCCATATCACTAATTCTTCTTTGAATAGTATTACTTGACAGGGGAATTGTTTTAACTTTGCAACAAATAATAGTAACTCTCAACTGTTATATATTTGTGAAAAGATAAAAAAATAGCGCAATCAAATAAGAAAAAAATATAAATTAAATTTTTAATTTAAAATATAATGTTTGCTTTAAATCTTAAAAAGTACGACTCCCAGACAACAAGTAAGTACGTCACTGAATTCTGCTTAAAAACGCTCCCAAAAACAGCTTACAATTTTTTAATAAGTTAAAGGGTAACAGAAATACAGGGTGTGGTCAAAAAGAAACATTTTCGAAAACATCCTGTAGCTTAAAAACTAAGAAAGCTATGACAATTCTGTTTGCGGCGTCTTTTGTTTCACAAAAAAGTAGCAGAGTAATGTTCTTTTTTTTTTAAAACATCCATTATTTATCACTATATACATTACAACAATAACAATCATTCCGTGAACAGTGCCTAAAGCTTTGGCCTGGGGAATACTACTTTAAATTATTTATCAGTGTTGGTTGGATTTTATAATATACCTAGATTATGTTTTATTTGTTTTGTAAATAATTTGTAACTTTCTATGTTCCTAATATTTGCAGGTATTGGATTGTATGTCTTATTAGCCTGTATCACTGGGTTATTTAAACCTATGATTGTTCTTGCAGTTAGTTGATAAACATTGTCTTAAAATCTAGTGCAATAATTATTATAAATATTATTTGACATTTCAATTTTTATATTAAATTTTTATGTTTTATTTAGAATTTTGTATAACAATTTAGTTTGTTCTAATAATTGCAGTATTACGTCTAGTTTTGGAATCCTTAGTTCTCTATATAAAATCTCTGTATTGGTATGCATATCATATTTAAACAATACTTCTAAAATTTTGTTTTGAACAATTTGGATAGGGTCAAAATTTGTCTTGCCACATGTTCCCCATACCGGTAGCAGATATCGAAAGTAAGAGAGAAAGATGGCATTATACACACTATGTTGAGTTTTCTCTGAGCTGTAAGGTAATTTCGGCATCTATAATGTATTGGTATCATTACTGCTATCCCGTTAGAACTGTAAAAACCACAAGTCTTAATCTTTACTAGTTACCGAGCAATTACATCGAAAAATAGACACCCTGTACTTCAACAGCATAACACTGGCTGATAACAATCTATTGTAGTTAAAAATAAATGGTACATCTTTATTATAATGTCGTTATAATGACAGCTTGACAGACGTGGCTATTTTTTTTTTAATTAAAATATCTGATGAATAATTCCATCCTAAAAATTTAATGAGTTCTCTGACGCATGCTTTTGTTATTTATTAACAAACTTTGCAAATAAAAAGCTAAAATTTTGCCAAGCAAAAAAGATTTATTTTAAGTTACTAACAAATGCAGCTAGTTCGGCTTGATAACAAGGTGGTGTGGTGTTGAAAAAGTTCCATCATACTTTAAAAGAGTCAACTATAAGAAAACCTAACAATATTTTTGCGTAAATATCACACTTATTATCAGGTATGGTTGGAAAAAATATAGAAATAAAAATACGAAATTAATAATTAGTAACTGGTTAACTAAAAATAAGAAAAAGTAAGGATTTCTTTGTGACTTCAAGACCCATTTATACAAAATTAATATTATTTGTTCTTCACCTACGATATTTTGGCGGAAATGACTGTATGATCAAACTTTTTACCATAATTTAGGTCTAGCGGGTTATACAGTGAGCCAGTTTGCGGGGAGTTTACTAACGAGACGAGCGCGCTAAACCCTTTGTATTGTAAAACATGTAAGTACTACTTTATGCTGTTTTTTGTATTTAGCATTTTTTTTTCAATAAAAATCAATCCAAAATATTGTGCCATCAAAATTTGCATTCATTCATTTTCAAAATTCAACTTTTTTCTACAAAATTTTATTTTTGGATTAAGACAACATGACGTCTTTAATATCGCCATTTTAATTATTTTAAAATTAAATATAGCCTGATGCCTCTTTAGAACTAAAAACAATTGACTATGAAACAAGGCAATACTACATCGATTCGTTTTTCCGGACTCGATTTCTTTTGGTGTCTCGCTAACCAGTTGAATGTCTCAAATAAAAAACGATATTTTTAACATTTAAAATATACCAAATTGCGAAACACTATTGCCGCTCCGGTTGTGGTACCAGCGTCTTAAGTTTCTTGTACGACTCTTGCAAAAATTAAAAAAGGAAGGAAATATCAGAACATTTGTGACGTCACTGTGTCCAACAAAAACTAGACTTTTTTAAATATTACAAGGTTTCTCTCATCAACATGACTTCTCCTGCTAACAAGTAGTTTTATTTTCCTTGTTTATGAAACCAAACATACATGAATAAAAATAAAGATTTTATTGGTCACAACTTGTCATAAAGTCGGCTTCCACTTAACAAGGCGCGTTATGAATTTATCATAGAGAAACTTATATAGTGTTGTATTGCTCAAACCAAGGTTAAAACGGCATTATAAAGGTATCCGTAATATAAACGCGATAAACTTATTGGTTATTTATGAATCGGGGGGAGAAGCACATCTAATTTTTAGTGATTATCAAAATGTGTTGAAGAACACTCCCGTATTACATAATGTCGTGAATAAGCTCCCTAGTTTTGACAAATGTGTCATTTATTAAAAATATTATGACGAATATAAAGCTGGATTTATAAATTCGAAAAGTTGGCGAGGTTGAGGTTCAGTTGGTGTTGGAGTTCAATTTAAACTAAAGGGAACACTCAGTTCCATTTATACACTCGTTAATGTTGTTGATGTAAAGCTCATGTAAGGTTCGAAAACTTCCCGGGTAGTTCGAGATAACCAATTTTTATGCTCGGAAACCTCACAAACTTGATCATAACTTCAACCTCACCAACTTTTCGACTTTATAAATCCAGCTTTAATTGGTTTGCAGGTTTTTTGCATCCCCAGACGAAAGAAATGATTCTTAATTTAATAAATTATTTTAAAAATGAACAGGAGAAGGCTACTGAAACCGGCAAGTTATTAAATCCCAAATCTATTAAAGAGAAAGTCTCAGAAGCACTAAAACTAAGTTTAAGATCAAACAGAGGATTGTTCATGAAAGTAGTAGAAGTATACCAATGAAGAAAACGCAACGACGATCAAGAAAAACGAAGAGTGAAACTTTACAGGAAGGTAAAAAAAATGGATGTAAGGAATGTTATATACGACTTATATGCATCACAAGTTGATATAACGCTTTCAGTTTCGAAAAATGCTTTGAAGAAACGAGGTATTTTACATATAGGTCTCAGGTCATTGCCAGTGCTAATAAATAACTTGGAATTTCGTTATAGAAAGGACTGCAACAAAACATATTTGTGCGAACTATCAAGAGTTGCAAGCGAACGAGTCAAATTTTTGAAAAAATATGTTGAGAATTATCCATCAATGTTTAGAAAAGTAGTTTTTTTAGATGAAGCTTGGGTATTTTCGAATGGAAGTAGGTCTAAATCATGGCAAGACGACTCAGTGAAATCAGTTGTAAAACGAAAAGGAGGTTGTGGCTGGCTCATCGACTGGTTTTATAAATGAAGCGAGTTTAATTTTTTCCTCTAAATCAAAAAGCGCCGATTACCACGATAACATGAATTGTGAGTGTTTTGTAATGCCATAGAGCTAATTTGGGCAGGCGAAAAATCGTTCTATGAAAAAAGTGTTGGTAATGGTCTAAGTTTAGATAAGGTAGAAGAAGTATGGAAAAACTCCGTAGCACACATTACGGAGGACTACTGGAGGAAAGCTGTAGAACGTACAGAAAAAATTATCCTGGACTGGTGGAACAGAGAAAAAGTATTGGATGTTTAAGTGGAACCACTTATTATTTCAAATGCAGAAGATAGTAAAAGTACTACTGAAGATGAATTTGACGAATCAGAATTTAAAGAGTTTTGAAGCTGTGTTATTTTGTAAATTTTTTTTATTTTTCAACCTCTATTTTAAATTCTGTAATAACAGTTCAATTAGAAAAATGCCCCACATGAATTACTGGTCCATGGTGGCTTTAAAGTTAGTTTAGGTACTTCTTATATTTTATCTTGACTAGACTTGGAATTTTATTTTGCCTTTTCTTCATTGGGATACTTCTACTACTTTCATCTACAATCCTCTGTGTAGGACTTAAACGTAGTTTAAGAACTTACAAGACTTTCTGTGTAATAGATTGGGGATTTGATAACTCGCCGGTTTTGTAGCTTTTTCTTGTTAATTTTTGAAGTAATCTATTAAATTGGAAACATTTTTCTAGCCCGATTATACACGACAAAAATTTAGCCAATGTGTAATTTAATTAGAATTTTTTTCATATTTAATATATTATCTGCTGAAATAAACTAAAATTTGTTTAATTTATCTAACATTATATTTACTTTGTTTATTAAATTAAATTATTAAAAAGATATATTCAAAATTCATATTACATGCAACCTTTTGCAACAATACGAATGCACCTTTGTGACATTAATTTCATCATTATCCGTGACGAGTTTAAATTTTGCCGTAAAAAAAATTGCAACTGAAAAGTTTTCGTGTGTTTTGGGACTAACGTGAATTTCTGAAATTGGTGGAAAAAAGGAAATATCTTTAGAAAGATAAAATTGAAATAAATTTTTATTTGCTTACTGCTACCTAGTTTACTGTGTCGTGTATATAGTATTTTATATATTTTTTGTGTTTGTGACTTGTCTAAACATATTTTATTGTATGTATATGTAACAATAAATTATTTGTATTTGCAATAATATATACATCAGTTTAGTTGAGATAAATGTACACAAAAACATTCAAAATTATATAAAATGTAAAATGCAGTCCACTTCTGATGTTTTAATTTTTCTCTATTAAACAACCACCCCTATTCACCGACCAACATTTCATTCCCGAGGGTGGTCGCTAGTCAGATGTTTTACTGTATACATATTGTTTATCTAATTTTCTATCATCATTTTAGTTATTAAATTTTTTAAATATCAAATTATTGTGTCGACCGTGTGCAACAATACGAACGCACCCCTGAGAAATTAATTTTGGAACGAGACACGTCACCCGTCATTTTTATTATGACTAATAGTTTCAAATTAATTGTTAACCTATTAACATTCAATTTTATGTAAAATCAGCTGTCCATATACTGCCATATTGCTATTTATATTTTGAAACATTTTTGAAACCTCTGATTCTACTGATTTGATTCAGAGATCATAATAATATGCGCCTAGTTAAGTGGAAATTTAATGAATAATATAATTACCTACCTACTTTTAAAAAATAAAATTTGTTTTATAAACTGGTGGCATTGTTAAACTTTTGTGTTTCATTTTAGTCATTAGGAAACCTAAATAGAAAATGTATGTTCTTTTATTCTGTCTAATCATGAAGAAATATTGTTTTTTGTAATCTATTGGCATGAAGCGCTTTTATTACTTATATGTATAACTTTCTCAAAGCGAGTGGTAACTGGCTCTTTCCTTACATAATATGTACGGCTCTGTCAAAGCGATAATAGTATATAAACACAACCTTAAATTAAAATAGCATTGCGATTAAGAAGTACATTATATGAAGTACTTATTGTAGTTACTCTAAAACAATTTAAACAATGTAGTGAGCAAAAATAGTAGGTAATGACAACAAAAACTGTACAACATTTACTTTCAAGCACTGAACAACAGGTTTCGATTGTGTATTTAGGTATATGCCAATACTTGGAATCAAATGTTAGGATGACTTCATCAAAGTGGCTCTTTTAAAACATGGCGCTTTCATGCCCACCCTCCCCAAATAGCAAGCGAATTTAATACCTAGACTTTTACCCCGTTTGTTTACGAACAAAAGTTTCATATCTATTGCTAACTTTTAACTTATAATGTCAAAAGCTTAAGATGTGTATGAGTAAGCATCATACAAATGTTTATTTTTTTTTATTGTCCCGCTAGTACCATAACATAAAAGACTTTTTTCAGTGATAAGAAGATATGGAGTTTTCTTCTTGCATATCAATTTACTTTATTACATTCTAATTATTACTATAGGCGTCTAAATAATTATAGAGAGTTAACTGCCTAAAAAAATGTCGGTATTACAAACCCATAAAAAACTTTATGAGGAGCCCTGTATAAGACACTTTTGTGATTTGCATAATATGAACCTCATAGGTAAAAAATATACTCCGTTCGCAATAACTAAACTTGCTTTCTCTAACGTAATCACATATCCATTGTAAAAATTCAGTAAATTGTGACAAAATTATTTGTCGGATTATATAAAACTGTGCAAAATCAGTTGAGCGTCAAACTGGACAATACATTCAAATGGTTTTATGTTCGAGGTTCTCTATCCTCTTGAGATTTTCGATCACCGCATTGTGTTCGTCAAGCAATTTCCAGAATTCGTGCTTCCTGTGTTCGGCCTCTTCCTGTAACATTGAAAGCATTCGATAAGTGACAAATAAACATTTTAGATTTAGCAGGTTTTTTTATATTGTATAAAAGTTTTCTAGAGCTAATAAAGATATAGATACCTAAATCACACGATAGCTTATAAAAGTTGGATAAAAATTATCCTACGCTTAATTTTATTAAGGGGTTACGCACTTCCAGCTGCAGAAGATGTTAATAATTTGAGAATATTTTTATAAATGTTCAAATAAAACCAATAAATGAAAGAAATATTTATTGTGAATTGAATAAAAAAATAATGATGATACTTATGTACCTTTTTATCAAAATAAATAATTTTTAAAAAACACTTTAATCTATGCGTTAAAAAATTATTTTAATAAGTATTAATAATATTTTTTCATTATTACAGGGATCTCGTAAACCATCGGACATACAGAGATAATTAAATTAGAAAAAAGTTGCGCAAAACTGAACCCTGAAACGTCAAGTTCTCAAATTTTAAAAATTCCGAATATTTCCGAAGATATTCAGGAAAACCCGAATTTTTGCGATATTGTTTCTATTGTTATTTGATTCTATTTAATGAAATAAAATATGTCAAATTATATTTTGTCCACGACTACTATATAACATGATCATTATACATGTGTTTCCTTAATAATCATAATATCCAATATACACTAGTGTATAATATTCATTATACGCGGGTGTATAATGAAATCGTATGATTTCAATAGGATTTTGTACGTACACTGCGCGTCATATAAAACTGGTACACTTTGATTTTATCAATGTAAATCAGGTTTTATAATATTCGCTATCAATCATGCTTTGCATAAGAATGACACCTAATACACCTGTCACTATGACAAATAATAGGATATTATGTCAAAAATTTCCATTTTACGCTATAGCGATGCCAAGGCAGTTGAGTAATTTCGAAGAGTTGCAAATAATTTCCAAAATAGAGGCTGGTTGGTCTGTAAGAATACTGACCGAAGAATATAATAGAAGCAAAACTACTATCCAGAATTTAAAAGAAAGATGGGATAATGAACAAACTGTTGAAAGAAGAAGAGGGACAGGAAGATCGTGTATAACTAACGAACAGCAAGATGCAAATTTAGTTAATTTTGTAAGAGACCATCCTTTTGATTGTGCAAGAAAAGCTAAAGTTGAAACAAATTTCCCCGCTTCTGTCACAACTGCGTTAAGAAGGATTCGAAAAACGGAATTAAAAAATTGTGCAGCGGCAAAAAAATATATTATCTTCCCAAGAAAAAAAACAAGGTAGAATTATTTTTGCTCATAATTACCTGTTAAATGATGTAGTAAATTTTAGGGGGAGAGTTATATTCTCTAACGAGAAAGTGTTTCAATCGTATCATGATGGTCATATTCGAGTATATAGACCACCTCGGTCCAGATACGAAGAAAAGTATATTTCTCTAAGCGATAATTCGGGAAGATTTTCAGTGAACGTTTGGGCTTGAATGTACAGAGGGGGATTAGAAGTATGTTGGGACATTGACGGAAGATTGAATGCGAGGAAATATATAGATATTTTAGATAATGTAATGTTGCCTTCAGTCAGGAAGGTTTTTCCGAACAACAATTTTATTTTTCAACAAGATAATTGTTCAGTTCACACTGCTAACACTGTGTGAGGAATTATTTTTATGAACACAATATTCAAGTTCTTCCTTGGCAATCAAAGAGTCCGGATCTTAATCCTATAGAAAATATTTGGGGAATTATGGTAAAAAAAATTCGAAAATTAAATATCGTTCCGCAAAATAGGCAACAGCTGTGGACTCTTATTGAGGATGTTTGGGAAAACCTGTCCGAAGATCCAAATTTAGCATTAAATTTAATAAATTCTGTGCCAATAAGGTTACAAAAAGTGTTAGATAATAATGGAGCTATGACTAGTTATTAACTTAAAATAATGTATAATTTTACTTAGCAGATGAATTTTTTCAAAATTAAACCGATTTAATTATCTTTTCTATAGTGAAGTTTATTTATTTACTCAGAAGGTTAAAGGAATTTTCGAATAGCTGACAGTACTGTTTCTTAAAGCCATAACCAACAAAATTCATTGTTATACAAACATCATAAACGACCAATTTACAAAGCTTAAAAAAGCTAATTTTTAGCCTACAACAGTTGTACCAGTTTTATATGATGCGCAGTGTACAATAAAAAAACAGAGCATGCCATTTGCGATCATTTTCAATGCCCTATTTTGGATTACCTGAAACTTATTTAGCTTTGCTCTGCTTATGTTACACCATGATGACGCACCATAAGTAAGAACCGGCCTGACCAAGACCTTGTAGAGGTTTACCCATTAGTGCATAAGGTTATAAATGTTTAAATGAACAATTTTTTTTTATTACACATGCATATTGGGTGGAGTGTAATTAAGTTTTCTTAATAAAATTTTTTGAAATTTTTATTATTAAAAAAAATACAGGATGTTCGTTTTATCGAACATTATACATGAGAGAACATACACAAATTTTTAATTACATAAAACTATATACTTTATAATCATGTTTTTATTTCAATAATTTTAGTGTTCCAATTTTCTATTTAATATAATATATTGCTTTGATTGGGTACTGGTAATTAATATTTGTTCACTTATTTTTCTGAGATATTGTATAGCTATTTATAGCCCATAGTAACTATACTATAGTAAATTATACCTAATGACCTACCAATATTTTTTTAATTGATGCATCTGAGTACGATCTCGTATAAATCCTAGGTGCTGTTACAGTCGATGAATTACACTGCATCTGCTTTAGTTCTTTGCTATTTGTCTCCTTGCAGGAATCAAAGTCGTCAATTATGATGCTGTAAGAAAGAAGAAAAAATGTTATAATGAGTGAATTATCCTAAGCTTGTTTCTGTCGAAAGAAAATGCCGTATTAATATTACATATATAATTTATTTTAAAATATACAAGCACCGTATTAACCACCACTGCTTTATTTCTTTTGGGTTTTAATTAAGGAAGTTACTAATGTGTGTATGTATATAGTTTAATACAGCTTTTATTACAGCAGGAAATGTGAAAAGGCAACAAGCTCTTTAGTTGGTTAAAATTCCTAGATAGAAATTTTACAATTTACTTAATAATATAATATATCAGAATATCGTACTTGAATTAGTAAATTAAAAGGAGAAGAGGTGGTAGGGTGCATGGAAAAATTGCTGTTCTTAATAATAATTGTATTGTTTAGATTACAAATCAAGTTAAACTAACATTTTATTCAGTCTTTGTCCCACAATATTCAGTAATTTATTAAAGTAGCGCTGGACGTTATTAAATACTAGATATAAAATTTGTTGGCTAGAATCAATTTCAAAGTACACCTATCAGCCTATCGCTGCAAGAAAAAGAGCAACTCATAGATCCTTCTAGCGTAAAAAAATCATTAACACCCTGTATACTTTTACTTTTTCTGAGTGCCGTCAGAAAGACCTTTCCAACGATTTTGCTTAAACTAATTTTAATAAACTCTTAAAGTTATTAAGCCAAATTAAATTAAAGTCCATTTACTTTCAAAATAGACACGATGTAAACATCGCCGCGTGACAAAATAGGAGAGGACATTGGCGAGCGTTTCAGTCTTCAGATGTTAGCAGGTGCATGTCAAGGATATTTTTGATAGAATCAGAATCAGCTTACCCTGCTGTTATTGTTATATTTTTAGGTTTATCGTCTAATTTACTTAATTGTTTTGGAAGTAAAGGTCTCCTTCTATTCACTTTTAGGTTCTATATTTTACAATATATTATAATGTCACAGCCCTGAAATTTGAACTCTCATTTACCAATTATTATTAAGTGCGGCCTGTTAAACTTTTGCGCCGATGATATTAGCATGTTTTGGTGGTGTCTATCTTGAAAGTAAATCGAGAATAGAGGCTTTTATTTAATTGACTAAACTGTTCACTATTCACTTGCTGACAATATCCTAACCTACACCACCTAAATTGTGTAATATTTTAACTAACTAGTTCAGGAGTTTTTTATTACAGTCCAGTCCAGTCTAATCAATCTGTGTAGTTTTTCTTTAGGACTTCTTGAGATATTTGGGTGTGAAAGAATATTCCACACATATATTTTGTAACCATGTAACGGTACTGTATTAATAAGTGGAAATTTAAAGAATAACGGTGAAAATTTCCCTTGTGCAAATTTAATTAAAAATTTTTCACGAAAATTTTAGAAAATTAATAAGTGGAAGTTTTTGGAAATATCCCTGAGAAACTTCCAGAATTGTTATTTCCTGGCATTGACGGGTTTGTAACAACGAAAACGTATCACCTTTCAAAATTTTAAAATGGACATAACGTGCTTGAGGTTAGTTAATAACTCATTCTTTCAACTTCCTCACAACTTAATAAACTTCTTTAAACTCGGAAAATTTCAAATTTCAAAATTAATTTTCAAATCAAATTATAATTCAAAATCAAAATAACATAAAATACTTCTGGAAATTTCAGAAAAATTTATTCTTCAGCCAAATTTTGTGTACAAAAGAATTCGTGCTTAACACTTAAGAAAAAAACCCTCACCCTACGGGTTCGGGATTTTTTCAGAGAGTATGTTCTCACGATTTTGTTAAAAAATTGGCTTCAGACAAAATATTCAAAAATTTCCGGAAATATTTTAGGCACTAGTTAGTGGTTATATTTCTCCTGGAAATTTTTTCCGTTATCATGGCAACTTAAAACATCATTTTGCAACACCAAAAGATTTGAGTTATTTATTGTCAAAATTAGAAGTTGTAAGTACTTATGTCTTGTATTGCGATTATAAGGTAGGTATGCTATCTTTTATTTATTTATTATTTTTTATGCTAATTTTTCTTTCCTTTAAATAGTTTCGTTATGTATTTTATTTTGTTGCTTTTTTATTTTATTTTCTGCTTTTTTATTTTTTTTTCTGCTTTTTTATTTTTTTTCTGCTTTTTTTTAAACCTTCCATAATAAAAAATTTAAAAGCAACATAAAATAAGAATTTTTATTCGAGAAATATTCTCGCTAAATACCGCTCGTGCTTTCAAATTAACCAAATAATTTTTCATTCAAGCGTGTTTTATGTACCTACCAATTTCACTCGTCCTAGCTGACTTGTAAAATTATAGAAAGAACGCTTTCATAAAAAAATTATCGGTAAGTTTAAAGCATGTATTATCTCCGAAAATATTGATACAATTCTGGCACGTCATCCAGGCAAGCAAAACAAGACATTTCAATAATTTTTTCTAAAAACTTTATAGACACTCTTTCCTCCTACCTATAGCTAAACTTACACAGATTGGTCATGCCGGGGATGCATGACTTAGTTGAAAATAGGAAATCCCATATAAATTTTCAAGTGGCTAAATATTGGCTCCCCTGTACAGGGTGGTCCCCTATAATGTCACCCCCCTTTAACTTTTTTATTTTAACTGTCCCAAAAAATTTAAAAGTATGTTTATGTAGGTACTGAAAGATACTATTTTTTTACCTATAAAGAAAATTTGAAAAATGATCAGTATACAAGGAAACACGAAAAGTGTATTTTTTTTAAATAGATCACCCTATATATAAATTTATTTTTCGACTCCTTGTAAAGTTCTAAATATAATTTATATATCATACAAGATACCTAAATTCAACCGTTTCTGTAATATTCGCATTTGAAACATTATTTACTAATAAAATATCATAATAATAAAGAATTTTATTAAACAACTGCCAGATTAAGAAATGTAACAACAACAGTAACAAAAACAATTTCAATGGGTTATTAAACATAAAGATGCTCTACCGGGCCTCCATTTTCTTCAACACACCGTATAAGTGTTCTTCGAAGTTTCTCTAATGCATCTGTTGTGAATGCTGGGTTATTTTCATTTAAATTATTTATTTCATTCGTTATTATATCTTTAAGATGATTGAGGTTTTCAATTTGATGGCTGTATATACGGTTTTTTATATATCCCCAAAGAAACGCATCCATAGGTGTCAAATCGGGGCTGTTCGCTGGCCATTTAATTGACGCATTTCTTCCAATCCATTTAGGTGATTAAGCACATCACGAATATTGTGAGGGTGTGCCCCATCCTGTTGAAAAATGATATTTTGTAACATATTCAAAGTCAAATCGTCTAAATATTTTTCTAACTCGTTTTCCAAGAAATCTAGATAGCGGGGTCCATTTAAAACAGTATCAAAAAAATACGGACCAATAACTCGATCGCCCGGAATGCCACACCACACATTTACGGATTGTCGCCCTTGGAACTTAAATTCCCTATAAGAATGTGGATTTTCTCTTGCCCATTGCCTGGTATTTTTTCGATTAAACAGGCTACTCGTAGAGAAGGTAGACTCGTCAGTCCATAAAACTATTTTCAAAAAATTGTTGTTTATGTTAATTCTATCTAGAATAAGTTGGCAAAATGTGACCCGATTATCTTTTTGCATTTGGGTAAGCTTTGTAGTGGGTTTAATCTTATATGGCTTTAAATCCCATTTTCTAAGCGTTTTCTGAACATTATCTTCTGTTTCTTGTAATGCTTTTGAAATGTTTCTTGTGGAATTATTTGGATTATCTTCTATGGCTAGCAAAATATTTAATTCTGCATTTTAATCTCCGTTCATAGTTCTTTTTTTTCTTTTTAAATTTAAAGTTTCTTGAAACTTACTATATATAAATGTGAACGTTCTTCGACTTGGGACATGCATACCGGGATTATCTTCTATCATATTTCTAATGGCAGCGCGACAATTTAAATTATTTTTAATATAATAAGTTAAAATAATTTGTCTTTCTCTGTCTGAGTACGGCATTTTTACTTACTTAACAAGACAACTACAAGAATATTGACAGAATGTCACTATGGATATTTATTTTCAACAAACATTTTGTTATCCTAAGGCTTCTTGATTTGTAACAGTTGTTTTAAAAAATATTTGATGATAATGTTTCAAATGCGAATATTTCAGAAACGGTTTAATTTAGGTATCTGGTATGATATATCAATTATGTTTAGAACTTTACAAGGAGTCAAAAAATAAAATCATATATAGGGTGATCCATTTAAAAAAAATACACTTTTTGTGTTTCCTTGTATACTGATAATTTTTCAAATTATCTTTATACGTAAAAAAATAGTACCTTTCAGTACCTACATAACCATACTTTTAAATTTTTTGGGACACTAAAAATAAAAAAGTTAAAGGGGGGCGACATTATAGGGGATCACCCTTTACATTTTAGAGAGAAATCGTATTACAATTTTTTAAAAAGGCCGATAGAATAAACCCACGTGCCAAGCTTGAATAAATTTTCATGAGACAATCCAAACTTATTCAACTAAATGTGACGGCACGGTTATGAAATTTTCATAGTTTAGGTAATAAGTACAGCAAACACCAGCAAATTATTATTCGGCATTGACAAAACGAAAAATAGCGTCGGTTACAATATTTTCATTGAAGGCGCTTTAATTATATCTAAATATGAGCTATTCCATTAAGGAAAAAGTAAGTATGATTAAGTGATATTATACGGGAAACACTTTAAAGGCAGTGTCTAAAATGTTTTCAATAGTAATATGTTAAGTGCATGTAAAATTGCTGAAAATCATGCATGAAGGTTTGTTGCCCTAGAAACAGCTTGGTAAATAACAGTAAAAATGCATTCAAGCTGTTTCTTTAGGGCAACAAATCTGAGTGCATGATTATCAAGCCATTTTACATGCACGAAATATATTTTTTAGACTATTTCCTGAATGAAAAACTTTTGATCTTTTTGTGTTGTCTGACACGCTTTTCCCGATATTTTCAGATATGTCGTTCAAGGAAAATGCTCCGAAACGAATCATTTTGATAAATTGACGCGAAATTGTCAAAGCAGAAATTTCAACTTGTTGTGACAGTGACGGTTATTCTCGTAGGTAACCAACAATGAAAAACCAGAAGAGTGCAATTTTCAGCTCAATCGCGACCGAGGGCTGATTTTCACCGAAAATCAAGTGAAAAGCGCATTGTAGTTACAGTATATGAGGGAAATAGTCAGTTCAATTCCCTGATAAGCCTATCCCTATTATTAGTAACTTCTAGAGTTCAGAGGCACTATAATAAGAAACTGTAGAATGTCAATAGAGCTAAAGAAAGGGATAATAAAGACCTTGATATTTTACTGCACGTGAAGGAAAATAAAATGATTAGCACGATGATTCTTGGTCAAGCCGTAGGAAAACATCAAACCACAGTGTTGTGCCCTTTAAGAAAACATAACTATTTTGCTTATAAGTATGAAAAACATCCAGAGCTCTGGCAAGGTGATGAAGAATGGATAATGGTATTCTGTTTTGAGGCAATGAAAAGAGAAAATAATAGTAGGAATTATTTGAGAAATATTTGTTTTACCGATTAATGTACATTTACCGTCAATAACGATCCAAATGTTTAAAATTGCCGGTACTGGAGTCAAGAAAATGAACATCGTCGTGTTCATTCTTGGACGCAATATCCACAGAAAATAATTGTTTGGGCGGGATTTGTAGGACATCACATTATTGGACCATTTTTTATGGAAGGCAGCCTCACAGCAGTAACCTATTTGGACTTACTACAAAATCGAATTGAACCCGCCCTAGAAGAAGTTGTACGCAAAAATCAGGAGATATATCAAATGGATGGTTGTCCTGCCGATAATTCTCTCATGGTTAGGGAATACTTGCAAAATATTTTTAACGGAAATATTATTGGTCAACCAGGTCTCGTGACCTTTCGCCCAAACGATTTATTTCTGTGGAGGCCACTTAAAAAATTTTATTTATAAAGATGTAAAATATGAAAATCTAGACCAGTTAAAAAACTGTATTTCGTCAGAATTTGACAGAATTTCTCAATATCAAATCAGTAATGTTAGTAATGAATGTTATGATCGGCTAGGGTATGTTTAGCTGTTAATGGAGGGTTGTTTGAACATTTAATTAATTAATTTTTGTTAAAATTTATAGTCTAGGTATATTATTTTAAATTAAAGGTTTATTAAGAAAAACATAATAGTGTCTTTTATTTTGGATGTATGATTGCCGGATTGTTGAAACGGAAATGTGTTTTTAATGTGAAATAATCTTTATTTGTTATGTCCATAGAAATTATTTGCTGGTGTTTGCTATGAAAATCTGTTAATTTTTCGATCACATTTAATTGACTAAGTTAGGATTGGCCCATTAAACTTTATTTAAAATTGATACATGGATTTACCATATCGGTCTCTTTAAAAAATTATAATACAATTTTTCTCTAAGATGTACAGGGGAGTCAATATTTAGCCACTTCAAAATTTACATAGGATTTCCTATGTTCAACTAATGAAAAAGTTCAGCATGAAAATAAATTGTCTTTACTCAGAATCAAAGAAGTATGTAGGTTTATCTAAAAGCTTTGAAAAAAATATTTCCACTTTTGTTTTTCTTGTGGTATGCAATTTGCCAAATAGCCAAATATACGTAAATATTTTCCTTTAAATGCGATTATCTGGATATCTGTATAGATAATAATTTTTCACTCTCTGATTGACAAGACATAAATATGCAGCGTACAGGATATTCAATTACAAAAACATTGGGGAGATCTGCCGCAGGTTTACGTTTAGGTTAGTTTACGTTAAAATAATTCGGGATATACCTCTTATTAATTTACTTACATTATAACTTTAATAAGAAAACTTTTTATATTTCGGGTATGCTTCGAGATATCCACTAAATAACCAAACTATACACTGTGTTCAAAAAGTCCCGGACCGGTCAATTATTTAGAAAATGGCGCACAATATAAAAAAACTTTCGGTATAAAAGTTGTAGGCCTTAAAAAAATCTATAAAACTGGAACACCTGTAGTTATACAGGGTGCCTCAAACAGTCATGGTAAACAAAACTTTCATTTTTTTACACAGAATGCTCTATATCTTATAATACTTTTGGATTCTACATAAAATATCAATTATTTTTTAATAAGCACACTATAAGTCTAAACTTAATAGTTTCTGAAATATCGACTTTCGAAAAATTACATTTTTGAACTTTGACAGCTTCTAGCTCTCTAACGGTATATCTTAGAGCAAAACGTGTAAACTTCTGGTTGAACCGGAAGTACTATATTTCTGGCTTTTGAGCTACATCCAGTTTAACCGGAAGTTGACACTTTTAGAACATGCCGTTTTACTCTAAGACGTACCGTTAGAGAGCTAGAAGCTGTCAAAGTTCAAAAATGTAATTTTTCGAAAGTCGATATTTCAGAAACTATTAAGTTTAGACTTATAGTGTGCTTATTAAAAAAAATAATTGATATTTTATGTAGAATCCAAAAGTATTATAAGATATAGGGTATTCTATTTAAAAAAATTAAAGTTTTGTTTACCATGACTGTTTGAGGCACCCTGTATAATTACAGGTGTCCTAGTTTTATAGATTTTTTTAAGGCCCACAACTTTTATACCGGATATTTTTTTTATATTGTGCGCCATTTTCAAAATAATTGACCGGTCCGGGACTTTTTGAACACAGTGTATAACTAGTAAAAATAACCATTTTGGTATATTTTGCTTTGCAAATTTGATAATTGCGTTTTTTTTTAACCATGCATCTATTTTTATGAGAATATTTTGGGCCTACCTAATTAAATATTCATTGAATAATTATACGGATCAATTCGGTCCCCACTGCCAAATAAACCCACACGTAAAGTAATTTTATTCTATAGTAATTTTCATTCAGTAGAAATAAAATGTATCCAATATAAGTGAGTTTTTGTAAGTATTTAGCGGGAGAATTTAAACATAAAATTTTAAGTTTTTACGATTTCATACTTTTACATAAGGTCCATATATCCTTTACATTTTAAAATGTAAAAGTATTGACACGGTTTATTTTCCTTTGGGGAAATTTGTGTGAATTCTTCAACTTTTATATAGAGACATAATGTAGATACCTAATTATTTGCATTCAGTGGATAAAATAAATGAATTGATATCGTATGCATTGGAAAGCTTTAGTACTTTAAATTTGTTTCAATATTAAACATTCATTATTTGCATGAATAATTATTATTTCCTTTATATCAAAATAATATTTTTATTGCCTTAACTACAAATAAATTAAATTTATAAACAATTTTTTTATCAATGTGATATAAGTCTGAGAGATGACGCTCCTCTATCAGGTACAGTATATACAGGATGAATCGGGAGAAACGGACCAAACTCCAGCAGTGTATATAGCGTAACTTATTTATTTATTTATTCTAAGGAATACACAAACGTGACAAATCCAGGAACGGCATTCGCTAACAGTAATTATAATATTATGTGACAATATTTTTAACATTGGAAGAAACTACAAAAAACCCAATTAATACTAATTAATGTAACATATTTAGAATGTTAGGTTAAGTGGTGTATATAGAACCTTCTTAGTGTACCATTAAGGGTACCTGGAAAAGTGAAAGTTATATCAAGGTTAGTTAACTTTGACATTGTGTTATATGATTTGTAACAGCAGTTTGACAGCGAATTTGAGTGGTACTTGGTTGAATGTCAAAGAAATACTTATTTCTGGTATTATGTGAAGGAGTGTTTATACAAATTAGGTTAGTAATTGAAGTTGAGTCAATCATGTTATTTAAGATTTTGAACGCAAATTTTATATCGTACATTTGTCCTACATGTCCTAATGATAAAACCAAGAGATTTTCTAGCTTTTGTGGTAATATACTGTATATGATGATCAAATAACATCTTGCAGTCAAAAAATATTCCTATGTCTTTTATAATGGAGACCCTTTCAAAGGTATGTGTCGTTAATGGTATAACTTGACAATATTTTATTACGGTTTCTTAAAAATGTTATGGTGTGACATTTTTTTATATTGAGATAGAGTCAGTTACGTTTACAATAAGTAAAAATATTATTAAGGCAATGTTGAATGAGCAATGTATCTGATAGATCTGTAATTCAATGGAAAGTTTTCAAGTCATCTGCATATATTAGAAAATTTGAAAATTTAAAACAATTTGTAATGTCATTGATGTATAAGTTAAATAAAATGGGTCCCAGGTGAGACCCTTGAGGCACCCCGGAGCTTATTTGACTAAAAGAACGCTTCTTCATAAAGCCATGTTGTTCTAGGTTTATAATATTTTTGTAGTCTATATGGGACATTCTTTTACAAATCGAACACCTTTTTGACTTTACAATTTTGATTGGTCCCAAAAATTTTTTTTAGAATCTATACTAAAAATAAACAGACACGTAGGTATACGAGGTTTTTGTTCAAAAAATTTTTTTCTCGAAAATATGACCATTGTGAATTTCAATGCTTTATCCAATTCTGTTACATGCTAAATTCATTATCTCGGGTTCTACAGATGATATCGGTTAAATTTTTTTTTATTTAAAAGGTAATAATATCAGCCCTCAGTCACGTGAATGTCGTACCATCAACTTAAGTACCTTTAAAATAATAACAATTTAATTGTTTAAATGATATTATCATAATGTTAACCACAACGAAATCGATTGAAAAAATTACTATGTATTTGTTATGTTTTTAGCTATAAAAGCCTTTTTTCAGAAAGATGGGGCCGTTACTGGTTTAAGAGTGAGAAAATAATTTCAACTGCGCTTCACGTAATGCGGGCAGCCCGCTCAAGTACTGAGCGCATAAAGATTTATTAGAGTCACTGTCACGTTGGCGTAAATTTTGTCCCTCGAAATCATGATTTATGTGTGTTTTAACTGATAAAAAAACTTAGTCAAGTTTATGTGTTGGATATAAACATTTGTTCAGCGATTGTTTAAATTTTAATAAACGTTCCCGTGCGATTCAACCTGAAAACGTAAAAAGGGTAACTTCAAAAATTATGAAACGGAGTAATTTTTATGTACTCATTCATACGTTTATTCCACTGTTTTACGCCTGTACAATAATATTTTATACAAACGAAGTACGCACCATTAATATAAATACAATCAAATCTAGGGGAATAAATCCTATAAATCCTGTATCGAGAGGTAACTTATTTCTAAAACCATATATAATAGTAAGACTCTGCTAATTGATACCGATCAAGAAAAATGAATAAATTCAAGCAAAAAAATATATATTAAAATTTTTTCGAATTTAAATACAAATAAATATTATAATTAATTCATGAATTTCGTTTACTGAAATTAAATGTAGTGATAAGTACCTGATCGTCTGTTTTGGCTTCATTTTTTATTTCAATGTTCTGACGCAATTCCGGCAATTTTTTACGGCACGTGTCACAAATTCTCTGCTCAAGAGACTCTTCTGTTACGGGCTTATTTAATGCCAATAAATATTCTCTTCGTACTTTCCTGAGACTTTTTATGTTTTGAGTTTTCGCATGAGGAGATAAACCAAAAGGATTAAAACATCTATCCTTTCGAATTTTCGGTAGTACCGATGATAGTGGTGGTTGTGACATTTTCTTACGTGTAAATTTCCCTAACTTGATTTTTCTTACTCACTTTTAGAAATAAAAAAAGCCGAAAAGGAAGATGTGCGCTCGTACTACGTTTTCCGAAGTGAACTGCGTAAGCAGTTCGAGACTGAATGTTCAGACACGCTCCAACACGATTCAACTCGTCGCGCGCTGCCCGCGCTACGTGAAGCGCAGTTGAAATTATTTTCTCACTCTTAAACTAGTAACGGCCCCATCTTTCTGAAAAAAGGCTTTTGTAGCTAAAAACATTACGAATACGATAGTAATTTTTTCAATCGATTTCGTTGTGGTTAACATTATGATAATATTATTTAAACAATAAAATTGTTATTATATTAAAGGTACTCAAGTTGAAGGTACAACATTCACGTGACTTGAGGGCTGATATTATTACCTTTTAAATAAAAAAAAATTGTAACGATATCATCAGTAGAACCAGAGATAATGAATTTAACATGTACCAGAATGGAATAAAGCATTAAAATTCACAATGGACGTATTTCCGAAAAAAAATTTTTTTGAACAAAAACCTCGTATACGTGTCTGTTTATATACAATAAGAACTTCGTAAAAAAAATTTAAGGAGATTTGAAGAGGTAAAAATTTTTTTTGGTCCAAATCCGTACAATTTGTAAAAGAATGTCCCATATATAGGTAGTCACATATTTTTAACTCAAAGAGTTTAGCTATAATACATAATTTAGATATGGGACAATAATAGTTTTCACAAGAAATTTGTTGCCAGTTTTTAATATTCGGACCATTAAAGCTGATGTCTAAATTTTGGGAACATGACCTTCATTTAAGGAGTAATAACAAATAAAAAAAATTTCATACAGTAACTTTTTCTTAATCGTAGCGTTCTATTAATAGGTGTTCCAAAATATTGCCATTGATCTCTAAACATTTTTTGCTTCATCTATGGAAAGCGCCTGTTAGGTTAGGCTAGAGTGGTAGACTTCTGGTCTGTCCAGACAGTCTCACTTAGTCCTATAAGGACCGTTGTGATACCACACATGTGCTGCGGAACCTATCAGCATCAGCTCCCTGATGGCTAGTACGAAGAGCGCCTGTTGCTCTCCCAATTGTTTCATGTCTTTCTTATTTATCTTATTTAACATTGGTTGCAGTATTTCTAATACGTCAAATTAGTGCATCCTAAGTGTCCACTTCATTTTTACACCAGCTTTATAAACAATAATCTAGTGCTGTTAGGTCTGGAGATCTTGGAGGAAAATTAATAGGACTACGGCGACCAATCCAACGCCCTGGAAATCTTCCGTCCAAATGTTGCTTGACCTGACGAGCAAAATTTGCAAGAGCTCCATCATGTTGATAGTACATTTGCATTCTGATGTTTACAAGAACATCCTTTAGTACTCCTTCTAATTCATTTTGTAAAAAAACTAAAGTAATGGTCTCCTTCGAAGCGGTTCTCCAAAATGAGAGGGCCAATAACTTATGTTGAGAATTACTTTCGATTGTTGCATGGGAATACTCGAGTAGTATTAATATCGTAACGGGTGAATGTCGCTTAATCCGTAATAAGTAAACGCGATATGGCACATTGATTAATATTTATCCACCGACAAAATTCCATACGTTTAGCATAACCTTCCGGTTTTAGGTGCTGTACTCTCTGTACACGGTATGGATATAAGCCTTGCTCGTGGAGTATGTTTATTACTCCTTTTTGTCAAAGTCCCAATTGAGTACCAATTCTTCGTGAGCCGGTCGCTTCATCTTTTTCTACTAAATCTAGAATATTTTCTAATTCTTCTAAACTTTGTCGAGTAGCTCGTTCAGATGTTATGTTAGCACTGGGAAGCGTGCCGGTCTCGCACAATTTGTTGAAAACTCTGATAAATACGTTTCTATTAGGATGTCTCTGAGGTAAAAAGCCTTGACGCTATTCTTTAACAGCAGCTATAGCACTTCCATTACAGAAACCATAAACAAAAACCATTCTTGCATATTCTGAATTTGAAAAGGAGTTTGGCATCTTCTAACACTTTAATCATTGAAGCTAAAAATATACGCTTACTTACTATCACAGTACTACAGTACACTGACACAGTGTCAAGACAACAAAGTTATCAGATGTTTTTGAGTTTCCAACATGGCATACTTTGATGATGCGAAAATTTGAATGCAAGTGGAATGCTCGATACAATTTTTTAATTACGCTATAACTTGAAAACAAATGAAACTCAGGTGAGAACACATGGGTTCTGTCGCATTATTTTCACGTGTCTAATACACTCCTACAGTTTGGTTTTAAATTAAAAAGTTTTGTAACAACATATGCATTGCAATATTGAATCCCTTCAAATTCTTTTTAAGTTCAAGCATTTTTATTACATGGCATAAACCAGAGTTGGAATTTTACGTTGAAGAATTTCTCTAACTAACTGCAATAACTCTTTATTGTATTCATTCAAAATTCCTTAATAAAAATTTGGCTAAAAGCCAGCATAGAAATATTTTTAGGTCGATTAACGCAAATCGCATACCAAACCATTCGTTGTACGTAAAAACATAATTTCATGTCTGGATATGTTTTATATACAAAATGAAGTGTATATCAAAACATTCCTTTATTTAACTGAAACTTATTATTTTTTTTTATTTTAGCTTATGTTTTTTATTTTAAGCATACTTCTTATGTATTTGTATTTATACATTCTTACGAGAATGTCATAGGTTAAATCATGAGGACTTAAAATTTTGCCGCGTCAATTTCGAGTAGGTGGTTTTTCGAAAACTTTTGCTTCTTAAATACTTCTATGCATGACACGTGAAATTTGCCCGGCAAAATTCAAATTTCGAGTGGTTTATAATAAAATTATTTACTGATGTATTTATGTAAATAATAAAATAAGATGTACCATTCTAAAACATTTAGTAATACAGTTAAACCTCTGTTTGCGACCTCCTCTATAAAGTGACCACCTGCGTTAAACGACCGGTTATGAATTCCTTACATTTAAAAATGAAAATCTCATTATTTTATACTCCTCATTACCGACTTATCTGTTAAACGACCGCGGATACTCATCACCGGAATTTTTAGTAAATATTAATGCTAAAAATACCCTCTATTAGTGCCAGTAAAACCCGACACCACAATTCTTAAGAAATATAAGTACATACACTAATTACTGTATTGCAGGCGGTTCCATTCAATTTGCTTTAAAGGCTGATAAATCGGTTGCTAACATTAGTTTTGTTTTGAACAATTTTTGTGTGTTTTGGAATTAACGTGAATAATTGAAGATGGCGGGAAAAAGGAAATGTCGAATGCGAAAACATTAAAATAATCGAGGAAAGTGAAAAAGCTGATATAAGTACCAGGAAATTGCCTGAAGAATTTAAAGTGGGTAAGCCCCAAGTGACTATGTTGCTTCGAAATAAAGCAGAAGTTAGAAATTCGTTTTAAAAAGGTGGCAACGATAGACAAAAAAGAAAAGTTCCCAAAACCGAAGGACAAGTTATTTTTTGCTGGTTTTGAAGGCGCGAAACAAGCACTTACCAATATCCGGGCCCATGATTCAAGCAAAAGCCCTCGAATCTGCTCTCAATCTGACAAGATAACTTTAAATTATCAAATGGATGGTTATAAAAATTCCGTCGTCGACAAGGGACTGAAGGGGCGTATGAAGATGAGACAGGTCTTCACTATCGTGCATTGCCAACAAAAACATATGCATTGAAAGATGACAAGTGTACTTAAAAAAAAGCAGCAAAACAACGATTTTCAATTCCGTTCTGTGCAAATATGGAAGGTGAGAAGGAAGAACCTATTATAGTAGGCAAAAGCAAAAATATTCGATGATTTAAGGGCGCACATATCAATAAGTTACCTCTCCAATAGGTCTTGAACAAAAAAGCGTGGATGACGGCAGACATCATGACAACATGGCTTCACAGATTTGATATCAAGATGAAGAAGTGGAATAGAAGAGTCGTATTGTTTCTGGATAATGCAACTTCTCATTCCAAAATTACACTGGTTATGTGAAACTTATTTTTCTTCCACCCAGTGTTACCTCATGTTGCCAACCTTTGGACCAAGGCATTATTCAGAGTTTTAAAATGCTCTACAGAAGCTTCCATATTAAGAAGCTTTTAACATATCTAGACAGTGCTTATCCTCTTCAAGAAATTGACTACCATTGAGTGTATTGAAGCGACCCAAGAAGCGGATGAAACTACTCCCAACTCTGAGACAGAGGAAAAGGAACCTGAACTTGCTCCAGTGTCGAAAATGTCAAGCCTATTTGAAGCCTGCGCAAGTTTGAGAGACTTAGAAAACTTTTTTAATGATGTTAATAATTTTGACAAGTCTACAAATATTTCTGAATTGCTATTAAAATGTGAATCTGAAATCGGAACATATGAGTTCTTTCGCATTGTTTTCGCATGTATAATACATTCCTGGAGTTTGGTTCGTTCCCCTCGACTCACCCTGTATATTGAAACCGTCTGTAGAGTCTTCCCATGTTATCTGCTTGTTAGCTGTTTTTGAGGATCTGTCCTATTACTATATGGTTAAGTGGATGATGAAACTAATGAGTTGTCTGAGTTGGGTCCTCTCATCTTTTCTAAAAAATCATGATGGCGTGTTGCATCAAGTTGCAAATATAATTTAGTTGAGCTTAAATATTCATGACCTGTTATTTTAATTTATTCTTGATTGGATGTTCCACATTTGGGAAGAGTGTTAACCGCCGTAGCCAGATTAGAACGGTTTGTATATATTTCTGTTTTTTTACATTAAGACCGATATCGTTGATCGTTTCTGTTTATTGACCAATTTTTATACCAGTTTGCATTGTTTCTCGTACACCAAAGTTTATTAGGTGTCAAAGGTAACCTAGGGGTAGTGACTTTTAAAGCTTGCCTTGATAGTAGCCTTTTAAATAAACGTACATGGTGTAAATAATTTTCAATTTCAAACGTACATGGCATTCGTTAGTGTTTGTTACATTCATTACCAGCCGCTTACTGTCTGTCAATCATTGTACCCCTCCCTTGTGGTTTTAGTATATATAGAATATACTCCAGTCGTCATAAATATGTAATATTTTTATGTCAGTAGAAGAAAAAAGTTGAGAAAGCAGTTATATACCACGTGACCATCTAATAGTACATTATATACCTTATACACTTCGAGAATGGAATATTTCCTTAAATTATATACCTATGTTAAAAAGTGAGCTTTTATATAGCGAGCGCTTGAATATCCTGAGGCGCGAGGCGCCGAATGATATAGGTAATATGCGAGGTATATAACAGCTTTCTCAACTGAGTTATAAATGGACTTCTTTATACTACTAACACTAAAATATTATATATTTAATTCGTCTAGATCTTTATGTTATCCATTTCTGCTCAATTTTTAAAATATTTTGAAAATCAAGTAGCCTGTGAAAAATAAAACTATAGAAATGCGATTTTAAATGTCGGCTTGTGGTCGTGTTGACATTTTCGAAAGTGACAGTTTCTCTTTGAGCTGTCTTTCAATGTATGATAAAAATTTGTGTTATATAAAGAATTTGATATTATTTCGCGACATTCCTTCATTTAAAAGGGTTAGTCAGTCAAGGCCCAAAACCAATTATTAAAGAAGCGACGAGTAAGGATGCCAAAATCGTGTGTAACTTAACGTCATCAGTCAGAGTTTTTCTTTATTTACCTAGGTGATTATTTACTATCGTTATTTGCCTGGGTAGAGAAATTTTACTTTTCATTAGAGGAATAATGGCGATTTCTCAAATAATTGGTAAAAAAATATCTTTTATTAATTTGGTTTATACCTTCCATGTATCAAGAGGTATTTTCTAATTTATATTTTTTTTTTAGTTTCTAACAGTGGCGCTCGTGCTGGATGTTACGTCATTGCCTTTCTTGTTATAAAAATATTTTAAATTTAAATTTTGTAGGACGCACAGTTTTCGCGGAAAAGAATAAAAGCCATTTTCCTGCATGGTCATATCGCCTATAATATCCAAAACGGTCATTGGTACCTAAAATTTCAAGCTATTAAGTTATTTAATATTCAACGCTCTGAAGTGGTAATGATACTTTTATACATAGTTGTTTTAATTATAAAAAAATATAAGAAAAAATTTAAGAAGTAGTCCATATTCTGTGGCGAGATTGTAAATAGAAATAAAGGTCTGTCTTTACCACCAAATAACTTTATTTGCCCCTCTAGGGTAGAAAACAAGGGTTATAAAAATACATAAAATGACGATGAGTTAAAATAAATTTATTAATGAATGTGTTGTACTAGTTTCGACTTTAGAGAAAGTCATCCTCAGCAACTAACCATTTAAGAGATTTTTATATGTAAAGTAGTTAAAACAGTTGGGGGAACAGAGAGGTAATTCAATAATACAATACAATATAATGCAGATTATGCAACCTTTGGAATCGACAGGAGTTTAGTATAAGAACGATGTATCTCCATGTGAAGGTAGGGGTTGATTTATACGCAAGTAGAATTAAGGATCCTAATCATAGTCGAGTAATTTAAGTAGTGTTGAAGTAAAAACGTGTTGAAAAATAAGAATTGTAACATATCAATTCGTTCTCTTTTAAGTGAAACTAAATTAGCGAGGGGACATGCTTAATGTTATGGTGGATTGAATATTTGTTAATGAAAATAAATGAACTTATTATTCTAAAAAGGGGGGTTGTCAAAATGAGACTATGTCATTTCAAATAAAATGGGAATGCATCTGAAAAGAGAAAAAATGTTCGAATTTTAGGAACTAATAGATAGCAATAAGATTTTAATTTGTTTCACAACTTAACGGTTTGTTAATTATATTTGTAATAATATCATTAATCATGTACTCACCAAGTGGTCACCATTCACTTGTTAAAAAATAAAATAAAAATAAAATTGAATTAATATTATTAGGACATTAGATTGTCGACTTTTTGTGTTTCATTTTATTGCCAGGTGAAGAAATTAATTTTAATCTTAGCCTCAGCATGCTATTCAAAGGAAATGGCGTCGTTAAATAGTGGGTACCCAGAATTGGTACTATTAGTTACGCCCTTTTTTCTTTTTTATATGCGTAATTTAAATCAAGTTTCCGGTAATCAACTGTCAACTCCAAAAGCGGCAAATTTAAATTGGTTTGTACAGATATCCAAGGAGTCACTTAGTTACAAAAAAGGAGGGGGGGGGGTTACTTCCCTTATTAGGGTGTGTACAAATTAGTTTCATCTTAATTAAAGCCTGAGCAATGACGTGAGTAAAGCACAAAACAAAGAACCTATGGTATTTAATTTGTCATAACAATAAATTAAAAACTGCAACCAGGTATTCTTGAAGTCACCGGGCCTATAGTAGCATGCGGACCAAAGTGAATAACCCTAGATGGCAGCACTACAAATCATAAATGGAAAGCCAAATCCTTGCACAGGCAACAATCCGGACTCAGCTGTTACATTGGTTATGTCACCGTTGAGTTTGACACTTGAAATTAAAATTATTTTTTATAGGTTAATTAGTAAAATTAGTTAATATATTGTTTATTATTATATTATATCCTAAAGCGAACGATAAAACAAGAACCTGATTGAAATGATATAATAGTGTTTAAATTTGCAGAGAATTGAAGAATGGGAGACAGTCGAAGGTAATTTGTTCATTCAAAACTTGGACTTCAGGATTTTTAATGGCCTGATTAATCTCAAATATCTCCCATAAAGCAGATTGTTTACCATTGGGTACCACAAGCAATACTTCAACTCCCCTTTCTGTATCGAATGTATGTTTAGCATTAAGAATATGGTCAGAGAAATTTGATTTAGTGTCAGCCGGCAACTGTTTATTTTTATTTCTTTCTATAAGAGAGATATGATCCTTTATCCTTATGCAAAACTTTCGACCGGTACGTCCTACGTAACAACAGTTACAAGTGGAGGATTCATCACTATAAGTGCAACTCAGTTTGTAAACACCCGATTTATGTAGTACTTCAATGGTATCTTTATTGTTATTTATATATTTTTTTAAATTGTTTTGAGTTTTGAAAGATATATGAATGTTGTCATTAAATTTAAGGAATATGTTTTTGATGTTATGTGATATCGTTCCCATATAGGGTAAGCTAGTATAAAATCTAGGTTTTATAATATTTTGATTAGATAATAAATGTCTATTGATATGTTTATTTAGATTCTTATAATATATTTCATTAAGAAATTTATTTTAACTCATCGTCATTTTATGTATTTTTATAACCCTTGTTTTCTACCCTAGAGGGGCAAATAAAGTTATTTGGTGGTAAAGACAGACCTTTATTTCTATAAGAAAAAATGTTATTTAGGTACCAAATACCCATTTACTGATATTAACGATACAGTCATACAGAAAAATGTTTTTCTTTACACGGAAACCGTGCTTCCGCTTAAACAACTCGAATGACCAAATTTCCTGAGATTGGTTCTCCTCCAACTCTACAAAGAACTTCCTATTCATATATGTGGTAACTCACTCGATAGGGTAGAGTATGCTAAAAATATTGGACTCTATTATCTATCTATCTACAGCTTAAATTTGACAAACACATTAATAGAAGGTATCTCTCAGAAAGCGCACCTTTGACATTGACATTTCCAGGACGGTTTACCTCTGGACAATTATTTTAGTTGTAGTTTACAATTTTAATAAAAATGCATGATGATCAACAATTCAATATTGAATTCGGGCAGCATGTAGAATCCTGTAGAATGCTAAAACGTCTTCATCACCGGACAATGACATTTTGACAATGGCATTAACCTTTGCTCCTCCACGCACTGCATGCAACTCGTACACTGTTTTGATTTGCGTGTACATGAAGTGTGCTTTACGTGTGCTTCACGGACACTTTACCTCAATCAGTTCACTGCTCTGGTGGGCGCTCTCCCTTAAATATCTTCTACCATTCAAAAATTTTCTTAATTGTGAAACCAAAAAAACTCTTGTTGCCTTCTTGATAATGTTTCACTTTAATTATTGAGACATTGTTTATGGTCCTTACATTACAAACGAAGCTCGAAGCTAGCTTCAAAAAATGTTAAATCATGCTCTCCGTTTCATAAAACGCGTGCCGAGATTCGCCCATATTACACCTTACATTAGTAAATTAGGCTTGCTTAAACTTAGCAAATTCCAATTTATCCATTGTTTTGTGCATAAAATCCTCAAATCTAGGATTCCTCAGTATTTGAATTCTAAATAATTAAAACGGGGAGTAGACGTTCCTGCAAGGGACCTAAGGGGGATAATTCATCGCTTGGAAATCCCCAACCACACGACATCTGCGTTTCGAACTTGTTTTTCCTATTGTGCTCCATTAGTTTTTTACAATGTGCTAGACCTTTGAGATGTGTCCTTCTTAGTAATGAAAACTAAATTAAAGACGGTAATTTTATCCAATAATTTAATCCGCGAGAACGATTTAAATAGTGTCTAGCTTACAGGAGTGTCACCTAGAACTGCATTGTCTGTTTATCATTTATTATTACAGTTACTCTTTAATGACTTGTTAGCAACTTAAAATGTGTATACGTTGCATTTTTTTTGCACTTTGAATTGTATTGTATAGTGTGGGATTAAGTGTGCAACAAATGGGAAACTTCTTTATTATTGGTTCCTCAGAAAAATTTTATGCTTGATAAAAATTAAAGCATATCCGGTAACCATTTCAGGTGTACTTTGGATGGCCTCAAGTTAAATAAGATACAGAATAGGAGAAAAATATGAAAATCGTTCAAGAAGAAGATATCCTAATGTCGGAAAATGGAGAAAAATGTTATTACAAAAAATTGGTTAGAATTATTGCAATACACCGGGTCCGCCAACGAAGAGGGACGAAAGATTACGTCCTTATCGATTAACTTATCAAAAATACTAAAACAGTATGAGGCCTGGAATTAAAAGTGGCATATTTTAAAAATATTTTACATTATACAGTGTGGCTCAAAAAAGTGAGGCGAACTATACTTGTATTTTTTAAATGGATCACCCTGTATATTGTCGGCCCAAAAGATGGGCATAAAGCTGCTGATAATTCCAATATAGGGTTATGTGGATTTATTTTTAGTAGTTTAAGAAATAATTACGATTTTATCTAAAAAATTGCCTAAGTTTAGTAACCATTTCGAAAGTACTAAAAGCAACTGAATGAAATATAAAATTATATTTTAGAATGTTGCCTCTCTTTACAATAAAAGATATTTGCGTTCGGTACATTATACAGGGTGATCAGATTATGCAAAAGATTAAATTTCTCTCTTTTTTTAAATGGAATACCCTGTATATTTTTCGATTTTTAGAAAGCCATTTTGTTTGATATCAGTTCTACTGATACCATATTTGATACCACTTAGAGTTTACCGTAATTTAGGTATTTGGATAATAAATTTAAAAGCCAACATTTTTGCTACTTTTTTTTATTTAGATTTGTTAAGACATGTACATAAAACTTAAAAATGAATTACGGGCCCTATTAATTACAATACAAATTTAAGAAAACAAATGGGCTGACACAACAAAACTAAGCAAATCCTAATTAGACAAGAAATCAGAATTTATTGTCTGACTCTAATGATATGTTCGAAGATTCTTCTTCTTCCAAAATTTTGCTGGACATTTTGTAGAGTTCGTATTCAAATATTTCTAAATGCCTCCCGTACAAGATTTTTCATATTGTCTCGGTGTGTAGGAGGTATGGCATATACTTGTTCTTTAACGTATCGCCAGAGGTAGAAATCATGGGGTGTTAAATCAGGGGACCTAGGAGGCCAAGCGATTGGTCCACCACGTCCAATCCACTGATTACCTCGCCATTGATTTAAAAATTGTCTAACCGGCTGATAACAATGAGGGGGAGCGCCGTCCAGTTGAAAACAGAAGTTTTGGAGAGTGTCGGCATCTATATTTTTAAGCAAAATGAGTTGATCATGATTAAGAAAATTTAAATGAACTTGTCCACTCAAGCGCTCTTCAAAGAAATATGACTCAATAATGTAAGGCCCTAATATTCCTCCCCAGGCATTAACCGAACAGCGATTTTGGTTATCTACATGTCGAACCCAATATGGATTTCCAGTAGCATAATAATTCATATTATGTCTATTTAGGGTTTCGTTATTTTTAAATGTACACTCGTCACTAAAGAGAACTTTTGATAACATATCTGGTACTTTTCTAATTTTTTTAAGCATTCAATAAGAGAATGTAATTATTCTTAAGAAATCACCTTCATAAAGTTCTTGGAGTAATTCATTGTGATAAGGATGATATTTATATTGTATTAAAATCCGTCGCACGCTTGTTTTCTTAACACCGGTTTTCTGAATAATGCCAGTTTTCCATACGTTATGATTTTCTTGTACGGCCAATTGGGCCCTTAATTCGTTTTCTTTATTAACAACGGGCTTACTGATTACTATCCTTTTTTGTACGCAACGTTTCCTGTTTCTAAAAATCTAGGCAAAGCTTCTCGAAGGCCTTCGGTCTCGGCTTTCTCTCAATATCTGAATATCTTTCAGCATACACTCGACTTGCTAGAAGGCAATTTCCTGAACATTCTCCCAATGTAAAAACTATCTACCATTTCCAAAGTGGTAAAATTCGATATTTTGTGAAAGTGAGTACCTAATTTTCGCAACTGAACAAGAAGTATTAAATAATTGTGTTGAAACGCAGGGCTTTACATCCTCTTACGTTCAATCAATTTTGTGGTATATTTCCACAGGCGTGTGACTCACTGGTCGTTTTTATTGTGATTGGAAATTAAACTCGTGTTAAAGCAAAATAACTCTATTTTATATACTGGCGAAATTAACACATTATAACTTCTGGCGAAATTAACACATTACAACTTCTTGCACAGAGATATGCACACTTAGTACCCGTACTTAGGGTGAAACTTCCACTTTTTACATAGAAATTAGTACACTAACATTTCTACAGATTTACCACTTGGTACAAATAGTAAAATGACCGCCAACAACCAACTTTGGCTATTCCTTTTTGACGGGACGTGTTGCTAGCTTTTCTGCTCACTCAACAGTGACTCTTAATTCTTGACCAGCGCGAAATGGAGCGGCTGGAGCCGCTGCACGCATACCCTATGACACGATTCATTCATCTTTTGTGGCCGACGCCAAGCTTCCGCCAATCCAGTGAGCGCATTTTACAGCCAACAAAATTGGAGCGTGACAGTGGTCTCCAGCTGCTTCATGGCGCGGCTCCAAAATACATCATTTCTTATACCTACTATGTTATGAACGAGATCGTAAATTTGACATGTTACGCCTACTATGTTGCAACTAAACTAAACAGTCCATTTTTGGACAACTCATTTCAACTTTTAGGGCTGTTCCCCAACATTCTCCCCCACCTTGAAGCACTTGTGACTCAATTCAATTTAATCGAACATTATGTAGTACATCCCCTTTCTACACAATCTACTTTTAGACATTAACACTCTGGTATCCAACATTATACCTAACCTAACAACGACAACCAACATTACATAAACGTTAACAGCCATGACCATCAATATGGTTGTAGACTCTACATCGTCTCATGATCTGAGTCAAATACCCCATGTTCAGAAAGAGAGCTGCGCATGTGCCACGTGCTACGCAACCATGCAGCTCTAACTATAACCATTTTTTTTTTTTAACTTCATAACTTATACTAAAATATTTACAATATGACCAAAGGTCCCACAAAATTGTTCAGCATGACACACGATTTCATGTATTACATGCCCCTCGTATTTCCAACCACTGTCAAAGTTATCTCGACTCCGCAAATGTTCATTGTCTTTTACTGGACCCACTTGACATAACCGTACACAAGCCAATGCTCAATCGTCCACTTGAAGTCCTGTTTTGTTCTGTGAACATAATCTTGACCTAAGTGTATAAAGTCCCAAAGAAAAATAAAGTCTTTCTTTTCCTTTGTTTCACGTAATCTGAACGTAAGTGACCCGTATCCTATTGAAACCTGTAGAATAGGTTTCACAACAATCTTAATATTAAAAAGAACCTAAAGTTCTGTACAGCCGTCCTACCCGTCCGTATTGCACAGATTGAATGTCCTATTTTTCATAACTTGCACATTTTTACCGAATCATATATTGTGTTAAACGACTTTGATATTCTTTGAAGAATATATTCGAAATTTACTTTGAAAGCTCGCTTCAAGCACTGTCATAAAATTCATTTTTAAAAACTGAACACACGAGGTCCAGATAGCAAGCTCCTTTTGAGCTGCACATAAACGTTGGCATTCCGCCGCGACACCCCTAACTACTTCCCTTGTAATGTAAAATAATAATAAAAAAAAACTAAAAAACTAAAGAACGGTGCTTCTGAGAGACACCTCTATCTTTAATTATTGACATTGGAGTCGAATACTGCGAATGGCGGTACTGATGAGACTCCCCTAAACTTTGAACTGGCGCTACTGTGAGACACCCCTAACTTTGAGTATTGACATTGGAGTCGAATACTGCGAATGGCGCTACTGATGAGACACCCCTAAACTTTGAACTGGCGCTACTGTGAGACACCCCCAACTTTGAACTGGCGCTACTGTGGGACACCCCTAACTTTGAGTATTGACATGAAGCACAAGGCGTAAATTTGCACCCCACGTCACACACTTACAATTTTCCCGAATCCCCACCCGAAGAAGACCTGATAATTCCCCTGGACTGGGCTCAATAACCCCTTACCCGCCCCAACCCAGAGAAATGACACTTGGTAGTGATAGACAGCACTACTCGTGTCTTGTAGTGCCGAAGCCGCAAAGTAGATAGAAAGAAATGGAAGAAGGAGAAGTAACAGAGTGACAGATGCTCCGCAGAGCGAAAGGTGGGACCAGATTCCGCCGGAACCCAGAACCGAAAGGGCAGTGCGCTACTGTCAGGGTAGTCCACGTCTTTAGTCTTTTGACACCAGGGACGCTCCTAGTGTGTTCTTGAAAAAGCTGCCAGAAGTTTCCAACTGTGCGAACTCATACGACGCTCCTTACGTTCGAAGGGCCAACAAAAACGACAAAAAGAATGCAAAAATCATGTAACCGTTTAGGTTTCCCAGGGAGTCTTAGCCTTCGACCCCCAGTGGACTTAAGGCAGGCCACCACGCCAAAAAAGGACTGACACCTTGTGTAAAATAAACCATTATAAATAAAACGTACGTTGAAACTTATTATTCAACAAACTAGTAATCGAGTAAATAAAATGCTGTCAGCTGTTTTTAGTTTTACAACCCTCACGTTACCATCCTTTCCAGGATACACTTCCAGCACTCTCGCTAGCGGCCATTGCAACGGAGGTACGTTATCCTCGCGTAATAGCACCACGTCGTTTGGGACTATATTTCTACTAACTTTTAACCATTTAGGACACTGTTGCAGACGATTGAGATAATCTACCGACCGTCGCTTCCAAAAGATCTGTTGAATTTTGGTACACTGTTGCCAAAATTTTAGCCTATTATCGTGGATTTCTGTCAAATCGCACTCAGGATATGCGGTTAAACTTTCCCCTATCAAAAAGTGCCCTGGTGTTAGATACCCGAAATCTGAAGGGTCGTTTGTCAATGGGCATAATGGTCGTGAATTTAACACCGCCTCGATTTGCGTCAAAATCGTATAAAAGTCTAAAAATATGATGCTTCGTGCTTTTTACAGCAGCTTCCCACAATCCGCCCCAATGAGGAGAACTGGGGGGGATGAATTTCCACTGAATTTCATTTTGGGCGAGATATTCTAAAAAAGGCTTACACTTCTGCGCATTACTGAAGAACTTGTAAACATCGTACAATTGATTACTCGTCCCCTGAAAGTTTGTTGCATTATCGCTGTAAATAATAGTAGGATTACCTCTACGAGCGATGAAACGTTTCAACGTCATCATGAATGCTTCAGTTGACAGACCAGTCACTAGTTCGATGTGAATAGCCTTTGTTGACATACACACGAAAATTGCAACGTATGCTTTAATGTACGGCGCTTTTCGTAATCTAGACGATCTTATTAGGAATGGGCCCCCGTAATCAATCCCCACTTTTTGAAATGCACGTGCTGCTTGCACCCTATCTGTAGGAAGATCTGCCATGATCTGCTGAGCTGGAAGAGCTCTAAATCGCGTACACGTGATACAATTCCTTATAACTTGCTTCGTTTCTCTCAAACCGTTAAGTGGCCAGAACCGTAGCCTAAAATTTGACAGCACTGACTGAGCGCCAGCGTGTCCTAACCTCAAATGTTCGTACTTAAGCATGATCTTTACTGTCGCGTTATGTGAAGGCAATAAATACGGGTGCTTATGATCAAATGATATATCCACATTTTCAAGTCTGCCTCCCACTCTAATTAACTGGCTCGAATCCAAAAAAAGTTTAAGATGCTTCAATTGCTTATCTGAAATTATTTGATTGTTCTTTAATTCTAAAAGTTGCTTTGGAAAACTCTGGCGTTGCAGATTTTTTACCACGAACTGGTATGAACAATCAAGCTCACCAACCGTGACAGTTGCATCCTGAATCTTATTATCTTTATTCCGAAGGTTATGTATAAACCGGAACATAAAGGCTAACATACGTATCAGACGTGAAAAGTTAGAAAACCGAGAAAAATAATTTATCCAAAAATCACAAGGTTGCTCCTGGCACACCGTTGGAAGTGCCACCTTCTTTTGCTCCGGCAGATTAGCAATATTGATCTGCTGATCATATAAACTCAAATCCAAGTTAACGTCAAGTAAGAACTTGGGCCCTTGAAACCAGAATCCTGAAGCAATTACTTCGTTTGAGAAATTTCCGCGCGACAAAATATCTGCAGGATTGTCTGCAGATTTGACATATCTTAATTTGTTTTCCAACGAGGAAAACCGCTTTTCAGCCATGTTAAACGAATCACCAAGTTTCGTATACTCACCCGGAGTTTTAAACGGCATATTGACCTAAAACGAACCGTTTTCTACACGTTTTGTAGTATTAATAAAGATACTTTCTGCCAACTGATCGTCAGTTGACATTATAGGTTTTGAAGACACTTCTTCGACTGTCCAAAATTTTGTCAACAACTTATCCACGTCTTGAGTTTGCAAAAAAAATGACGCACTACTTCCGCCTGCCCGCGTAGCGTGCCCTTTCACTGGCGATGTACAATGTGAAGGTACCTTCCCTGCTATAATCCACCCAAGTCTGGTATTTACCAAAGTAGGTTTGTTAGAGCCTAAAATATACTGCCCCTGGCTCAAAATCGAATAGTACACATCAGCGCCCAACAACATGTCGATATCGGATGGAATATTAAAAGTTGGATCAGCCAGCCGGCTTTGTAAATTATACGGAATATCCAAAGTTTCTACATTGATAGGGATTTGCGGCAATTTGTACGTGATACTATCCAAAATGATACACGATGCCACTGGATAACAGATATCCTGCGTTTTCGAATATATAGTAACGTTCGCCAATTTAGTACATACAAAACTGTTTTGTGAAACACTTGAAATATTTAATTTACAATTAATAATATCACACTGTAGCTGCTCTACTAATGATTTAGTAATAAACGAGCTTTGGCTTCCATTATCCAACAATACTTTCGCTGTTATCACATCCCCATTCTTACTCACAAGATTACCTGCGCGGTTGCCAATAATACGTTAGAATGTTCATTTGCCAATGCTGAAAGAGACACTGGTTTAGTGGAACTTATTTGGGCATCCCTACTTGACTCACCCTGTAAATTTTGTACACCGATATTTTGAGGACTAGGCGTCTCCGTACTCGTATTTAAACTTGACACGTTGTGTGTTCGATTCCCAGACCCGTTGTACTGCCCGGATGGCCTTAAAAACGATTGATTATTTGAACTGTTCGCGTTGTACGAGGTTTTGTCGTTATTATTCTGGGAATATCGCCCATTTCGCACGGTACCTAAATTTGCATTTCGCGTAGAATTTTGTTGTTGTGCGGTGCCCGAACTTGCATCAGGACTACCTCTTGGCACATTTCTATGCAACGTTGAATGGTGCGATAAATTACAATATTTACATCTACTTTGTGATTTGCACTGAGCGACAGAGTGTGCACCCAGACAATTAAAACACAATCGCTTCGATTGTACGATCTGTTGCCTTCCATATAATGTTAAATCCAAATATTTTTGACACGCATATGTTCTATGATCTGGAATGCCACAAATACCACAATATTGATCGCTCTGCTGTTGACTAGCAAAAAACGATACTCTATTATTATTAGTTGTGCCTCTGGGTTGTGAACTTTGTTGTTCACTACTACTAGAAAGATTTTCGAACACTAAACACCTACGTTGTAAGAACTCAAAGAAATCTGTTAACCTTGGTAAGTTATTTAAATTACGATCCACCTCAAATGCCTTTTTTGTGGCGTAATCTAATTTATTTTTCATAATATATACTAACAAATATTCAAGAACTTGAGTCTGAGATACCGGCAATTGTTTTAGCGACTCCACTGTCTTTGTATTATTCGCTATGAACTCCCTTAAATTATTTGAATTTGGCTTAGTTAGCACCGGCGCACCTAAAATAGTTTTGAAGTGGTTATTTACCACACATGTCAAATTCTCGAATCTATTTTGCAAAATGTCAAAAGCAATCTGAAAGTTACTTCCTATTAATTCAAGAGAATCTATTAGCTTCAAAGCCTCGCCCTTGAGTGCAGATTTTAGGTACATTAATC